>OX352774.1:26881010-27481010 GCA_947095535.1 Poecilobothrus nobilitatus | reverse complement strand
TTAAAATAAAGTTCTTATTGAAAATTATTTTAAACAAAAATAACGGTAAATCTTAGATATCTTTTATCTATTATTTGAAAAGAAACGTTGCGTGATTCAATAACCAAACAACCTTATGAAAATAAAATTGTATATTATTTTTTTTTCTATTATTTTTTTTTTAATAAACTGCAATTGAAGATGTTTGATATAATTAAAAACAAAAATGATTATTTATTTTCATCTAGACCATAATTAATGTAAAGAGCAAAAATGATGAACAATAATTAATCAACACTTTAACAGATATCTGTTTAAGTTTATTTTTCACTTAATGATTAATAACTTTTAATTCAACTGAATTATACCACATTCAGAAATTAACTCGTTTTGTTTAAAATCATTTGCGAAAACAAAAAAGCATTTTTTTTATTAATTGGAAAAAAAAAACAAGGCAAAATGAAATCCAAATGTTTCTAAAGGCGCACATTTTCCAAAAGACAATAGAAACAATCAAATACAGAATATTGTGACATGCACCAAAATTTGTATTTTTTTTTATATGAAAAGATTTTAGATTTTATATGAAAAAAATTTTAAAATTAAAAAACCAAGAGACACTTTCTAACTAAACTAAACTAAACTAAACTAAAACCTTTTATTTTTAAATTATAGGTACTTTAGCA
Organism: Poecilobothrus nobilitatus; assembly: GCA_947095535.1. Lineage (NCBI taxonomy): Eukaryota > Metazoa > Arthropoda > Insecta > Diptera > Dolichopodidae > Poecilobothrus > Poecilobothrus nobilitatus. The sequence continues at coordinate 27,480,345 of OX352774.1, read as the reverse complement.
AAATTTAAACTATTACATAAGTTAAAATTTTATGATTCTATCTAGAAGGGTTACGGCAATTTTTATTATTATTTTATCTTATGAAATATTTTGTTCTCATATAACAGAAATTTGAATACACAATTGTAAAAAATTTGTATAAAGGTAAAAAATAGTCTGTCGTATGATATAAAAAAAATACTAAGAAGATAATATAATATTGGAGGTTTAATTTTTATATCTAGTTAACAAAAAGTTAACAAAAAGTTTTGTTTGTGTCCTAATGACACAAAACAAAATCTAAGGTAACTTATATTAATTCTGAAAGGTCTTTCTTCTCTTAAAATTTCATCAAAGCTCTAATATAAAAGCACTAAGCTATCTAGTAAGGTACAAAAAAGAAAAGGTCCCGTCGTTTGGCGCTCATCGACGAATACAAAAATATTACTTTTAGTAAAGTATTCGAGATATAAAGCAGAATTTGAGATATACACATTTGAAAATAGGGCTATTTTCCAACTTTTAGGGCCTGTAAATCCGTAACGTATGGGACTATATATAGAAAAATTGTATATATTAAATTTTAATGTTGTACTTAATATTTTTAATAGACCTATCAATAGTTAAAATTTCATTGTTCTATCTTAAACAGACCAACGGACAGATAATTAAATTTTTTTTAAATTTTTTTTGAATAATTTGCTAAAAATAAATAATCCAAAAGTAATTAAAAGACTGAAATTTATCATAAATTTAATTATTATTCAAAATTTAGTTATATGATAAATGAATAAGGTATTGTTTTTATTTATTTTTTTAATTTTATTTTAGAGGGCTTTAAATATACAAAACTTTCAATTTTTGAATTTTCAATCAATTTGGTTTTTGGTTTTTCAAATTTTTCAAATTTAATTTGGATTTTGGTTTATTTTTATTCACAAGGTTTTTTTCAAAACCAAATATCTGTTCTTGATATCTACCAAATATTTTTATATCGGATATAAATATACAAAAACGAGGAAGAGTGCAGTAGAGTAGACTGTGTCAACTCTGGGATACCCGTATGAACGTAATATATCCTGTTTCTATAAAACTTGATCATCTTTTAAAAACATTCAGATGTTGTAGTACCGAACTACAGAGATATATTTATGTAAATTGTGGAGTTGTATGACAGATACCCGAATCTATTGCGCGTAGCTTCATTAAGTTCCAAGAGGTGCAAGAAGCCTGAACCGGCTGCTCTGGGCCAACCAAATTTTACAAAAGTTGTTGGCCTGTAACTCGACACTTCTTTACTAAATTGCAGGTTCCTAGCTTCAATAGACACTGAGTTATTCTCATTTAAACGGATAAGTTGTGTGGCAGCTACCCGAACCCGTCGCACCACCACAACCAAATTTTGCAAAAGTTGTTGCCATAAAACTTGATCATCATTTGCAAGATTTCAGACGCCTAGCTTCATTAAGTTGCAAGAGGTGCAAGAAGCCTGAAGCGGCTGCTCTAGACCAACCAAATTTTACAAAAATTGTTGGCATGTAACTCGACACCTCTTTACTTAATTTCAGGTTCCTAGCTTCAATAGACACTGAGTTATTCTCATTTAAACGGATAAGTTGTATAGCAGCTACCCGAACCCGTCCTACCACCACAACCAAATTTTACGGAAGTTGTTGCCATAAAACTTGATCATCATTTGCAAAATTTCAAAAACCTAGCTTGAATAGATACTGAGTTATTTCTATATAAAGGTAGAAGTTGTATGGCAGCTACTCGAACCCGCCGACCGAAAATGTTGGATTTAAATAGCAAAACTAACAATTTTGTAAAAGTGACGTAAAAAAAATTTCAGCCTCCTAGCTCCTTTATTTTTTGAGTTATCGTGCGGACGGACGGACGGACGTACATGGCTTAATCGACTCAGAATTCGATTCTGAGCCGATCCATACCTTTGACACTATATCTAGCTCGACTCCTTTAAGGTGTCACAAACGTAATGGCAAATTTATTATACCCTTGAACATAGTTCATACGGGTATAATAATAAATAGTATATTTTTATTTAAAATAATTTAAATCATATTAGAATTTAGAATATTGTATTGAATAAACACCGAAATCAAATCCTCTATTTTATGAGTGACAAATTAAAAGAATCTTCTAAAATGGAATTCAACTTTAAATTAAATTATATTAAGATTAATAAACCCAGTTAAAATTATTAACTCATCATATAGATGCTTAGAAATCATTCTAAAGAAAATTTACTCAGATATAATGATATTTAATGATATTAAGCTTCATTTAACTTTACAGTTAAAATTTCCTGAAAAACATGAGAAATTTAGAAATTTTTTAATACTATTGAATATATGGGTAGATTTTATTATCAAAATACTCTTTATAAATTACATTTCAGATAGGTTAGACAGGTTTACAAAACAAAAATCATCTTTTTTCATTCAATATTCACAGAGTGAAGTTCATTAGTATCTACCTCAAACCTCAATTTTATACTTCTATAATATTGTAATAAGTTCTGAATTTTAGTACCTACATAATATTCAAAAATAAAACAATGAAAAAAACTTAAATACATATATATATAGTTTAAATGAAATATAAACCACTTTTGAAGGTTGAATAATATGAAATCAGAATAATATACAGTGTATTATTAGGAATATGCTTTTAATTTTCTATATAAAAGACTTCTATTATATTTTCACCTCTGTATATAATATATACATAATATATAAATGGTAAATTATTCATAATTTGTTTCTTTTCGCCTTGACGTACATGATTATAAGATGTTATTGTTATATAATACATCTATTATTTTATACATTAGAAAATTATGTGAAAATTTTTCCTTTGTAAATTATATATAACCTTTATATTGTAAAATTTTTGTTAATTATTTCTATTTTATAGTAGGTTTTTTTTTTTTTTTGTTAAACCCGTCGGTTCTTTTTGTTGAATACTTTTTTTTTTTTTTATATATATAGTAAATTTAAATGAAAAAATATTTTTCTTTTGCATTTCCTTTATGATTTTCTTTCTTCAACTGATAAAAGCTTACGTTATCCTACGCAGCACCAATCTGGTACAACATACGTGCCAGCTTGATGGAAAGATTAAGGAAATTTGAGAGAAAGTGCTTAAGAGTGTATTTAAATGAAAGTAGAAAACCTGAAACAAATTTTCGTCATTATTTTTCAAACAAATACATATATAGAAAATCAAAATTAACACGAATCGATCATTTCATAATTAAATTGATTCGCAATCATTTTGATAGAGCAATTAACACTCCCGAAAATGGTTTAATATCCCATTTATTCTACCATAACGATGAGTATATTAAAAAAATATTAAAATCGGGCTTCATAGCACCCGAACATTTCATTTACCTAGATAAAGTAGGTTTTATACAAAATCAAAACCATGTTCCTCTACTATTTCGTTATGGTAGAAGGGCTACATGTACCAAAATAGAGTTTGATCCAAATAGTGTTGACATTGGCAGTTTAAAATACGACACCCATATTCCAAATAGGGATATGTGTGTCTATAAAGATTACTGGTGGTTAAAAAATTAAATTGACTCTGTAATAGTTTTATATTAAAGTTTAATTTTTTTTTTTTTCATAGTTTTAGTCAAGTCGGTTAAGTTAGTTTTTAATTTTTTATTTTTAACACATAAAAAAAAAAATTAATTGGTTTTTAGATATGTTTTTTACAATTAGTATATAAAAGAAATTCAAATACATATAAAATTATTATTTGTTAAATACAGAAGAAAGAGTAAATTAAGAAAAGAAAACCAAAATTTACAAAATAAAAAATTTCTAGTATTCGCCCGCCCCTCGAAATTCGAGGTGTTTTAATTAGCAATTACAATACAGTATATACAGTACAGTTTCTTTATGATTTTATATAAAATGTAAAAATACAATTTTCAATAATTAAAGCCCTTATGAATTTAAAATTTCTTTGCAAATAATATTTTTTGTAAAAACATGGTTATTATTATCTTTTAGAAGTTGCCCTTGATTTATTGAGTATTGGAAACTCAATATATACCTATTATATACATATTATAAGAAGCCTAAGATGGTAAATCATTGAGTAAAAGGGTTTTAAATGTCTATCAATACAGATTAAATATTATGATGATATTATGATATGTAAGAATTTATTTCGTTTAAAATAGAAAAAAAAAAGAACAGAAGTGAATCGAACTTGCAAGTTTAATAAGCATCTGATCTTCTCAATATCTATAAAACGTACATTCGGCCGAAAATGGAGTATAATGCACACATTTGGGCTGCAGGCCCTCAAACAGCTCTGGATTACCTAGATAATGTGCAAAACAGAGCTATTCGTCTTATCAACAACCCCAGTGTAACTTCAATGCTCACTCCACTCAGTCATCGTCGCACAGTTGGGTCACTAACCTTGTTTTATAGATATCTCGTAGGGATTAACACCTGCTCGAATGAATTAAAACAGTTAATGCCTCCGCTCAAAGTTTTCCAGCGAGAAACAAGGCGGGCAGCAGAAGCTCATCCCTACCATGTAGAGATTTCAAGATGGCGAAATACAGCTTATGGAAATTCGTTTGTCATGCGCACGTCCCGCCTGTGAAACCATATACCATCGCATGTGTTCCCTAAAGTTGGTAATTCTTATGTATACGATTTACTTAAGTTTAAGAAGAACATCAACATCTTTCTTCAAAATGTTCCTCAAAATTTTCCTACCTATCCCCCATAATCCAAATTTCCCAATTCCAATTTTCCCAATTATCCTTCCCACATCCCTATCCCCAAAACCAAACTGTACATTCTTATTAAAGGTTCCATCCTAAAGTTTGGTTTTAAAAGGGGGGTGGTTTTGGTTGGTTAAAGTCCAACACTACCCTGAGGAAGCACGTGCAGTTCCTCTTGATGCTTTCGAGTTTTCCATCAACCCTCGTAAAAAAAAAAAAAAAAAAAAACTATTTATAACACACTCTACCGCTGTACTAAAACCTAAACTGAATGTTTATATTCAGTTATATTGTGAAATTCCTACTCCTACCATACAACCAATATTTTAAAATTTTTAATCGAAAAGAAAAAATAAAACAAAAATTTAACGGAATCAAAGAGCGTCTTTTTTAAATATGTATATTATAGGTATAGATTATACATAATATATGATACATATGTATATACTTTACATGGATTTTTTATAAAAATGGAAAATTATTAATGAAAATCAGAAAAATTTTCAAAAATATTAATCTTGTAAGATGGCTGTACTGAATATTTATCATTTAAAAAGAAAAAAATGAAAGTTGGTTGGTAAATCATTGAGTAAAAGGGTTTTAAATGTCTGTCATTTATAGATTAAATATTATGATTATTTTTACATGTAAATCAATTTAAACATTAAGTTAATCTAATTTTGTAAACTTTTTAAGGATGTAAACAGAAACAGAAGGAATAAATAAAAAGTAAAAATAAAAAAAAAATCTTCAACTGAGTAAATCAAAAAAATATAATTTATTCAAATATATTGCATACTTTGTGGTTCCAATTTTTTTTTGTTTTATATAAACTTAAAAGAGAATTTTAAGGCAGTAGAAAAATAATATTAATATAAAGTTTAAATTTTCCTAATTGTATTTCTTTAACTGTCCTTCTCTGCTTAAATAGATTTGTTTAGCAATTTAAATACTACAGAAGCATTTAGCAACTATATACACCTAAAAAAATTGTTTGCTTTTAAAAAGAATCTCAAGTCAAACTTGCATCCTTTTTTTTTTTGGAAATTTGTAAATGTATATATTTTTGTGAGTTAAGAAAAGTTTTTGGGTTCTGATATTATATATAATGTAAATATTTTTAACAAAACACTATTTAAGTAATCTTAAATATATAAGAAATTATGCAACTGTAATTATTGCTACATGCTATATTCCCGAATATCAAAGTTAATTTGAGAATAAAATTAAGTCTGTAAATTAAGTAAAATATATATTTGGGAATATTCAAAACATATGTTTTAAAAAAATGCTGAGATTAATACAGGTATTCGGGATTATATAGGTATTAAGATTAAATAGGAGCATAGAGGGAATGCAATTACGCTAAAGTATCCTAAAGATACAAAATAAAATTACCTCTGGACTCCATGTTTAAGAAAGGAGCCAAAAATTTTAAAAAAATTTAGAAAAATTAAAAACAAAAACAAACTTTATTATTCTACAAACCCTATGTATTTAAACTGTAACTTATAATCTATTCTATTTTTTTTTTCCTGTAGGCATCTTCTTTTTCTCATAAGATATTTTCAATTTATATTCTCAATCTTCTTCTAAAATTTTCTTTCTTCTCTTTCCTTAGTTCTATGAAATCTTATGTTACATTATGTTAAGAAATATGTAGACAGCATAATTATATCTATCTCTCAATTTAAAAGTATCTAAACAACATGAATTTTTTTTTTTTTTTTATTGAGAAATTGAGAAGAACATGAATTAATTTAACAAAGGTAAAAAACGATAAAAAAATTTTTAAAACAATTTAAATATAAAAAAAAAAAGATTCTTTTTTATAAATATTTTAAAATTCTAATCAAACTTATTTTAAAAAATAAAAATAAGGAAAGAAATTTAAATTGAATCTAATTTTTTTATTTTCAGATATAATATGTATATATGTATGTATATATTTATTTATCTTGTGTTGAATAATATATTAAGGACGTAATAAATCAAATCCAATTTTTAAAATACTAAAAGCTTTATCCTTAATCAGTCATAATATCATTAAAATAATCTTAAATTAAATCACATCATTCAAACATAGGACATGTAATGAATTGTAAAATCAAATAAAATTAAACAGATTTTTTTTCTTTTTTGGAAAATCTAAATAAATTTTCAATAATTTTATTTTTTGTTTTAGAAATTTATACATAAAACACAGGAATGGTAAATTGTAGAAATTGAACATGTTAAAATTAAAAAAATAAATAAAATTAGTTGTTTAAAATAGACCAACCTTTGAAAGAAAATAAATACTTTCGGTTATTATGTCAATGTATATAACTCATAGCAATTCAGGTAGGGCATAAATGGCCAAATGGCCATTTTACAAAGTGTAGTTTTTGGAATGTGTCGGTTTTTGCAAAAAGATACTGACTTTTACGGTAAGAGAATCCAGAGCCAAATAAATCAAACGGAAAAAATGAAAATGGATAGGCTACAGACTTTGAAAGCCACCTCAAAGCATAGAACTTTTTCAAGGCCAAAAAACACATGGTGCATAATTGCCCCTTTAATCCATCAACAATTGGAGAAATGCAACATCTTCATTGCATAAAATCAATATACTTGTGCAAAATTGCATGTAGTCATGACAAAATAAAAGTTCTATGCTCCGAAAAAGAGTAGGAAAGAAAAGAAAGTCGACTTTTATGCGAAAGCTAATCATTTGGAAATATGTTTTTTTTTAATAAAACTACTTTTCTAATATGCTGGTTTCCTAGATTAGAGTACAAACAGTTTAGTATTATATTCTACAAAAATATGTTCTCTTTTCAAAAGAAATTAGTGAACAAGTCACATACTATATAAATGATCAATTAATATATTAAATTTTGTACTAGAAAAACCGCCTGTACAATTGCATAATTTCTATTTATTCAAATATATTTACGTTATCGTACTGGGGAATCAACTGCCTAAAAGTTTGATTTTTACAAGAGCATCAGTATACAAAAGGTTAATTATAAGAAAAAAAATTTTAAACGGACACATAAAATATTTTACCATAATGTAAGTAAATAAAAGAAAAATTAATTATACTTTTCATATATAATTGCCATTGCCAACATAATTTATATGAAATATACAAGGTGTCCCTCGTTAACTTTCAAATAGAGTAGGAGGTGATAGGAGCATCACAACGAGCAAAAAATGTTATGGGGTGGTCTATTCCTGACCCTTTTCGAGATATGAGAGGTTAAAGATATTTTAGCGACTTTCCATAAAAAAATCTATAACTTTTAAACCTTCATTCCATTATATAAAATATTTAAAATAAAACTGTCCAGATGAGTTTTATTTTCTCCTAATTTTAATACATTATTTTAAGTATATACTAAATAAAATAAGAAGTGTGTGTTATTAACAAAGCAAAGTAATAAAAAAAATTATATACGAGTGAATTTTTTTCAGAGATAATTTTTTATTTTTAGTAGATATTAATTAGAGTTTACGGTGGTTTGTTTTGTCAATATAAAACTTATTTATACCGACGACATCAAAGCATTGTATATAAGTATTTGTAAATTGAAATAGTGTATATAAGAACAAATATTTAAACATCTGTATAATAATCATCATAAAATATACAGACATTCTTTACTTTAAACAATATTTCATTCATCAAAATGATTTTTTTTATTACTGTTTTGTGTTTTTTTTTTTTTTCGTTTTTTGCAACACAATCCAACAGAAAAAGTTCACTGACACTTTATTCTAATTTGTTTCAAAACAATGTACATTATATATATATATATAATGTATAGAACTACATACAATAACTACATACTTTTAGGAGCACATATATTTATATAATAAGGAATCATTAAAAGAAAAGAAAAATAAATAATAATGGTAAAATTAAATGCAAAAATAAAAAATATATGTACTACATTACTTTTTCTACTGTAGTATGTATAATACAAAAAATGATAATAAGTAGTAGTGATACAAGCATTTTTAACAACATCACTTATTCTTTCTTATTTATTTTCTTATTTATATATAAATTTTTTTTTTTTTTTTTGAATAGTCTTCTAGTTATTTACTTTTTACTACTGATATTTACATTTATATATGCAGTATATATATAAGAAAGTATTAAGAAGGATTTTACCTTAATTTCAATACAAAGAGGATTTCTTACAAAATACAATAAGATGGCAATAACACAAAAAAAAGAAAAGAAAAACTCAACAATAACAAAAGGGGAAAAAAAACAATACTTATTATTTTTCTGTGATATTTCATTAGAATTGTTTGTTTCCTTTTATACAATTTTGTATATATATACATAATTGTAACATAATCTATGTTTTAAAAAAAATATATATTTTATTTTTAAATATAATTACTTGTCTCACTTTCCTTTTAAAACATAATTTTTTTCAGTTAAAAATGCTAGATTTAGACTATAGACTGATCCTTAACAGACTACCTGATCTTGTGCGATTTGTTTTTTCCGAAAGTCGGTGTGAAATTATTCAAAAACACTGTAGAGGACTATAAAACCAGAACGAGTTCGCTATAAGTATATATAACGGTAACCTACTCAATACAACCTCACTTTTATAACCAAAGATTATAAGTTATATGTCCTTTAGTACACTAATGGATTATTTTTAAATAGTTGAATGAATAGTTGAGGAGTGGAACGAGAACGAGTCCGATATAAGTGTACGTGACTTTAACTTACTGAACACAATCTCTCTTTCATAACCAAACAATAGAGTACTAATGTACTGTTTAGATTATTTTTAAATATATAATTGATTTTGAGAATTTTACAATCTTTATAAATTGAAAAAACTTATTGCCATATCAAAATTTTTATTCTACATTCTAAAGAATTCTTTCCACAGTTACATAATGTACCTATTACATATAATTCTATGTGTGATATAATTTCTGATAATATATAATAATTAAGATTATATATAGTGGTATATACTAAGTTATTACTGTAATAATATAACTATCTTTTTTCATTCAAAAACATTAAAAAAATTTTATATTTTTAGAAATATTCTGAGGGAAATTTTACGTATGCATGTCAGTAAATAATAAATTAAATAAATTACATACACAAAGGATTACATTTAAAAAAAAATGTTTGCGTATCATATTGACATTTGTATGATTAAATGAGAAGGGTAAAATAGACTAGAATTAAACTAAAAATATTCATTATTTATTTATTTAATATCTAATATTACATAAAAAATTAAGTAACATCAGTATTTACCCTTCCTTGGCTACTAAAATTAAAATATTTATTAAATAAATAAATAAATAAATTAAAATAATTCTTTTTATAATACAATATAAACACATTAAATTGCATATATGTAGGAGCACAAAATTAATTTTTAAATGTTAACAAAATGCAGTAATTTAAATCTATTAAAATAATGTTTTTTTTTTTTTTGATTCGACAATTTTGACATTTTTGTTTTAAAATTTTTTCCGTATAGCTTAAAGATATATTTAGCTTTATAGTTGTTTTTAATGTTGTACTATACCGCCTTACCATATTTTTTACAATATAACAATAATATTATCACTATTTTATATAATGTTTTATAATATTTATTTTAATTCTTTAAACATATAAACTTTTTATATATAGGTATGTACTTATACTATATATTATATACTCTCTCTATATTACTTACCTTATTTATAATATGAACCACTTGAATTTTGTCAATATTCTTAAATCTTAATAAGTACATTATACATTCCTATCATATGCATGTATTTAAGTATTTATAGAGTAAGTATTATACATATAAATATATATATATATATATATATATATATGTACTGTGTTGATAGCTAATTATGATTTGCGTGAATTTAAAATTTCAGAACATATAAAAGTTTTGTTTTATTTTTAAGAAAATGTTCGTAAGATTTTGATTTATAAGTTTTAAGTACGTTTAAGTTATTAATTTCTGTTGATTGTCTATCTTATTTTTAATTGTCTGTCGTTAACATTCGATAGGGCAAAGCACTTAACAGAAAAAGCAATATAGAAAAAAATATTTGTTTAATTATAAATTATAACTTTAGGTCAAAAAAAGTAATCACAACTAAAGATTATTTTGTTAGCTAAGAACAGAGTGGAATTACTTTTTCTCTCTAAAATCAAGAAAAAAAAAATTATTTACAAAATTTTAAAGTTCTGAAATTGAAAATTAATATATCAAAAAACAATTTCAAAAAACGTTTGCATACTTTTGGGGAGATACTTATATTCTTTTTAATAAAAGTAAAAACGACAACTTTTACTTGACAACTGGATATTTGATCAGTAGATATTTCGCAAAAAAAGGCATTTTGCAAAATGGACAATTAGCAAAAGGACATTTAACAACTTTAACAACTAGACACTGAGCAACTTGGACGCTTAACAATTTTTACAAGTGAACATTTCACAGCTTTTTCAAAAACAACCTAATTTTCAATTCTATACTTTGATTTTATCATTCATTGACTGTACGAATCTGTGTCTAAATAATTTTTCGAAAACATAAAGTTAATTTTTGAAAAAAATATTTATTTGGACATTTAGTTAAGTGTCCATTTTGATAAATGTCTTTTTGTTAAATGTCTGTTTTGCTAAATGTCTTTTTCTTAAGTATCTGTTTTGCGAAATGGCCATTAATCAACCGGTCCGTACCGGTAAAAATATTTATTTTTATGAAAGTTGAAAAATAAAAAACAAAAATTTCAATTTATTTGAATTAAAAATTCATTTCCCTCACAATTTACAGTAAAAGTTTTTTAAGGAATAATGCTTAAAATAAAAACTTAAATATATAACTTTAAAGTAATATTCTAAAGAAATTATTACAACCCATTTTTTTTTTTTACTTTTAATTTTTGTTTTTAAAACAAAATGTATATTTAATTAAGTAACAAGATTTAATTAATCATTTGGGTGACATTTTCTTGTTATTATTATTTGAATGATGAAAATTATTTATTAAAATTTATCCTTTAAAGATGGTATACAATAAATATTTGAATTATGTAAATTTCATTATTTCATTTTACTGTGTTCATAAAAAAAAAACAAAGTCTCAAGTTGACAAAACAGAAAAAAAAAACAAAAAAAAAAAAAGAATTATGTACCTAAAATGAAATTGAATTTTTGATCAAAAAATGTAAAACTCTTGTAGAGTATATTTAAATTTAAAATGTTAAGCCAATTTTCATTATAAATTAAATAAAATTTATATAGTTTAAATTAAAATCGTATTTAATTGTTGTAATAAAGATTTTCAAATTAAAGAAGCTTATAATAATAAAATTATTTAGATATAATTTAGAAATTAGACACATTTGAGAACACCGATAAATTAATCTTAAATGTTCTTGAAAGAAAATTTTTAAGATATTATTATTATAAGATATATATGGCATGCCTAGTAGAAAACTGCCATATTTTTTAAAATTTTAAGTTTCGATAAAATTACAATCAAAGTTTTAATCAATTTTATATGGAAAAAGGAAAATATATATATATATATATAGGGAAAGGACTGCAATATTTTGTTTAGTAGAACTTTTACATCTAACTAACAAATTCAAAAAATTAAAAAAAAAAAATTTTTTTTTTTAAAATCAAAAGAAGACTGCCAGAATCGTAAAATATGCAATATATTTCTTAAAATCTAGTAGTAATTTCAGACGAAAAAATATATAAACACAAATGAGTGAGTCTTCCTTTTTCATCTAAAATGTAGATAATAAAACAATGAATTTTTTTATTATTATAACTTAGGTTTTTTCATTTTTTGACTTGTGGCTGTATTCTTCTGAGACTGCGAATATCCATACCCCCACTAAAATTATTTTAGATTTAAATTATTTAATTATTTAGATTTTGTTTAAATATTCCTTATTAAATCTAAAAATCTCTACAATCAATCGTCTAGAATTTAGTATTGTTGTTCAAAATTTGCTTTCCTATTTGAATGTAAACGTGGTAGTGTTTAACATTTATTTTATCTGTTTACCAGATTATGATATAATAATATCTTGGGTAACAATCCATTAAATAAATCTTTTCCAGAACAAAAAGATTATACTTGTTTCACGACTAAACAGTATATCTTTGGTTAATATGTAGGTCTAATAAAAACACAAGGTCTAACAAAATACTGCGTCATATACAATTATACCAATATAGTAAGAATTCCCCTCAAATGATAAAGTTTTTGTCTATTATCCTTATGGCTGGATTTAAAAGAAATAATGGATCAAATAGAAGTCAGTTGATGCCTTTCTTCTATAAGCGATTATACTGCTCGCACAAATATTCTATGTATATATTTTAATTTTCATTTACGTCCGATTAGTTTTAACGATTACATCAAAATATATCTAATGGTATCATAATAAATTATGTAACCTATTTCAAGTGTGTAAATAAAACAGCCTATACAATCAAACCTTAACAAACCAATTAATAATTCATTTGTTTTTTTTTTTTGTAATATTATCTAAATAGTAAATTTACAATACCCAATTTTAATCCTTACATACATGTTTATTACTGATAATTTTATTAAAACTAACAAAATATATCAATGTCAATTGAAATTTTTGTTTATATTTTGTATCTATAAATTACAAAATATTAAACAATACTGTGACACATTTATTTATAAATATTTTGCTTCTTTTTTTTTTTATTATTATTACTATACATACAATAAATTTCTAAGCAATTAAAGACTTTGATAAATAAAATTTTGTGAATGTCCTTTTTTGAAAAAAAAGAATGAAAAAAATCAATAAAATTGCAAAAGAACCGTATAGAATGGCTTTATTATTACAATCAGTTATTGATTAATTTAATAACAAAATCTTAATTCAACTGTGATAATGTTTTGTCTTTTAGTATATAAAAAATTGTAAGAAGTCCTTTCATATCTTTATATTAAACAATCATTGAAATTAAAAAATTTTTCTTTCAAATTTTGTATTCTTTTCATCAGCTATATATGTATATATGTAGGTATATAATATGTAAATAAATATTTTATTACTATACAATCTTAATTTATTGGTCATAACAATTAATCGTTATTAGAATATGTTATATCAAACTTATTGTCTGTGACAATTTCCCAACCATTAAAATAAAATGAAAAAGGATCATAAAATTTTTGAATGAAAAATAAAATGATTTGACATTGAATGAAAGACAATAAATATTTTAATAATATATAACTACATATAAACTATATATATTTACTAAAGTATAAGTTTTCTTCTAAATTAAAAGATCAAATAAGTAGATCGTCTTGGTGTTTCCAATTTAACTAAAAAACTAAACTGCCAGTTACTCCAAAACCAGTATAATGAACAGAACATTTTAACTGCTGTAATATCATTGCATAGCCTAGTGGCTTATCATGAGCTATGATTTTAAATAGAAGTTTATGTTCTCTATTAATTCTGAAGATTTTGTTTTTCATTTACCAATATTTCGAAATTTTTAAACTTATTTATTAGTAAAATTTTCAAAGCCCAACTTGATATTTAACCCAGTAATATAAGACCATACATATAGAATTTCTTTTCAACTTTTTATATATTTTCATCATGAAATCATTTTATATATTATCGAATCATTCTATATTATGATATTTTACATTGTTAAGCCAAATTTCTTTAATAAATTCCTTCTATACCAAAAATTTTATTTAACTAAAATGACATTTGGCAATGGCATTTCCCACGAATCAATCACGAATTTATTTTAACTAATTTATGCCAAAGACTCGAATTTATTTAACGATTTCGCTCACATATCAAAGAACACTTCAATTAATGTATTTGAATAATTTAGAAATGACTTAAACCCTTAAAACTGATGTTTTTTCGATTTATTTATGTTTGAAAATTATAAAATCGCATATCATTCTGATCCTGATTAGAATCTTTTTCTATTTTTTTTTTACTAGGGTCAGTGGATAACTTTAAAAGTTAAGCAGAGAAATTATACTTGGCTTCTTGTAAAAAAATTCCCCGGATAGTGTTGAACTTTAACCCATAATCAAAACCATTTGCTTTAAAACCAGACATTAGTATAAGGGCCTTTAATTGAAATGTACATTTTAAGAATAAGAATGTGAGACAAATTCTTGTTGAAATAAGATTTAGAAAATTTAGGATTATGAAGGATTAGTAGAAAAATTTGGTAAACCGTTAACTTAATATTTGACAAAGAGTGTGAATTATTAAAAATATCATCAAATCGGTACCGTAAAATTCTCTATAATATGCTCTACGTAACATTTTATACTGGGTACATTTTTTCAAGTTTGTCAATAAGATTATATTTTCATGAAGATTTTACTCTGCCAGTATACTGTGTATACGATCTAGATTTTATGGAGATGTTTTGATGAAAATCTTATTTTACTTATATGATTTAGATTTGATCAATACAAAAAAAAAAAAACAAATCTCCTCAAACAATTGATTATTTAAATAGTCTTATAATTCACAATCAATTCATAATTTAAAATTCGAAACGAAATATCAAATTCATAAGTTATTTTTCTAATGATATTTAAGTATTTGTGGTCTTTTATTCAATCAGTATTATAATAATTTACATAGAACATATATATAACATACATATAAAAATATACATATATTATGTACTAAGGCATTGTGATTTAATGGTTCATTGAGTAAAATTTAACTTTTATATATTAATGAAAATATGCAGTTATATGATACTATAGAACACCTGACATTAATGTAAAACTTGTTTCAATATTAAATAAAAGAATAACATGCGTATAATTTTATTTATCAAATTCATATATAAGTATATGTGTATAATGTATAACTATATAATATAATAATTAAACTCAAATATATATGCATATACATATATTCAGTTAATTTAAAGGAAGGATGTGGATGGGTTGAATCAATAGGGGTTTCCTTTTTTTTTATTTAAAAGCAAAAAAAAAAAATAAACATAATAGAAAAAGGGATAAATGTACTATATATACAATATATAAATATAAATGTATATACATATAATATATAAATGTAATTATATGTAAAGTATATAATTAAATCATAATAAATTCTATGCTTTATTAATGGTAATTAATTTGTTAAAACATTCATTTTACTTTTGTGTTGAAATTTTTTTTACAAAACTAATAATAATTACATACATATATATATATATATATATATATATATATCCATATATATCCATATATAGATTATTTTAGTTTGTTATATAAAGTTTTTATGTATATTTAAATAAACTTTGTTGTATATAATTATATCACCAATCAATTCCCAAATTCTTTTATATTAAACAGAGCAGAAAAATGAAAATTGATTAAAAGGTAAAAAAAAAAAAAAAGGAAAAATAAAAAAAAAAACAATTTATGATTATAACTATATTATAATCATTTTCATCGTATTTCAACTGTATAATAATCTTAATTGATTATATTTAAAACTTTTTCTTATACATATTTTTATTTCTGTCTGTACATTATACAAAATAATAATCCTTATACTTTTCTCTAATTTTTAATATGTATTTGTTTTTGAATATCTGGTTTTTATTGTTTAGCTTTTAAGCTTTCTATATACTAAAAAGGTATTTAAATAACTAAATCTATATAATATTATACAATATATATTATATGTATTATTAAGTTTCTAATATTTCGATAACGTAATTCTTAGTTAAGAAAAGAAGTAAAAACAATCTCTGTTATATTTTTTTTATTTAAATATTATACCAGTTTTACTTTAACTGACAACAATTTTACTTTAAGTGAAGATATTATTACTTTAAGTAAAGATGTTTTACTGAAAATGAAGACCTTTTTAACTTTAAGTGAAGCCATTTGCAATAATATAAAAATATACATATAAAATACATATATATATATATATAATCTATACACAATATATATTGGAAATTCTTTATACAAATAGTAGAATAGAATAGTTAAAAGATTGGCCATCATACACGCAAAGCTAAAATTACTATCCCAAATATTTAGAAAATATGAATATATTTTAATTTAGGTACATTGTTGAATCCTTCTCAAACTTTACTGAGAGGTACTTTAGATCACATGATGAAGGAACCTATTATGTTTGACTAAGCGATGGGAAAATTAATGCCTTCTACAAGCCCTTTGAAAATATATGGGGACAACTTACTTAAAGAGCCGTAGCAACTACATTTTTTGAACTAGGCAAGGCCCCTGACAAGGATTAAACGCAAAATTCTAAAAATTTGCCTTCAAAAGACGTGTATAGTCTTGCAAGATATTCAATAGATTTGGTACAGAGTGTTTAAGAAAAAAAAAAAAAAAATTGCGGATTTTATTGAATTTTAAAAAAATATCGTTATAACGGTACATTTTTTATGAAGTCATTAGCTTGTTTTCCCCTTCTTTGTTCAAAATGGCTCTAAAAACTCCTTTAACTATTTTTTGCAAGAATCTATGATGAGAAACCTATTTACCTAAAAGTCTTATACCTACGTCTTATCCAAGAATTTCTGAATTTAACCGTCATTATTAATTCCATTACTACTTATTAAATTTTAAATTTTTATTTAATATAAAAATTCAATTATAGGATGACATAATTACGATTTTAACATTAATTTACGATGACCGGAATTAAATATTTTAAAAAGTCAGATTTAAATCTTATTATTTTGTATATTTTTTTTTTTGTTTAATTTAATATATAGATAGACATACACATGCCTTGTACATATGTATATCATATAGGCATACTTTCACTCATGTTATTGAGTAAAGAATTATGATTATTTATAAAATGGGGCTAGAAAAAAAGGGAAGATATAAAAATATAAATATCTATAGGTTAACCTGTTTCTCTACATTCTTATCTTTAGAAATTAAACAACTAAATGTTTTGAATCCATGCCAGAGAGTATTACAATATCTATAAAGAAATTAGTATAATCTTGAAAAGATATACCATTTTTTATTTCTACTTATTACAACTTTATGCATTTCGAATATACAATATAAGTAAGGGGAACAAAAAACTTTTCAAAGAAATCAAATACAACAAAAAACGGAAAAAGAAGATAATATGACATAAAAACCTTATACAAAAAAAAAAAAAAAAATTGAACTAAAAATTTTTAACATTTAAGTCATGTGATTGTGAACAATATTTCTTTTAAATTTTGATCACGTTTTTTTTTTCCTTTAAATGCAACAATAATTTACGACTTAGACAAAAAAATAACAAGAAAATATTTCAAGACACTTAGAAAAAAGTACAAGATGAAGATAAAAATAGAACATATAAAAATAAAAAAGAAAAACAAAAATGAATAAAAGTTTCTTTTGAGTTGCAATATTTTTCTTAATTGCTATCAAGAAAAGTTGAAATTGTTATAATCTTAAGATATTTTTTTATAGAAAAATATATAAAATGATGAAAATTTATCAACTCTATTTATTATTAAACTATAAAGTTACTATTAAAATATTGATTTTTTTTTTTGTAAAAAGCAGAACTTAAATGATATCTTATATAATATTAATAGAATATAAATATAATATATAGAATTTAATTTTCTTAAGAAATTCAAAAACTTTTATTATCCATTAAATGTCAGTTTAATATTAATTTACTTAAAAGAATTTTCATGTAATATTCAATTAGAAATATTTTATAAAATAAAAAAATACTCGTGAAACACTTTAAAAAATTTTTTCTATAGAGTAAAATGTTAAAAAAAAATTTATATTTTAAACTTTTCAAAAATATTACATCTATATATATACATAAGTATATGTAAAATATTATATATAATATGTCTATATATTTAAAATATGTTTTAAGTTCTGAGAGTATCACTATAAAGCTGCCATTTATTTATAAATTACTCATTTTAGAAATTTTCGTGAAATTAATCGGAGACACAAACCATATCGATCTTAATGTTTGCATAATAAATTTTTCGATTATTGTGACTTATTTCAAATTCACAATTAAAATAATAAAAAAATCCATGTGTATTTAATGAATACTCAAAAGAAACCTTGATTTTGAATTGTAATACATTTTATTTGGATTTATTTTACATCCGTCATTTATGACGTGTTATGGAGCAGATCTTTAAATAAAAACCGGGAATCGAATTAATTTTCTAAAATAGAAATAAACAAGAATGAATCTACAGGTTCAATTTTTTATAGTTTTTGGTTTTTGGAAATTTTAGATTAGGTTTTCTATTTTATCAATGTATACACACAAATGTATACATACATTTAATCTGTGGTATATAAACAGGAAATAAAATGTTTTTTTTTTTATTAAAAATTTATTTTTTGTATAGGTGTATAATTAATCCAATTTTAAACCTTTTTTTCAAATTCACTTCTAATAGGATGTTAACTTTTTTCGAGCATTTTTAATGTGATGCAGTTTTGAAAATTGATTTTTTTATGTTGTAAGTTGCAAAATTTGTTAAACAATGGTTTACTTGTTATAGTCGATTAAAAGTAAAAGAAAAAAAGTTTAAAATCAGTTATATTTAAAAGTTATTCATATCCAACTAAACATAGAAACATGATTAAAGTTAGTAATTGACATATAATTTTTAATACATAAATATAAAAATAAATAATCAAAAGACAAAAATTAATCGAAACACCAAAATAAATGTTTTAAAAATTTGCGGGCGGAACATTAAAAACGCTGAAGTAGTTAAAATTCAGATTATTCTTAAGTTGAGTTGTATAATAAATATTTACAAGAGAAAATTATATATAGGCAAATAAAAAGTATATATGAAGTGTTCCACAATACATAGCAAATATTGTAATTCGTAATATTATATGTCGAAACATGTAAAAAGTTTCATAATGAAATAATCGTCCTTAAAGATTTCATATAAATTAAAATGTTTTGCCTCAAATAAATATATGGCATATTCCTGAATAATTTAAATTATAATATTAGGTATATCATTTTCATTAGGAATTCTTTATTTATTAATTTTGAGATTTCCATAAGGAATACCTCACTCTGGCTCTTTCGACCTGTATTACATTTGAATTTTTCTATTTATTATATTTACAACCTAATTCCAGCAAAACTATTTTTTTTTCAGCTATTCATTAAAAATTATAACTATTACTATTCCATTCTTCCAAGTGTCCATTCTTGGAATCATATAACTTTAATTTCTATTTCTTTGTGTTAAAGTAAACTTAAACAGAAAGTGCTGAAAAGAAATCATTTATTGGATAGCACATTTATCATTCTAACTAATAAAAATTATACTAGAAAAAATACATAAATCAATATAGTTATGATTAATCAAATATAATTTATTGTTTTTGTATAAAAAATAATAATCTTTATATAAACAAACTAATCAATTTTTACTAAATACAAAAAAAAAAACAAAAAATAAAATAATGATGACACAAACTATAAGAAAAATACAAACTGCGTGAAAATATAACACCATACAATTTGTAATACATATGTACCTATGACTTGCTCTTATATATAAACTAGAAATGAAAAAAAAGCAAATAAAAAATAACCTTCAATACAACACCAACTAAATATTACATTTTGTTGCTAATTAACACGCAACAACGAAAACAAAACAAAATATATATATATATATATATATTTATTATATTAATAATAATGGTCCTAATCAAGGTTAAATTTTATTATATTGGGAAAAAAAATTGGAAGGAATCTGAAATTAAAATATCCAAAAAAAAAAATATTTGTATATTTGAATAGCATAACAAAAACAAAATCCATATTTGACTTCATTAAAGTAAAAAGAAAACCAGAAACTAATGGTTTGAAAAAGTAAAACACAAAAAAAAAAAATAACATTTCATTTATAATTAATTTTCTTTCACTAAATTTTTTTTTACCATTTACCATTTACCATATATACAAAAATCTTTACAAGAGTTAAAGTTGCGTGCTAAAATAAAAATAAATACTTTACCGTAAGAATATTATTTTAATAACAAACACTTTCACTTTAATTTCACACTTTCAAAAATGAATTCCTTATCAGTTTTCTTCCTCATCAGTTGGTCGCGTCTCTTATGAACAGTTATATCGTTGTGTTGTATTTTAATTTAAAAAATGTAACGTAAACGTCCACTGATCTATATAAATTTACCGTAAAAATATACTAACGGTAATTTTCTATTTTTTTTTATAAATGGATTCTTATAGAGTACAAAAAATCTATATGGGTATGAGATATGAGTGATATATCATAATATTATTTTTTTTTCCTCCCCACTTATAATAAGTGACAAGAGTTTATCTTTAACTACTTTTAAAGACTTTTACAAAATTTTCCAATTCTTAAAATTAAAAAAAAAAGCTAATATTAAAACTCTGAAACTTGAAATATAATGAAAATATAATGAATGATATTTAAAGATTTTATAGATTCTCAATTCTGAAATATTCTGGAAAATTAAGTTAACAGTAAGTAAAATTTAATACATATAACGTAATAACGTAATAACAAAGAAAATTATTAAGTACACATTCGCCTATAAGTATGCTTTCTCATATTAATATGAAAAAATTGGAAAATATTTTTAAAGTGGGGCCTCGGTGGCCTAGTGGATATAAGAGCGTATGAAATTTCCTGTCCACATTTATGTGGCAGAAAAATACATTAAAAAAAAAATATATTTTTTAAAGCTAACAATTCAAAAAGCGACTTCCGTAAGCAAATAAAGCTCTGTTCTAATTTTATATATATTGAATATTTTTAAATGTAAACAACTTAAAAGGTTTTTTTTTTAATGAATTAACAGCATATTAATAATACACTTAAACATTTAATTATACGTATATACACCAAATCTAAAATAAATAGCAGTTAATTATTGTCTTTTTTTTTTGTCTACTTGAAACTGTTAAACTAACAATTCATTCATTTTTATATAATTTTTTTTTTATACATTTTATATACTATATACTGTATATAATAAATAGCATATATATATACATTCTATATACATATAAAATATACCTTTTTTTGTCTTTTGTCTTTTATCTTTTTTTTGTTTTTATTAAATTTCAAAATCATTCAATTCACGAAAGTCAAACAAAATATTACGTTAAACACGTACATTTACAAAATGCTTTATTTACACATTAATTTAGTGGCTAGATGATTTTGTTTTGTTCTAAAATTAGTGAATTGTTAATATAGATATATATATATATATATAATATATAGAATAACTTTGACAAAAATTATCTTTAATTGGGAATCGTTAGAAAAAAAAAAACCTTGTCTAGAGATATAAAATATATTAAACATTGGTTTTACCGTTAATACAATAACAGTCAGTTATGATTATTAGAGACAAAAAACACCATCCCAATTAGAAAAATAAATTTATTTCGGTGGGTTAGAAATACTGAAGTTATATTATCGGTAAAATTTTAATTAAGAAAAAAACTAGATTTAATTTTGAAAATAATATGATGAATGATTTTAAAATTTTATGCAGTTAAAAATTTGTTGATTTTATGAAAAAAATTCAAAAACAAATGTAAATTTTCATTGAAACTCACAATAAGGTGTATATAACTTTTATGGGCTTAAGATCGTTTCCGAACCTATCGCATTTCGCACTAAACCCTAGATTATGACAATTGTTTTTTATCCAAAAATTTGCAATATACAAGTGTTTTGGAACCATATCACTCTTCACACTTGATTATCTGTCACAAATTTTGTGTTCTGACAACTACACTAGGTGATCTGACTTCGCACTGGAGTTTAAATTAAAATTAACTTTTTTTTTTCGTCATTAAAAGTGAAAATAATTAAAATACTATAAAAGTTATATATTTTAAAAAAAGGTGTATTGAAAGTACAGAAAGAAAAAACACTATAATCAATATTGAACAAATTTTAAACAGTTGATGATGTCCAGTCATATATTATGTAAGTGTAATAATAAAAAAATAATATAAAACTTTATTAATATATCAAAATACTATTTGTGATGCTTACAAAAAGTCTCAATTGATAAATAATAATTGACATTTACTTAAAAAATATTTAATATTATAAATATTGCTGAATAATGCTAAAACAAAAAGTTTTTTTTGCTGCTTTCAAAATATAGTAATTTTTTTTGTCTGCTGTCAAAATAAATTTGACATAATGATATAAAACTATGTATTAAGACTACACTAATTCTACACCTAAAAAATTATTAACTGTCATAAATTTTAAGGCTTTAAAATACTATGTACGATATATAGTGCAAAATTTAAGTATTTTTGGAAAATGTAAGGACGAAGTGATAGGTTCAAGTAATATTGTGATAATTTCAGAAATGGTCTAAGTATAAGAATTATTGAGTCAAATCAAATTGATAATAAAACTCAACTGAAAACCAATACCGGCTATAAAGTGTAAACTCAGCTTAACGTCTAAATACCAATCATGAACCAAGTTGTGGGTTCAGTAGAAAATCATATCTTTCAAGTGACTGTAGATAAAAATAAAAAAAAACTTTGAATTAGAGAATGTTGTGAATTATTTTTTTTTTTTTTTTTGATATTGCTAAAAATACACAACGACGATGTCTAAAAAAGAAAAAAAAAAATTAATAATAGATTTGAGATCTATAGGGTTAATAGGGTTAATAGTAGATCTCAACACGAAAAAGAAACAAATTTAAGATACAAAATGACTACGTTACATGGTATTTTAAAAATATATTCTAAAATAATTTTATATTTCTATTCTTTAAAAGAAATCCAAAAAAGAAAAAAAATTGCAAAAACCGCGGAAATAAAGAAACAAAAATGTTAAAAATCTGAAAAAAAAACTTATAAATGCATGACCTTGAAAAAAATTTGTCACATGCGTTTAGATAATTATTCACTTATATTTAATTCTAAATTTAATGTAAAAATTTAAATATTAACTAATACACAATACTAGTATCTATTACACAGTATCTATTATTATAAATTTAAGCATATTATTATTAATTTATTTTAATTAAAGTATATAATAGTAATTTAAAGGAAAATATAACATTAAACAATTCCCATATTGTTAATTAATTTTTTTAGTTGAATAAAAAAACTAGGTGTAAAATTTAATATAGAACAATATTTTAATTTTAAACAAAACTACTAATATAGCCCCAGTGAAGTTCATTTCATTCAGTTTTATATTTAATAAAATAATAACATTATTTTGAAATGAACACTTAAGTTTTTTATTAAAGAAACATAAAATGTATATAAAAATATTTGATCTTCAATTATATACATATTTATAATGTTTGACTTCCTTTTACAGACAAAACTACTCCTTTCGACTGCCAACTATATAATAACCTTTGAGAAAGAATAGAGAATTGGTTTCCATTTACCAACTAGTCCTAAGATTAAAGAATAAGATTCAATTTTGCATCTACTTCCAACTACTATTTTCATGAAAAAACAACGCAAACAATATAACCTCAAAAAGAACTATTTTGCAGTCAAATCAACAAGATAGTCAATTAATTAAACTTAAATAATCTGATCACCAAAAAAAAAAAAAACTAAAAAACTTAATAAAAAAGAAAAGAACAACCACTTAAAAACTAATTAAAATAAACAACAAGTTATATTATATATACGTGCATCACAAAACTTTAATCTCATAAATATCTCAACTTCCTAATCAAAATGAACAATTAAGATCAAAAGATCGCATTATTGAAATTTTTCACTGAAGTTATTTTCATTTTCTGATCAATGACTCTTCTTTTTTTCATCAATTCTTACTACACGTCAACAGAATTCTTTAAATTGACTGATTTATGACCTTCTAAAAGTCTTAAGTATCTACAGTTTTTTTTTTCTTCTTTCAACTAATTGTTTTTTATTAATTTATAAAAAAATTTTTTTTATTTCTGTTTTTATTTTGTTAATTTTTTTTTATGTTTTTTATTTACCTTAACACTTGTTGCCATAATAAATTAAACGAAATAAATCCAAAATAATATTTGAATATAAATATCAACATAAATACATACTATAATATGTATTTTTGTATATCACTGAAAATTTACATTACATAAAAAAAGAATTTAAAAAGAAAAAGAAATAATAAATTTACCGTTAATGCAATAAAAGTATTTTCTTTTAAATTTTTAAGTGATTTCATAATTATTTTAAAAAATTGTCTCCTATAAGTAGGCAAATAAAATTTATATATTTTATATAATATATTTTTGTCGGTGGGGGTTAGGTTAAGTTTGTTTTATTAGGATTAAGTTTTAATTATACTTTTAAAATTTTTGAAATAACTTTGATTTTTAGCACATTTCCAAAAAAAATTTGAAAAAATGTGCTTATTAGTTTCACTCTGTCCGTCCGTCCGTCCGTCTGTTTACAAAACTTCTACACCGTTAAAGATAGAGAAAAAAAATTTTAACCATAGGTAGGTCTTATAAAAAAAATAATTTTGTGGAACAACTTTTTCATGTAGCCCCCCCCATTACGGAGCTACACCCCCTCAAACTTTGAAAAAGCCCTATTTTTAAATGCATATATCTTATGTTCTGCTTAAGATTTTTTCAATCTGAAAACGTCATTCGACAGGTATTTCTTTTATCTTTGTAAATTAATATCAAAATTATACAGTTTTTTTAAATTTAGTATTTAAATTTACCGTTATGTGAAAACCAAATTTTGCATGATTTTTCTACTTTCATAACTCCGGCACGCTTTTAGATACAAGCTTGAAATTTTGAGGCAAGAAAGAACTTTTAGAATTAGTATAAGTTTCCTCAGAAAATTTTTTCGGACCACCCCCTGTTTATGAGCTATTAGGGCTTAAAAATTGAAAATTTGCTATTTTTAAACACCTGTAACTTAGGAACCTGCACACATTTTACTTCTGCAAGATGTAAAAATTAAAGCTACAATAATATATTTTTACGTGTGTGAAAGGTTTATTTTAATTGTAAAGGGTTCCAAAGTTGCAGCTCTTCAAAATTGTAAAAAAGCCCCATTTTCAGATGTATATATCTCGGGCTCTGCGTAATAGTTTTGCAATCTAAAACCGGCAGAAGATCGAAAATTTTATTATCTATATGAAACAATATCAAAATTATGTAATATTATGTAATTTACGATTTAAATTTACCGTTATGTGAAAACCACATTTTGCATGAAATTTCTTTTTTCATAACTCCGGCACCCCTTTAGATAGGAACCTGAAATTTTGAGACAAGAAAGAACTTTTAGAATTAGTATAAGTTTCCTCAGAAAATTTTTTGGTAACGCCCCCTCTTTAAGAGTTATTACGCCTCAAAAATTGAAAATTTGCTATTTTTAGACACCTGTAACTTAGGCACCTGTAAAAATTTTTCTTCGGCAAGACATGAAAATGAAAGCTACAATAATATATTTTTACGTGCGTGAAAGGTTTATTTTAGTTGTAAAGGGTTCCAAAGCTGCAGCTCTTCAAAATTGTAAAAAAGCTTTATTTTCAGATGTATATATCTCGGGCTTTGCGTAATAGTTTTGCAATCTAAAACCGGTAGAAGATCGAAAATTTTATTATCTATATAAAACAATATCAAAATTATGTAATATTTTGTAATTTACTATTTAAATTTACCGTTATGTGAAAACCACATTTTGCATGAAATTTCTTTTTTCATAACTCCGGCACCCCTTTAGATAGGAACCTGAAATTTTGAGACAAGAAAGAACTTTTAGAATTAGTATAAGTTTCCTCAGAAAATTTTTTGGTAACGCCCCCTCTTTAAGAGTTATTACGCCTCAAAAATTGAAAATTTGCTATTTTTAGACACCTGTAACTTAGGCACCTGTAAAAACTTTTCTTCGGCAAGACATAAAAATTAAAGCTTCAATAATATATTTTTACGTGTGTTAACGGCTTTTCTTAGTTATATAGGATTCCGGACTTATAGCCCCTCAAAATTTCAAAAATGTCCTATTTTCACATTTTTTCTTATTACATGAAATTTTCAAATTTTTGTGTAAGTCACACTTCTAAACAATTTGTATTGAGTTTTGGAAATGTGCGCTTTTAAAAACCGTTGGTTTACATTCTACCTTGTTTATATGACTTTCCAAGGAAAAAAAACACAAATAAAAAAAACTTATATTGTTAAATAATTATTCAAAAAGACTTCTTTTAAATAAATACATTTATGACTAGATTAAGATTAGCGAAAAAAAAAGGTTTGCTACTTTTAAAGCTAATAATGTTAATTTGTGAAATATAACCATTTTTTTGTAATTTTTTTTTAGGTTTAGTTATAATTGAATATATAGGAATCAATCGGGGCTTTAAACCCAAACCCGAAAAAACTGTGTCGAATTTTACTGTTAAAAACTGTGCCGCCACTATTAGGGGCAACATAAACTTAATATATATATATATATATATACAATATATACTTTCAATTTTACAGTCTTTTGATATAAAATGTTTTAAATAAAAACAATTATACTATATGTTTAATAAAGCTCGTATATTTTTATAAATTTAAATTATACCATGTATTAACGACTTTCAGAAAAGAATTAAACTATAAATCCTTGTAGAGCTCAACTTCCAGATTTTTTTTTTTTATTGATGAAGGCTCTGAGCTAATGCGTGAATAATCACTAGACTTTAGGTTCCTAGTACAATTTCAAAACGTTAGAGAGAGCTACAGACTACAGTTGGTATTAAGATTCCTTAGATTTAATGATTTCCAGATTGAAAATATCTGGTTCAAAGTATTAGTAAACATTCTATTCAAAATATAATTTAACAAAGAAAACGGAGAAAAATAAACTGTTCGAGCAAAAATTACTTGGATCATTTGATCTGTCCAGACCGCGCATGGTATTTTTTTTTTTAAATTATGGTTAAAATGTTTTAATTTAATTAATGTTCTAAACACAAAAAAACAAAAAAAAAATTATGAAAAATCCAATCTTTTATTTGAAAATCACAATATCTTATAATAAAATAGTCATTTCAAAATTTATTTTCACGTTTATAATATTAGTTTCAATATTTTACATAATTTTCCTATTAACATTGCATTAATATTCATAAAGGTCTATTTATTCAAAAATATATTTTTTTGACGTTTTTTTTTTTTAATTTTGGGCTTAAAAATTCCAAATCAGAATTTTTTTTATAATCTATACATGACAATTTTGAAAATTCTGTTTAATCACTTTATTAAAAGTGTAAACACAATCATTTGATTTTTGTTTAATTAATTTCTTTTTTCTTCTTGAACCTCACTGGAAAGCGAATGTTTTGTCTAAATACCAGGGGCCTTGAAGGCCTAGTGGATAAGAGCGTATAAAATACGCTGTAAACACCGAGGGAGTGTGGGTTCAAATCCCACACACGTCGTAAGAGTTATTCCCTTTTATGACATTTACAGCCACGCCTAAACAGGAAAGGCTGTGTAATTTCCTGTTCACATTTGTGTGGTAGAGAAATGCATTAAAACAAAAAAAAAACAAAAAAAACAAGATACCACCTATATATTTGTAAAACCTCTGAAATTCACATTAGAAACGGAAACTTTTTAAAAATTAATAATTACTGATTACTATTATGGTAAGAAACATCCGAATGCAACAACAGATAGTGTTTGATAACATTATTAAAAATTTTATAAGGTATCATAAAATGAAATTTATAAGGTGAAAAGGAAATTAGGTACTTCAAAATATGTATACAGATTAATAAACTTTGAAAAAGTTTACTTTCCATTAATAATATCCTCATTAAGGAATGCTACTATTTAGGAATTACTGAATTGTGACAGAGTATCAATTATTTCATAATAATTCAAAAATAACTTTTTTTTATACGAAAATCCCACATTAGTGAATTCTTAGTCAATGATAATGAATTGAAAAAAAAAAAACTAAAAGACAAAAAAAATTCAAAATATATTGAACTCCAAATACCTCCACCTTACTTCATTTATACAACATGATTACCAGTAAAAAAAAAATGTTTTTTTATTCATTTCAATTCAAATTATTACAAAGAAAATTGTCATTATGCCTTATAGTACTCAGACTTCAAATTATTTCTTTCAAAACAATTTTCTTTGTGAAAACTTAAAATCTCTTTGTGAAAATTTAAATTTAATACCCATATACATTTTTCTTTTTTTTTTTTCATTAAAACCATTTTACTTTGAAAATTTGCGACACAACGATACATCCAAACATTTGAAATATTAAAAATAAACAGCAGTATAAGAGGAAAAAAAGAGAAAACAAATATCATATGGCATTTTTCCAAAAAAAAAAAATTCTTATCGCTGTTTTATAGTTGAGAAAATTGTTGAAAATTTGTGTATTATTTTTGTGTTCCACCTTCTAAATGTTTAAAAATTAAGCCAACACCAACTATTAAAATATTTTGAACACTATAAATTAAATTTCTTTGAATGTTTGTGTACTGTAGATATACGATAGACAATACGAGTATATTTACAAATCGCCTCCTTCTATATTGAAAATAAATATAGAAAAAAACTCTAAAACGAAAAAAAAAATAAAAAAGAAAAAGGAGGGCGAAAAAAGAGCAAACACATATTTTGAATTCAATTTCGTATAAAGAATATTAATTGGCTTTTAAAAGAATTGTAGTGTAAAATTTATTAACAAATTTTTGTTTTTCTTTTAAATTTTATGAATGAAAATGAAATGGATAAAATCAGAAAAAAAAAAATTGAGAAAACCAAATGCCTTTATTTATTTCTTTGAAAATTTAATTGATTGATAAAGTAATAAAGTAAACAACGGTTAAATAAGCTATTATTGGCGCAGAAACTGGGTTAAATCACTGAATAATTTAATGAAATTAATTCATTCCAATAACAACCAGTTAACTTGTAAAGAAATTTGAGAACCCAAAAAATTCAAAACTTTCCTTTAATTACCAAACTACAATTGGACTATACATAAACTAATTGTTGCTTTTAATTATTCATTTTCACTTTTACATAAAGTACATATTTGTAAATGGAAATTTTTTTTTTGCAGACCGTCGGGTCGAAATGGGTCAATGCATAGTTGTAACCATATAAATTTGTTAAACTCCTTCACGAAGAAATAACATCTGTCAAAACTTTAAACTCAATCGGTCGAACCGTTTGAAAATAAAAAAAATTTTCAAAAACATTCGGATCGAAACGGATTAATGGACCGAATCACGATATAGCCTATAACAATTTTCGGATTCCATAGAATATTCATGTGAAATTTCGTTGCAATCTGATTGGTGAGTTTTACGTGAATCCTATGCAAACAAACAAACACAACTCTAAAGAGTTTAATGAATTTTCATATTATTAAATCGTATTTTCTAAAAACTAAATTTTTCAAAAACTAAAAATTTAAATTTTACTTTAAGTTTTGTTTTTATTATTTTAAAATTATTTAAGAAAAAAGCCATCTATAAGAATACTTAAGTACTGTGTTTCTTTTAAAATCAAATAATGGATGCTTTTTATTCCCCTTTAGAATAGAAGTAAATAAAGAGCTTAGAATAAGAAAAAATTGCACTGTGATTTCGAAAATTGAAAAATTCATTGATTATTATTTTAAATAAATAAAATTTAATAAAATAACTACTTTACCCTCTGCTATTTAGATCATTACTGGCCAACAACAAAACATCAATATTGATAAGATAACAATTATTGCATATTTATAGGAGCAACATGTTTATTATTTTAAAGCGAATATATAAATCGATAAAAACGTTAATAAAGACGTTAAAAATCTATAGTAATAAAAATTAATAAAAATTTTAAATTATTTTAGCAAAATGCTTCCATTTTGAATTTCGATCAATTTCAAATCAATTGATTTAAAATTAGTTTTTGGTTTTCTTTTTTTTTTAGTAAAGTTTTAATAGTTTTTCAATATGAAAAGAATCAATAATAGAACATTTGTGTTTAATTAAACCAATTACAATCTATATAAGTCTGAACATATAAAAAAGTTTTCTTTTTTTTTTTGTTAAGAATTTTTCTTTTTTGAAAATTTTCCAAATTATATGAAAAAAAAAACTTTTAACTTTTGCGAAAAGATATGGTGAGTTAGTTTTGGAACAATAAAGTTTTTTTTTTTTGTTCACTTTTATTAAATTTTTGATAAAATTAAGTTTTCAATTTATATATATATATAATCTATATATAAATATGTATATTTGATTGTATTATTGTTACAAAATGAAAAGATTAAAAGAAAAAGTTTTAGTATTAGATCGATATATATATGTATGTGAATATAAAGTATGTAATAATAGTAAAAAAAAAAAAATCTATTTCCATAACAAGCATGTATAGCATTGTTGGTAGAAATAAAAATAAAAAAAAAAAATCTAAAAATATAATTTAAAACCAATTTTAAAATTGAGTTTAATACTAAAAGATTCGTTTACTTTTGTTTTTTCTTAGAAAAGGTAATCATTTAATTAAAAATACGTATATCCGTATTACTTGCTTTCATATTGATATTGTATATGAAAAACAAGTAAATGTAACAGTAAGTCGATGCAACCGACTTATTAATACCCTACACCTGAATAATTCGAATTAAATTAAAAATCCAAAAGTGTTTTTGGCAGCTGCTTGAACTTCTTCCCTTTTCTGTCTTATTCAACTCGAATTTCAAGAACGTAAAAGAGGCATCCGCTTGGGATATGCTTGACACCCTTGTATAAAATTTTAAGTTTCTATCTTAATTATTTTCGAAGATTGGTAGTCCTTGGGAGGTTTGTGTCAGCTACCCGAATTGCCACTCCAATTCATCGAATCCATCTCAGGAACATAAAGAAAACTTGCCAGAACACCATTCTATTAAATTTAAAGGTTCTACTTTTGTTGGTTTTGGAGATATGCTCGTTGCTCTTGTACTCGTCCTGAAGTTTCCAAAATACGAACCCATGGTTCAAATTCTTTCAAATGTCAGTTTCCAATTTTACAGAAAAGGAAACATAACAGTACACTTTTGTACTAAAAATAAAAGTTCTATCTTTGTTGGTTGTGGAGATATACTCGTTTGCTCTGGGGCTCGTCCGGAAGCTTCCAAGATTTGAACCCATGGACCAAATTCTCACAAATTTCAGAAACATAAATCAAACATGAAGGAACACCATTCTGCCTAATTAAAGGTTATATCTTTGTTGCATTTGGAGATAATATCATTTGCTCTGAGGCTCGTTCGGAAGCTTTCAAAATCCGAACCCATGAACCAAATCCTCTCAAATTTCAGAGGCCTAAATCATACATGAAAGAACACCATTCTGCCAAAAGTAAAGGTTATATCTTTATTGGTTTTGGAGATAATCTCATTTGCTCTGGGGCTCGTTCGGAAGCTTCCAAAACCAAACCCATGGACCAAATCCTCTTAAATTTCAGAGACATAAATCAAACACGAAAGAACACCATTGTACCAAATTCAAAGGTTCTACCTTTGTTCGTATTGGATATAATCTCATTTGCTCTGCGGCTCGTTCGGAAGCTTCCAAAACCCGAACCCATGGACCAAATCTTCTCACATTTCAGAGACTTAAATAAAACATGAAAGAACACCACCCTGTCAAATTTAAAGGTTATATCTTTGTTGGTTTTGGAGATAATCTCATTTGCTCTGGTGCTCGTTCGGAAGCTTCCAAATCCAAACCCATGGACCAAATCCTCTTAAATTTCAGAGGCCTAAATCATAAATGAAAGAACACCATTCTGCCAAAAGTAAAGGTTATATCTTTATTGGTTTTGGAGATAATCTCATTTGCTCTGGGGCTCATTCGGAAGCTTCCAAATCCAAACCCATGGACCACATCCTCTTAAATTTTAGAGACATAAATCAAACTGGATCCTCTTAAATTTCAGAGACATAAATCGAACGGGAAGGAACATCATTGTACAAAATTTAAAGGTTCTATCTTTGTTGGTTTTGGAGATAATCTCATTTGCTCTGGTGCTCGTTCGGAAGCTTCCAAAACCCAAACCCATGGACCAAATCCTCTTAAATTTCAGAGACATAAATCGAACGGGAAGAAACATCATTGTACAAAATTTGAAGGTTCTATCTTTGTTGCTTTTGGAGATAATCTCGTTTGCTCCGGAATCATTCGGAAGCTTCCAGAATCCGAACCCATGGACGGATTTTGTCCAAATTCGAACTTAGCCTTTCTTTCGTAATTGGTAACCTACTATATAAATTTCATCAAGATAGCATCATTATTTTTTGAGTTATCGTGCGTACGGACGGACGGACGGACGGACATCGCTAAATCGACTCCGGCGGTGATCCTGATTCAGAATATGTATACATGTCTATACCTAACTCGCTTCCTTTTGGTGGTTACAAACACCATACCAAAGTTAATATACCCTATACTTAATGTGTAGGGTATAATTAGTGAGGAGTGTGCAAATCTTAATTTTTGGATTTCATAAAATTTATTTAGAAAATGTTTGTAATTTTAGATTTTTTTACACATTTCCCACTTTTTACATTCTTTAAAACTACTGCCTTTATGCTACTACTTTTATACCCCGTTAAAGGTTATTTGTAATAAATTTGTGATTACGCTTGTGATGCGTTTAAAGAAGATAAGATGAATATGGAAAGTATATAATATATTATTAAACATTCTGAACAATTTTATTATTTTATATCTAAGTAAATACCAGTTTCGGTTTGCAAAATAAATGTCAGTTTCGCTTTGGAAAAAATTCGATCGATTAGTTTAAATAGCTGTCATATAACTTCTTTTTCTTGTATGAGAATAACTGAGTCTCTAATTAAACAAGGTATCTGTGAAGTTTTATTAAAAGAAGTTAAATTTTATATTCACAATTTCTGGACATTTTATACCCACATTAGCTTAACTCAGTGCCCTCATTTATATATTTTCCTTTATACCTATATTAATATAACTCAAGTTGGATTTTATTACAACAACTTCTGCAAAATGTATTTAATTTTATGAAATTTACATTCTCATATCTTGGTAATAAATAACCTATAGCTAGAAATTTTATAAAAGATGATCAAGTTTTATGGCAAAAACTTCTGTAAGATTTAAGTAAAATAGAATAGTTACTCTACGACGAAGTAGAGTATTTAACATAAAGCTGACTTATAATTACAACTCATATAAAATGAAATTTACAGAAATACTTAAGTAAATCAGATATCATAAATTTTCGTTAAATTTTAAACCGATATCTTAAAAATTAGTACTTCATTAAATCAGATATTTTAAGTTTTCTGATAATTGAAAAAATTATTAAATTTGTGCGAATATCCTAGAGTTGAATCAAACTTAATAGTCAACTTTATACTCTTCCTCGTTTTTTCTTAGGATAAAAAGGTTTAGACTCTTTTACTAAAATTGTATGAATTTTTTTTAAATAAAACAAAAAATTGTAAGAAATGTACATTTCCAAAACGTTAAGCATTCAAAGTATTTTAAATTGACTATTATTTTAACATGA
The DNA here is from genome assembly GCA_947095535.1 of Poecilobothrus nobilitatus. Lineage (NCBI taxonomy): Eukaryota > Metazoa > Arthropoda > Insecta > Diptera > Dolichopodidae > Poecilobothrus > Poecilobothrus nobilitatus. The sequence goes on along the minus strand of OX352774.1, from coordinate 27,445,926 downwards.
TAGCTGCGGTTTTTATTCGAATTTTTTATTTTTTGAAAAGAAACTTTGAAAAATCAAAAAGTTGACATTTGATTTCTACTTTTTACGTATTATCTTAAGAAAATTTCTACTAAAATAACATAAAAATGTAGATGTATCAAGTTTAACATCTTAGTTTTAGTTTTTATATTATAAAAACCCAAAAATATATTCTAAGGCAACTTATGGTTATTTCAAGAGATCTTAACACAGTACACTCGTTAAAATTGAAAACAAAATTTAGTACTTATATTTTTGTTTTCCTAAGGAAGATGGAAATCTTCTAAAGGCACCAAGAATTCCCCCTTGGTAGTGTCAGATTCTTACTGACTAAACCCACCTCCCCTTTTAACCAATATAATGGGATGAAACACCTACTTGCTAACGCAGTATATTGGCTAGGGGAGTATATTGACATATCATTTAAAATATATGTTTCATAAATACGGAAGAATACTCAAGATAAAACTTATTAGCAATATTTTCTGAAAAACAAAAAAAAAATTACAAAAGTAGCTATTAAAGAATGAATAAAAAAAGAAAATACGTGCAAAAGAAATACTTATTCTGAGATAAAAACGAGGAAGAATACAGTTGACTTTGTCAACTCTTAGATACCCGTACGAACCGTTAGTATGTTCACAGCCTGTCACTCTGCTTACAATATTATTTTTTTAATATTTTAGTATTTTAAAATAATTTGGGTGAATTTTATAATTTCTAGAACTATGGGTTGTACATATATTCAAACTATATGTTTATATGTACATTCTTCAAAAGCAGATTCTAACCTTCCACATAACGATTATCAATCCAAAACTTTTTCAAATATTCTATAGTACCATTTAATACTAAGCGGTAAATGTATATTAAATTTACTAAGTACAAAACAGTAAATATAATTTTAAATATTATATTATATTATATTTAAATATTCCATTGACAGAATAATTTCTTATAAGTACAATAAAATACATATGTGTATGTAAATACGGCGCTATATAATATACATCTATACTCTTATCATTCATTCACTAGTGACATATACGATATGTAAATAAACATTATATTATATAAGTATGTATGTATATCAATATCATATAAATAAAAATTCTTCAAGCAACCGTTATGTTGTATATTTATTTACATTTTTATGTACTGCGCATTATATCCTCAACAATTTCAAATTATCGAGTAAAACAAAATGAAAAAAATCCATTTTAAAGAAATTTGTTAGAAAATTTGAAAAAATCAAGTAACACTTTCGTCAATTATAAAGTAACCCTATATTATTAAAAAAATTTGTTAACAGAAATAAAAATATAATGTTGGAGCTTTAATTTTTGTGTATTACTTCAAAAAAATTTTAACAGGTGTTCAAGTTACAGGTGTTTAAAAATAGGAAATTTTCAGTTTTTGACCCCTTACAGCTCCTAAACGGGGGGTGATACAAAAAAAATTTCTGAAATGACTCATACTAATTTTCAAAGATCTAACTTCTGTCAAAATTTCAAGTTTCCAACTTTAACCGTTTAGAAGATGGAAGGGTTAAAGAATTTTGCAAAATTTGAGTTTCGCATAACGGTAAATTAAGACACCGTATGCCAAAAATATATATTTATTGTATATATACTTTTAAAGCTAATGAAAGTAGTAATCGTTTGACATTTTCAAAATGAAGATATACCTTATACAACTTGTGCTATAACAATTTAAATATAAAGCTTTTTTGAACCTTTGGGGAGCTGTAGCTCCGTAACGGGTGGGGCTACAAAAAAAAGTTATTAAAAATAAAATTAATATTTTTGTGAGATCTATCAGTAGTTAAAATTTCATAGCTCTATTGCAAAAAAAATGTGGAGATCTAAAAGTTAGGTGTTCGAGAGCTACCCTAAGGCTTGCTCCAAACTCAACCAAAAAAAATAGGGAACCTACAAATTACTCCCAAAATATTTTTTGTAAATTTCAAGATTCTAGCTTTCTTAGTTTTTGAGTTAGCGTGCTGACGGACGGACGGACGGACGGACGGACATGGCTCAAAAGTCTTAGAATTTTTTTCTGATCCGATCCATACCTTTGAAGGTATATCTAGCTCGCTTATTTCGAGGTGTTACAAACGGAGGAGTAATTTTATTATACCCGATCCTATCGTACGGGTATAAAAAAAAAAATCTATAAATACATAATACCATTACAATTTAAAATAAAAATTTTCAAAATGACGTACCTTATGTTCTGAAGAAGATAATTATTGTAACTTAATTTTTATTGAAAACAATTATCATTTAATTGCGGCAAAATGTTGACGGACGCCTGTTTAATCTTTAATGGTGATATTTTTATATATAAAAAAAAAATAAATAAAAACAAATACTGTAATTAAATGGTCTATAAGAGATTTATTTTTATTTCTTTTCATTTTATTATCAGGAATTTTTTAATTGTTTTGAGATAGAAATTTTTTTTTTTGTTTTAGAAACATAATAATATTAACTTTTATTATTAACAATTTAACACAGCAATACAAAAAAAAAAAAAACATTAATTACAAGAATGTTATCTGAAATATTTTTTTTTTTCTCTTGTAAAATAGAAAAATTATTTTTAAATTTTTATTATAATTAAAACATAAAATTAACATTGAAATTGAATTAAAATAAATTTTAGAATTAGTTGGTACTTTATACGGCAATGTCGAATGCATATTTCTTTTTTTTTTCTTTATTCCCGTTTTTATACTTTTACCTATGCTTTTAGTAAATATACTTCTTCTTCCCTTTTTTCCTTTTAATATTTTACAGTTTGTATTGCCATTTATCATTCTTTAAACATTTACTAGTCTACCACATTCATTTTTAAAATAACCTACCACTATTGTTTTATGCTTTTTACTTTATAGATTCAAATAATACGAGGCTTTGAATTTGAGTTCTAATTTTAATAATTCATTATTTACTCTTAAATTTTTTTTTGTACTTGTTCACTAAGAAGTCAGGCAGTTTAGTTTGCTTTAACATAGATGCATTTTATGTTACTGTACGCCCAAATATATTTTTATTTGGATTAAAAACCGATTATCTTCATTATTTTTAAAATATTTTTTTTTTTTTTTTTGAGTCTTTAGGTAGTGCCCCTTCGAAACTTAATAGAATCAAACGTAGCAAAATTCGACAATAGTTTGTTCCGTAGATTTATGCTACAATGATATCACTCTGACGGAAGAACCTTACTATCGAAATATTTCCGCCCTTCCTTGATAGACTGTAACAGGTGCTTTTTAAGCTATAAATTGCATTTAAAATATTCGTTGAGTATTTCAACTACCACGACTAACAATAAACACATAAATAATTTGGACGTCATTTTTTTATTAATTATTAACTGTTGTTAACTATAAATTTTTTACATCTTTTTTTTAATTCTAATTATTTACCAAGTAATGTTGCTGCGACATTTAAACCAATTCCTAACGGTGGAGGTATTATTATATCTGTAGGTTGTTCAGTAGTGATTAAAACACCATCATCCCAAATATTTTCTGGTGGATTATAAAAATATCCATTCTGTGAATCTTCTTTAATTATAAGTGGAATATCATCAATAATTTCTCTATCTTCTGCTCTAAAAATGAAAGAAAAATTTGTTTAATAAATACATTTCCAAGATATTAAAAAATGAGTTTAAAGAAATTTTATAATCAAAAGGTTGAATGACAAATAACTTAATCAATATTCCTAATTTACGTACATAATATTATTTATTTCTTCTTTTGATTCTTTAATCTCTAAAAGAGCTATCTTTCAATTTACAATAATCATTTGACATTTTTATATAAATTGAAGCCATGTTTTTTTTTGAAATGTTGTGTAGAAACAGATTTTTTTAATATTCTGTTTAGTATTCTCTGGAATTCATTCGAATGACTGTTTTATAATAAGCAGTGTTACAAGGGTGTTGCCAAATGTATAGCCATTTTCTTTCTCGAACTCTAAAATGCAACGTTCTCTTCTGGTTAATATTTTTTTTACCATTGTTCATTCGTTTTTAATAGCTGTAATCGGTTTCTTATTATAATTTTTAAAAAGCAACGAAGACAATTATTTACAAATGTTTGAAGTTTTTTAATAATAATGCCGTTAATTTTCGCGTTACCCAGACATATCTTAAAAGATTAATTTAACAACAGAATATTATTTATCAATCAATAATAATTTCAATTTAATTGTGGATATTAGAAATAAATCCCCTCTACAATAATTTTTAACACTACAAATTCTCCACAATTAGTTTTCAATCAAAATAAATCAACTTAACTTAAAATATACATTTCATAATTTTTTATGACATCATCTAACATCTTAAGCTTTTTTATATGTATATGATCTTTAAATAAGAGAGAAATTTCATAAAATTTTATTTAGACACGTGGTATTTGTTTATTTTAGAAAAATATTAAAAATAATTTTACTCACAATATTTTAAATAAAAAGTAGGTACTTACTGATTGGCCGGATAACTAATCACTGCTGAAATAAATATTATTTGTAAAATCTGTAATATTAAATTAAAATTTAAAATAAAAAATATAAAAAATAAATTAAAATCTTACAAAATATAAAAAAATCTTCATTTTAATTCTATATATTAAATTGAATTCTTCTGTTCTGTTCGAATTGACTGAAAAGACTTGCGGAAATTAAAGTTTATGTTACCAGTATTTATCTGCAAATTTTCTTTTTATTTTTTTACTTGTTTTTTTTTTATTTTATAAAACAACAATATGTTATAATATATTATAGTAAATTTTTATTTTTTTTTTTTTTGAAAGAAGGTAAGAATTACAGTGCTAGGCAACTTTGCTGAATGAACCGTATGGTTGCTTGATTGCAGTATGATATATTTGGATTTTTGTAAAATTATTTCTTATAATTCATTTTAAATTTAAAAACTTGAAATCAATTTTTAAAGAATAAGCAAAACTGAAAATTTGTTACAAAAACAATTTAAATAAAACTAAAGTCGTACATCTCCTTAAGGTAAACATCTTTAGTACAACATCTTGTTTTATTTTTTAATCTTGTTTTTTTTGACAAAAACTCTTTTTTCTTAAAAATTTTGATAATTCTTATTATTTTTATAGATCAGGCTCAATAAGAGCAGCCGATTTTTATAATCGTATAGATCAGGCTCAATAAGAGCAGCCGAAGTGCAAAACTATTTCAAAGGAATAATTTTTTTGCCGTTTTTATGTCTAATGAGTGTTTACCAGTTCAAAGTTTACCAGAAAATGTATTCATATAATATGTAAATATATGCTGGATTCGAAATTGAAAAGAATATTTTTATTGTTGATTTACAAAATGTACGTGTAAGATTCTGGATTAGAAAGGATTTTATAATTCGTTACTTAAATGAGATAAAACAAGTAATGTAAAAAACCAAGGATTTTCAAAAATGCACATTTCCAAAATTAAAAAATATTTCATAATAAGACTATTAGGAAAGAGTTGATATATTGGAAAATAAATTTATAATAATATAAATTACGTATTTTATTAATTCAAATTATGAATAATAATATGAAAACGATAAGAAAAAATTGCGAAAAATCAGATCACACTTTCATCAATTATAAGATAACCCTTACATTATTAAGAAAATTATTAACACAAACAAAAATATAATTTTTTGTAATTTCTTTAATTTTTGTATTTTACTTCAAAAAAAGTTGGACAGGTGTCCAAGTTACAGGTGTTTAAAAATAGAGAATTTTCAGTTTTTGATCCTTTTGACAGCTCCTAAACTGGAGGCGGCACAAAAATATTTTCTGAAATGACTCATACTTATTTCCAAAGATCTAACTCCTGTCAAGCTTCTAAATTAAACCGTTTGAAAGGTAGAAGGGGTCCTAATTTTTGCAAAAATTGAGTTTCACATAACGGTATATTAAAATACCGCATGGCAAAGTCACATATTTATTTTATATATATTTATATAGCTATAGTTTGACGTTTCCAAATTAAAAAATCTTAATCAAACAATTAAAAAATCTCCACACTTATTTTAATTTTATAATATTTTATATTTTTGTCAACAAAAAACTTGTTTGAGTTATCAATTTTTTAAATTTTTAAACAAAATTTTTTTAAAGTTTTATACATGCGCAGCTAAAAAATATTTTTTAAAAAATAAACCTTAACCCAATAACAATTTTGTCTTTAAACAAAGTAATATTTGTTTTATTTTTGTTTTTTAGGACTGTCATTACATAGTTAAATTTCCTTTGCCTTGAACTTACTAAAACAGTGTTTTTATGTTATATTAATTTAATTAAAAGTTTTTATTTAAACCTTTATTTCAAAGAGATAATCTTTTCTTTACCACATTCCATTAATTAAATATGTAATTAATTTTCATAAAAATATTTTAAATTCGAGATAAATATGGAACAATTATGAAGCAACAAATAGGAATTTGTTTAGATTAAATTATTGTTGTTTAAGGAACCTAAATAAAACTTCATTCCGTTCATATAAATTGTAGATCTATATAAATTGATATAAATTATATAGATCTATTGTGCTCTTCCTGTTCCTAGATGTTATGAATTTAGCCTCCTGTTATAATATTTTTATCAGTTCTATTGTTTCTAAGAAAATAAAGTATCCGCAGAGGATTTATAGATATGAATTAATTTCCGAAAAAGAAATATTCTCTTAGATACACACATCTTGGCTGGAATAAAACTCCGCAGTTTTTGAGCATGTATCCTCAAGTCAGTTCTTCTTCTTGACAGAATTTACATGTTTCGTCGTTCTATATTCTAATTTTCTTTAAGTGTCCCTTTAGTCGGTAGTGTCCCGACAGGAATCCTGTTAGAATTTTCAGTTTAATTTTACAGGATCCAATGATTTTTACATATCTTTCCCGGTTATAGTTTCTCAGAAGTTCCTTAGATAGTCTGAGTTCGATTTTTCACTTCATGCATTCCTCCAGCAGTTTTCTTCTCCGATTTTTAGGGCTTCTTTTATTTTATGTTCACCTATGTCACAAACAGACTCGGGATCTGTTAAAGGAGCTGACTCGGGACCTATAAAGGGGAGAGCATTTTGCAAGTTATTTCCTTCCGCATATCTTTCTATTAACTAATTGGGATTTAATTGCTTGCAAGTTTAGACTTTTCTGTTTATAATCATTAATTATTTTTAGAAAAAAATATATTAAAGAATCACTTAATAATTTTTAATTTAATAAAACAATGAAATTTAATATAAAAACAAAAAAAAAAACAATTTCAAGTTTAAATAAATTCTTATTTATACATCATATACATTTTATTATTGTATTAATTTATTTACCTAATAATGTTGTAGCAGTTTTTATACTAAGATGTTGTATTTCTGGTAGCCGCGTTGAAAACCGAACAGGTTGTGCTATAGATATAATAAATGGTTTTTCTGTTGAAAATTGGTGTTCTACATTCCATTGTACTTCGGGAGGATTATAAAAGTATCCTTCTTCCGAATGATGTGACAAATTAATTTCCGAATTCGTTTCTGAATTAGCATCAAAGATTTTATTATCGAATTGAGTTGCTATATCAGAACCAGTATTTAAAAAATCCTCTTGCCTAAAAATTAAATAAAATAGATATCTTAAAAACAATATTAACATAAATATTAATGATTAAAAAATTTTAATTGAGATGTTAACAATCAAATTTAAAATCACATACGTTACAAATCATATAAAGGCTAAAATTAAATTTTTAGATTTGTAGAAAATAATTACAAAACAAAATACCAGCTTTTTAATACTTACTGATATGCTGGATAACAATTAGCTAGTGAAAAAATTAAAATTTGTAAAACCTTAAAAATAAAATTTTTAAATTAAATAACAGGTTAAAAATTTTGAAAAATTTATATTATCTTACAAGAAATAAAGCAGTCTTCATAATGAATTTAAGAGCATGTATCTTAATTGTGACTTTTACTATTCGTAGATTGATTATAAACTGGCAATAAAAAAGAAAACAACTAATATTTTGGTAAAATGTTATTGACCATCAAAAAATAAAGTTAATGCTTATATTATCTTGTTTTTTTTTTTTTTTTTTTATTTATCTTTTCTTTTTCTTCGGTTTTTTGGCATACATTATACATAATATCTTATTGAAAAAATGTAATTATTAATTTCATTCTGTTTGTCCGTCCATATCTGTTTACAAATTTTTATATCGTATGAAATAAAACAATGGAATTTTATTCATAGAAGTTTTTAAATAGTACCGCAACTTCTCAAAATCCGAAAACACCCCTACATTCAAAAAGTTATAAGTTATAATTCAAGTTTACTGAATATTTTTTTTTTTGACATGAAACCCACAATGAATTTTTTTTAGCGCGGAATTTCTCTTATAGTCTTCTGTGTTTCCCAAACTTTGAAACTTTAAGAAAGCTTTATTGTAATGTTTTTGAAATGTGCGCCTTTAAAAAACTTTTCATATTGCATACCGCCTTATTTATAATTTATTATAAAATTTAATAAAAAATTTTCGCATTTTATTAAACAACAAATTAAATTTTCGGTAAGATAAAAAAAGAAAAGCATTTATATATGCAGATATTATAGATATGAAATATTCAATGGCTATTTGAATATTTTTTACATTGAATTAAACTTAAAAAAAAAAAACTTTTAAGTTAAGTAAGTTTACATAACACTGATGTAGATAATAGTATATTTGTCTTACAATTAATTTAATTAAAAATATGCTAATTATATCAAGGTATCAAATATAAACTCACATTGTTTTAGCATTAAAATAGTTCCTATTTACTATTAAATGGCACCAAACGAATTTTAAAGAATATTGCCTATCACTGTTTATTTAGCAATAAAAACTAGTTGCAAAATCTATAAAAAGAGAAAAAATTAATAAAATTTGGTAAAAACGAAGAAGAGTGTAGAGTTGTCTGTGTCAACTTTAGGATAGATGTACGAATATAATACGTCATGCTATTTCGATAAAATTTAATAATTTTTTTTTAAAAATGCCAAATATTTAAATTGATTAAGTACATAAATATGTATATAAATTTTGGAGTTTTATAGCAGCTACTGAAAGATGCTACGCTAAATCAATCAAATATTACAGAAGCTATTGCCATAAAGCTTGATCGTCTTTTAGAAAATTTCAGATATTTGGTATAGTTAAGTGCCAAAATATAAGGATATATTCCCGAATTGTAGAAAATACACAGCCCGACAGCTACTTGAACCTATATTGCACTAGATCAACCAAATGGTTGGTTGGACAAGAAGTCGTTGTCATAAAATTTAACTTCATTTGACAAAATTTCAGATACCTATAGCTTAATATGATGACATTAAGTTATACTCATATAAAAAATAAGTTGTATAGAAACTTCTCCAACCCACTGATCAAACTAGTCTAATATCGATAGCAAAATTAACATTTATATAATAAAACGGTAAAAATTTCGGAATCCTAACCCCATTATTTTATGAGTTATCGTACAAACGCATGTTTTAACGGACATAGTTCAATGCTCAGTCCTTGTAATATATCAAATCCCATATAAAGTGTAACAAACTTAATGGTAAATTTATAATACCCTCAGAAATATGTTTGTACTGAATACTGATATAAAAAGATATATTTATGTGTACATACGAATTTTTTTTTTATTTGAAAGCTTGTTTTAAGCAATATAAGTTTCTTTCTGAAGGTTCAAACCATTTAAAAAATAATAAAAGATAAGGAAATCAAACCAAAAATAAGATTTTAAATTAAATCTAAAATAGCGTTTGAAATTCTGAAAATAAGTATAAAAAATAAGTATAAGATAAGAAACCTTTTTTTTTGGAAATCATTGATTTTTTCGCAATTTCGTTAAATAAAAAGTATTTAAATTTATTTTCAACTTTTTTAACTTAAACTCTGAATTTTAACAATAATTTATTCCTCTAATCTGTTGCGAGTATCCTTTTCATACTATATAGCTGGGAATAAGAAGATTAGAAAGAATAACAATTGGTTTTCACTATAAAAAGTTTTATTGGTATTCGGTCTGTTCTCACTACTTATATGATTTTCAATAGAAGAATTGCTTTTTCTATTTTTCGTGAAACTTAACTACTACCAGATATCACTACACCTGACTTAACTACATCTGTAGGCAGGTATCACTACACTTTCTGTGGCAATTTGTTCTATGAATTGATCTTTTTAGAAACAGAAGCCCCTCCAATAATAATTTGTTGTAATCAAAAGTTTTTATTTTCATCCCTTTTCATCCAGTTTTATGTTATTAACTTATTCGACTGAATACCACAGAAGTACCGACTTCTCAATCGTGTGATTAAGCCTTGAATTTCAGTAAAATTGGAAACTGTTTTTTATCTGATTTTTGACCTGATTCAGCTATAATATTAATATTGTATCAATTATATTTTAAACTATTCTACCTGTGATAAAGTGTGGTTCTATCTCATGTATAGTAATTAAAAAATAATAAATTGAGATTAATTCTAATAATAAGAAGAATATTTGTCCCCATTTCTCTTTTATTAGTATATCTTGTTCCAAATGGTATCAATGATTCAGTCAGGCTTATGTATCTAACATTTGAACAATTATAGTAAGTAATAAATACTCAATCTTTAGACTCAATATTATAATCTTTGTTATCTTATACATATAAGGCTTTTTCTATTAATTTTTGCTTCCGTTATCTTTTATTCTTTATTTAAATAATGTATCTGTACTATTGAATGGGATATTGTTAATTCTGAAAAGCCCTTGTCCGATAGAAACACTTTCAAGTTAGATAATCATAATTATTTCCAAATGGGCCGCTCATAGCTAGAACAGACGCTAATGATCATAAGATTGAAAAAAAGAGGTGAAATCAAAACTAGAATAGTAGTAGAGGTAAAATGTAAAAAAAGAGCTTATAAAAGCATATAAATGAGCTTATAACATTTTTAAAATCATTGATTTTCTTCCAATACCAAAAATATCAAAAACATAAATTTAATAAATGCAAATTATAAATTTTTTTTTTTAATAAACATAAAAAAAATATATTTCAAAAAATAACAAAACTATACAACTTAATTATCTTTCAGCTGATTTAAAAACAATTTCAATATGTACAATATTTTATTTCAAAATGTATACTCCAATTTTTAGTTTATTTTCCGATTAAGGTTTTAGCCAGTTGTAAAGAAATGTAAGGTACTACAGGTACATAATCTGTTGAGTTGTTTTCATATGTTACATTTGTAAGAATTTCCATATTAACTGCAGGGATGTCACTAAAGCGATATTTTTATAAATTATTTTTAAAAAAAATTATAAAATAATAAAATTTAATTAAAAAATTTATATGTAAACAAAACCATATAAAAGAAACACCTCAAAGTTATATTTTTTTTAAATACAAATTTTCAACTATTTTTAAAACAATCTCAAAATAAATTTAAAAAATGTATCTGTCTTATTTCAACCATTTGTTTGTCTGTTTCTAAAACTTTTACATTATTTAAAATATGAAGTAAATATTTTCTAAAATGAATATTCAACAAAAATGTCGAAATATTCTGTACGTTTCATTTAAGCTAAGAACTAATATCTTTTCTGGAGATCTTTGAGTTAGATCTTTGAACGTAAGTAAATTAAAAACTTTTTACTATGAAATATTGCACTTCAAGTTTCATAATTACATTAGTTGTTGGGTTGGGCCTTATTACAATAACTTACAGTCATTAGTTATTCGAATGAAGTGTGTAGTTAGGAAAATTTGCAATAAAAGCCATTTATGTCTCCTTATTGAGTTATTTAGAGGAATGAAAATTCTACCAGTACTAAAATTATATTATTTTACATCCCCAATCCTTATTTAACAGTACAATATCAAACAATTAGGTACTTTTAATATAATTTAACAAACAATAAATTTTATACAAATTTAAATAGGTAATAAAAATGCTTAGCTTTCTATTGTTTTATCTAATTTTCTATTTTTCATAGAGAATAATGCCAAAATTTAATACTTTTCTAGGGAAGACTGTACACTATAGTACTGATTTATACATATATTTATATATGTACACGTGAGATTCTAAATTAGGATTAATTTTAGTGTTGGATTCAAAATTAGGACATTCCCCTTTTACGGAATATTTAAATATATATTTAAATATACTTATTTCGAATATTTAAGTATGTATATGTGGAAAGGAATTTTTTTTCGTACCCAAACTCAGAAAAATACTTTTGATTGAAGAATTTTTTTCATAATAATGTTTTAAATTTTTTGGGAGCTTTTATCATATGCAAAACGATCCCCAAAATATAATTTTTATAAAAGTCGTTAAAATAAACCAAAAAAAAAAATTCCAATTTTAGAGACTTTTTCATATATATGCTAAAAATTATCAAAGTTTATTACAAAATTTTGGAAACGTTTTTCGTTTTTGGTTTTCGGGACTTTCTTATTGGGGACTTTTTTCATAGAACCTTTTAAATTGCATTGCTTATTCTACAACAATTAATTAATGTTGAATTACACTTCAGTTTGAAACCATGACTTGACCATGACTGATAAATATGACCTGAACTACCAAAAACTATAATACACTTCTATATTATTTATGTATTATTTTTGTAATTACTCAAAAACATGATTATTTTTTTATTATTATATTGTTTTTGTTATATTTTTTTTTTATGTAATTTGTATATATAAAAGGAAGTAAAGAAAAATAAATAAAAAATAAAATTATTGAAAAGATACGTTTTTAAAGCTTTCACTCCAAATAAGTATATCTATAGTTATTAAGTTATTGTTAGCAACAAAAATAATTTCCTTAAATTTAATAAAAAATTTGAAATTATTATCCTATAGAAAATAATGATAAACTGTTTCTATTTATACTGATCGATATCTACTAGATTACTACCCCGAACTATCAAAAATTCTTATGATTTAAATAAATTTAAATTACACATTCTATATAGTGTTCTGTTTTCTATAACTTTGTTTTTAAAAGTAAAGGTTCTAATATAATAAATTATTTCACTTAATTTCTATTGCGTTATTTTATTAATAAATTGACATTTTTATTTTTTTTGTTCTTTAAATTATTCATAAAAGTTTAATTCTTCAAAAATTCAACACTAATTCTTATTCTAAAATAAGTTTTATAAATTTAATTTATTTATTATTAATTAAAAATACTTACTCAAGCATTGGATAACCAAAAACTGTTAAAATTATTAATATTTGTAAAACCTTTAAAAATATATAAATTTAAAATTAATATATTAATTAATTTAAAAAAAAAAAAAAAAGTATTAATGATATAATAGTTATTATTTTTATTTTATTGTATTAATTATTTTTTTTATTAATTAATATTAATTTAAATAAATTGTATTAATAATGTAATAATTAATATTTAATTTTTAAATTATTAATTATAAATTTTTTTATTAATTATTACAAAAAAAAATCATTAATATTGTGCTAAAAAACAGTTATTAATTATTATAGTTATAATTATTAATAACAATTAAAAACTTACAAAAAATAAAATAAAATTCATTTTTAATTACTTGTTTAATTAATTTAATTGAAACTCTTTAACTTGAATGATATAAAGATTGACTGAAATGATAAAATTTTATTCACAATAATTAAGTAGTCAATTCTTATATTATAATATATAACAATGTATTTTATTATTTTCTATTTTTTTATTAATAAAAAAAAAATATACCTCATATAATTTTTAAAATTTTAATAATTTTATGATAATAGGTAATATAATTTAAAGTCGCAAAAATGGTAACAGTTAACACTAATTAATAAATACTCGTAATTTTAATTTTTAAAAATTTATCTGTGGCATATTATAGAAATAAAATATCAGTGATAGCTAAAAGCGAACAAATGTACAACGGCACAATAGTTATACACTATCTATAGTTTGGTGTATAGTATATATACAGTATAGAATCCAGCCCAATGGGTCAAATTCATTCAAAAGGTTTCAGTTTCAAATCTCGACTGGGCCATATGGATTAATAAAAAATAGTATAGATTTTCCTTATTATATATAATTAGTATATAATACAATTAAATAAAAAAAAATAAATATAAGTACATCTCTTATAATTAATATCATATTGTAATATATACAATAAAATAAATATTATAAAATAATTCTTGTAACAGATAATAGATGGCGTAGAAAAATAAATACATACATTTCATAGTCTTTCTTGTATAATAGCTTCAATCGAGTAATCATAATAACCACTTAATTAAATTAATAAATCAAAAAACTGAAGCTAAGTTAAATAACAATAATAAATAACTTAGTGAAAGTCCTATGTTCCTTATGGGGAAAAAAAATCTACAGTGTGGAACAAAATTTCCTTTCACCAAACTAAATTCAAATTATGGATTTTTAATATTAAATATTTTTTTGTTAGATTCCGTTTCAATTTATTTAATATCAATAATGATTTCAAAATGTTTTTTTTTTTTTTTAATTTAAAAACATGTGATTCAAAAACATGTGATTCAAAAACATGTGATTCAAAAACATGTGAACAAATTAAGGAAGGACTACAAGAAATAATTAAAATAGTTAAAATTTTTATTCGAAAGTCAAAGTAATATTTCTGAAATTAAAAGACATAATTTAAAAGATGTCCTTTTTTTTACTTTTGGTTATATCATGTCAATTATGACATAAATTATGTGACTTTATGTGACTTTATGTGGCTATATCGTTTTTGTCGATAAACTGCAAAATTTAGAATAAAATTTAAAACAAAATATTCGTATACGAAAATAGTGGGGAGAATATCATTAGAAAAATTGGCGAAACATTGACATTTTTAATGGAAAATGAAAAATTGTTTTAACATAAATTTATTTTTAAAATAAATAAGTCGATTTTATATTTTCTTATACATGGAAACATCGAGTATTTATTTCAATTAGATTCTTTTTTATTTCATTAAAATTAAATTTTTATTCTTTTACTTTATTGATGAATTGATGTTTTTAATTATTAGTCATATTTCTTAACTAATAACATAATAATATGTTCTTTTTAACTAATTTTTTTTTTTTTCACAATGTTAAAAATTTCCTATTATCTCTAAAATAAAAAATTCAAAGCATAAAAATAAATTCAAATTTTTTAGGTACGTTGTATTTAATTCTTATACAACTCTTATAAATTAATTATCAAAACACTTAAAATGATAATTTTTTGTTAAAACTTGTTTTTTTTTTTTTTTTTTAATATATTCTGTCATATTATTGTTATTTTTAAACAAAGCTTTTTAATTTTAACTTAATTGTCTAAAAAAAAACATAGTTTCTTAATATGAGTAAAAGATTTTTGATAAAATTGAAAAAGAATTAAAATATATAGAAACAAGTAAAAATAACAGTAAGTCGATGCAACCATTTATACCCGACACCTAAAACATTCAAATTCAATTAAAAATCCATAAGTTATTTTAGTTAGGTATTTAATACAAGCTAAAAAAAATAAATGCTGTTACAACCTTTGTACAAAATTTCAGGTTTCTATCTTTATTAAATTCGAAAATATGATTGTTAGGTCTTGGGAAGTGTGTGAAGGCACGCGGACCACCACCCCAATTCATCTCAAATTTTAGAGACATCAACAGGGTAGAACATTCTTATATCAAATTTCAAGTTTATATATTTATTAATTTCTAAGATATGCTTGTTTGGTCTTAGGAGTTGTGTGGCAGATACCCGAACAACCATTCTAATTCATCTTAAATTTTGGACAAATCAGGGATTCAGGAAACAACACCCTTGTACCAAATTTGAAGTTTCTGTCTTTATTAATTTCGAAGATATGCTTGTTCGGTTTTGGGAGTTGTATGGGAGGTACCCGAACGACCACTCCAATTCATCTCAAATTTTAGGCAAATCAGGGATTTAGGAAACAGCACCCTCGTATCAAATTTGAAGTTCCTATCTTTATTAATTTCGAAGATATGCATGTTCGGTTTTGGGAGTTGTATGGGAGGTACCCGAACAGCTCCACCAATTCATCTCAAATTTTGGGGATATCAGGGATTCAGAAAAACACACCCTCGTACAAAATTTTAAGTTTCTATCTTTATTAATTTCGAAAATATGCGTATTAGGTTTTGGAAGTTGTATGGGAGGTACTCGAATACATGGTCCGATTTCGCCCATTTACAATCCCCGCCTTACCTTAGTCATTGTTAACCTACAGCATAAATTTCATCAAGATAGCATCATTATTTTTTGAGTTATCGTGCGTACGGACGGACGGACATCGCTAAATCGACTCCGGCGGTAATCCTGATTCAGAATATTTATACATGTCTATACCTAACTCGCTTCCTTTTGGTGGTTACAAACACTATACCAAAGTTAATATACCCTATACTTAATGTGTAGGGTATAAAAAGAACAAAATGAATAAAAAATACAAAAAAAAATACAAAATAAGTAAAAAAAAACTTAATAATGGGCATAAAATTTTGAAACATTTTTTGCAAAATAATTTTTAATGTCAATATTAAGCAAGTCAGTATTAAGCAACTTTTTGTCAGTTTAAATTCAACTATGATGGGACTTTTCTTTTCCTTTCTACTTCTATAAGGGGCATAAAGCATTCACTAAGTCATTTATTATTCATATTGGACTAATGCACTAATGCACAAAACTATGATGATTATTCTATATAGTCGAGACGGGGTTTTAATATGAGGTCTTTTAAATAACTGGCCAATATCTTAACATTGGCTGGATATTACATTTTAATGAATCTGTTGAACCCAATTGATTGCCAAGCAATCATTTTAGAAAAACTGTGTGTTTTTAGAGTGTTTTTTTTTTTAGAGTCAAAAGCCTTCTAATGCAAATAATACTTTTTAGGTTTAAAATGCATACAAAATCAATATACATATGGAAGTATTTAGAAAGTTGACTTAATATTACTAAAATAAGAAATCATATATAAGAATATATTGAATTAATAACAAAAAAAATATATTTGCTTTTTTTATTTATATGTATACATAAAACTTTTAAAAAGGACTTTTAATAAATTTAAAAAAAAACAATTAACAAAATCCAAAAAATATCTAGATGTCAATTCCTTTTAGCTCTTCATATTATGAAGTCAATCAAAACAATCATCCTAAAAAAAATTTCTACACTTAATGATATGCCCCTTAATTTAAATGAGAACATAATTGTACATATGTACAAATATTTATATTGTTATAGTCATTAAATTTGATTTCTTTTTTTAGCACATTTCCAAAAAAATTTTGAAAAAATGTGCTTATTAGTTTCACTCTGTCCGTCCGTTCGTCTGTCCGTTCGTCTGTCCGTCCGTCTGTTTACAAAACTTCTACACCGTTAAAGATAGAGAAAAAATTTTTCATGTAGCCCCTCCCATTACGGAGCTACAGCCCCTCAAACTTTGAAAAAGCCCTATTTTTAAATGCATATATCTTATGTTTTGCTTGAGATTTTTTCAATCTGAAAACGTCATTCGACAGGTATTTCGTTTAGCTTTGTAAATTAATATCAAAATTATACAATTTTTTTAAATTTAGTATTTAAATTTACCGTTATGTGAAAATCAAATTTTGCATGATTTTTCTACTTTCATAACTCTGCCACGCTTCTAGATAGAGGCTTGAAATTTTGAGGCAAGAAAGAACTTTTAGAATTAGTATAAAATTGCTCAGAAAATTTTTTTGGACCACCCCCTGTTTATGAGCTACTAGGGCTTAAAAATTGAAAATTTGCTATTTTTAAACACCTGTAACTTTTAAACACATTTTACTTCTGCAAGATAAAAAAATTAAAGATACAGTAATATATTTTAAAGGGTGTTAAAGGCTTATTTTAGTTGTAAAGGGTTCCGAAGTTGCAGCTCTTCAAAATTGCGAAAAAGCGCCATTTTCAGATGTATATATGTCAGGCTCTGCGTAATAGTTTCGCAATCTAAAACCATCAGAAAATCGAAAATTTTATTATCTATATAAAACAATATCAAAATTATGTAATATTTTGTAATTTACGATTTAAATTTACCGTTATGTGAAAATCACATTTTGCTTGAAATTTCCTTTTTCATAACTCCGGCACGCCTTTAGATAGGAACCTGAAAATTTTTTAGTAGCACCCCCTCTTTAAGAGTTATTACGCCTCAAAAATTGAAAATTTGCTATTTTTAGACACCTGTATAAATTTTTCTTCGGCAAGACATGAAAATTAAAGGTTCAATAATATATTTTTATGTGTGTTAACGGCTTTTCTTAGTTTTATAGGATTCCGGAATTACGGCCCCTCAAAATTTAAAAAATGTCCTATTTTTTCACATTTTTTCTTATTACATGAAATTTTCAAATTTTTGTATAAGTCACACTTCTAAACAGTTTGTATTGAGTTTTGGAAATGTGCGCTTTTAAAAATCGTTGGTTTACATTCTACTTTGTTCTTTTATGATGAGAATTTATAAAATTTATAGAAAATAACCGAATATATAGGTACTCAAGAAAATTTAAATAAATTTAACTGCATTACAATGTAAGAAAGAGAAATTCTTGAATTTTTTCAACCGTAAGTTTGTGGAACATCTTTATTAGATTTATTGAGTAAAAAATTTGTTTTTTATTTATACTTTTTTATAAAATAATTTTGTGGACAAAAAGTATAAATAAAAAACAATTTTTTACTCAATAAATCTAATAATAATATGTACTTACTAGTACTATGTTACCTTTTTTTGATAAAATGCATACATATGTAATTTCATGTTCAACTTTTAAAAATTAGATTTTATTATTGGGTTACTATCACAAGATTGTATTTCATTTGATTGTATGCCACTTGACTGTATTTTGATTTGACTGCATATATCTCATATAACTGGATTTTATTCGTAACAGCTCTAAAACCCCTCCTAATTATATGTTTTACATACAGTCAAATAAAATACAACCAAATGATAATGCAGGCAACTTGCAAAAAATACAGTTAAATTACACTACCGGCAAATGAAATACAGGCATATAACATGCACCTTTTATTATTTCTAAGCTATTTATAAAAGCGTTTTTTTTGCTTATTATAGTTTTCACATCAACAATAGTTGTGATTAATTCAATCACGCTTAACTTTTAAGTTTTGATACAAATGTTTGATCCTTTTTATCAAATTTGACAACTTTCAAAATTATATTTAACAGTCAACAATTACAAACAAATTAATAAACATTTTTATTTCTTGTACATTTTAAATAATGCATTTATACATTTTAATAATTTTTTTGTTAAAAACAAAAATAAAGTTATTTACATTCAAATCCATTTGTTATTTTATATATTGTGCATACGTACATAATATGTATTGACTCTTGATCAAAATCTCTTAAACAAATTTTCAAAATCGAGTTAATTTACATACATACATACTTATATCAAAAAAATTTCCATGTTGACATTTACATTGTCAATTTTTTGTCAGTTTCGGTTTAACACATTTCATTCTATGTCAATTTTTATTAAATTGTAGTAAATTGATTGATTTTATATTTTGTATTAGTTAGTTACAAACCTTTTATTTCAATCCTCAATTTTAATATTTTTATTAAAATTATTCAAAATTTTGTATATAAAAAGTAAAAACTAAAATATATTATGTACATATGTACGTAAATAAATTTTATTATCGATACCAAAATTGGATTATAGTTTTTGTTTTTTTTTTTTTTGTTTTTATGTTTATTACCATTCAAATTTTATCTGTAGAAAAAGATACATTGCAATCGTATTTTATAAATTTTAAATTTATTAAAACAATAAAAAAAAAAATAATAAATTTAAACTTAAATATTTATTGAACTAAGTGTCTT
Organism: Poecilobothrus nobilitatus; assembly: GCA_947095535.1. NCBI lineage: Eukaryota > Metazoa > Arthropoda > Insecta > Diptera > Dolichopodidae > Poecilobothrus > Poecilobothrus nobilitatus. The sequence goes on along the minus strand of OX352774.1, from coordinate 27,425,913 downwards.
AAATAATGATATCAAACGTTTTATTACATGTTATTTTTATTAACCTAATAATGAACTAGCAAGATTTAAGCTAATATCTTGCGGCTGTGATGGTGGTGTTGTTGTTAAGAATTCTGGTAAAGGTGGTAAATCAAGTAACAAAACTGGCTTTTCTTGATCACATGGTTTTGCGGAAGCGTCATTAAACTCTTCCTTTACTGGATGATCTGATGATGAATTAATTTTTGAATTGATTTTTGAATTTAAATCGATTTGAGGTACTATGTCAGAAGGATTCTCTTGCCTAAAAAAATTTAAATAAAACATCTTTAAAACATATAACATATTATAATATGATGATTAAAAGATTGCGACATAATCAGCAAAATTGAAACCATTAAATTAATTAGAATAAAAACTTTTCTCGTTTTTCATTTCATTAGTCTAATTAGACATTAGTCTAATATTGGAACATTTCATTAGACATTAGTCTAATATTGGAACAAAAATAATTTATAAAATTTTAAAGATTTTTTACTAAATTTGTTACTGAACAAAATCTTTTTAATATAATATTTGCATTTTAATTTTGAATTAAATTTTTAATTTCGACTAGCCCCTTATTCCTTATTTCCTTATTTTTTATTAAAATTTGACTTTGCAAATGAAATCCTTATTAGATCCTGTCCAAAGCACATCTTAAAAAATAAACTCTTTCTTAATTTTCGCATTTTGGGGTGAGCGGAATTCGACAACTCTTAAACTTACTTAACAAACTTAAAAAGTTACTTCATACTTTTGTTGCTAATCTTAATGTAACTTCAGTGTAGTCATTCAATCTACGGATTAAGTTTGAAATCCAATATCTCAAAATCTCAATTGCAAAATCCAATTGCAAACTTACTTAACGAACTTAAAAAGTTACTTCATACTTTTGTTGCTAATCTTAATGTAACTTCAGTGTAATCATTCAATCTACGAATTAAGTTTGAAATACAATATCTCAAAATCTCAATTGCAAAATCCAAAATTACACGATCCCAAAAATTTTCCAACTTATCACAAAATCCCAAATTATAAAATACCAAATTGTGAAATCTTACTTGTGAGAACTTCAAAAAACAACTTGAATAAAAAATATCTAAAAATATATTATATTCTATGCAAGCCAAGTTAACATCAAAAAATTTAAAATAGTGGAAACTACGGCCCCTAAACTCTCGCTAAACAAATTATTGAAAGCCTAATTTTGTAACCAACTCTAAAATCTCAGATACCTAGCTTGAATAGATACTGAGTTATTTCCATTAAAAGAAAAAAGTTGTATGGCAGCTACTCGAACCCGGCGGCCGAAAATGCTGAATTTAAATAGTTAATAATAAATAAAAACTAACAATTTTGCAAAAGAAACGTAAAAAAAATTTCAGCCCCTTTATTTTTTGAGTTATCGTGCGGACGAATACTGAGATATTTTCAATTAAAAAGAGAAGTTGTATGGCAGTTACTCGAACCTGTTGCACCAGCACAACCAAATTTTGCAGAAGTTGTGGCCATAAAACCTGATCATCATTTGTAAGATTTCAGACTCCTAGCTTCATTAAGTTCCAAGAGGTGCAAGAAGTCTGAACCGGCTACTCTAGCCCAATCAAAGTTTACAAAAGTTTTTGGCATGTAACTCGACACCTCTTCACAAAATTTCAGATACCGCTAAACAAATTATTGAAACCCTAATTTTGTAACCAACTTTAAAATCCCTTTTAAATGATTTACGACGAAACATACAACGCGTAAAGCATTGACGGGGAAATTTTGGAATTTTGTGTTTCGGATTACGTAATATGTATTGAAATTTGGGATTATTTATTATAAAACAATATATTGGGATTATTTGTTTTGGGATTATAATTTTAATTTTTCGCATTTTGTAACTTTGGAATTTAGAGAAATGGATTTCGTGATGCTCCCGTAATCATTGCGTCAATGGACATTGGCTTAAAAACAAATTAAAATGGCACTTAAACAAAAACTATTTAAAAACATATTGTCCATAAGCGTTTCACAATAACTAACTAGTTCGAAAATCTAAAAAAAAGAATTTCACTTAAAAAAGAAAGCTGTTAAAATAAAAATAAAATAATTATTTTTTAAATTTCTTTTTTATTTCTTTTCTAATAATTTCTAAAACGGTGGTTTTTAACAATTTATTTTTTCTTTTCATTATAGTTCTAACCATCTTATTTGAGAATAAGAAAAAGCAAAAAACAATAAAGAAAACAAACAATAAATATAAGATTTTAAATTCCAAATTAAAATAACAGAATACATAAAATCCAAGAACGAGTCAAGAATTTTTTTATTATGCCAAGCCTTTAAAATCACTGATTTGCTCTCAATTTCATAAAAGAAAAAATATTAAAATTTATTATAAACTTTCATAAAAATAAAAATTAAAAACTTTTATATTTTAAATGAAAGCATACAGAAAATATAAAAACCAGATTATTCTAGTGCTGAAATCCCAGTGTGTTTGATGGTGTTTGGTGTTTTTTAGTTTTTGGGGTATTTATCTATATAAAAAGTTGGCTCATTCGGTACTACATTAGCGCCTACAAACCTTCACATGCAGCTATTTTTTTGTAAACTAACAGCCTTTTTTATATAACGTTAGCCTTACCTAGAAGTGTCATCATGAGACATGTTATAGAAAATGTAGGTAATGTTATAAAAATTGTAGTAATGGTTAAAAAATGATACATGCAAGAGTACTGTTTCTGTTAAGTTTCCTATCTTTCAAAGTTTTTGCAAGATATTAATTGCAGGAATGTCTCTAAAAATAAAATTAAACTAAATTATAAAATAGTGATTTCAAAATAAGAAAACCCATAAACAATACCATATCCACAAAAATTTACAAAATTATATTGTTTACAAAAAAAACCTTGGGTAAAACCATATAAGCTTAAATCTAGTTCCAAATTATTACAAAAACAAAACCCAAATTCGAAATTTCATTTCATTTTATAAAAATTCTAAAGTCTTTTTGTTTATACTTGAAAAATTTTCATTTTCATTGATATTATGCTAATTTTAAAAGTACTTGTAAGTATGATTTATAGCACTATTGAATAATTTTTTTTTTTTTTAAGAAAAGACACAAAACACTTGTTTAAAAGAGCAAAAATATTTAATCAAATTAAATGATTGATCCTTTGGTTTCAACTTTTAGTTTTTTTTTAATTATTAGAAAAAGATTAGTTCTGTCAAAGGTTAACAGCTATTCATTATTTATAACAACTGACTTAATTTAATTTACCAAAATTAATTAAAAATACTTACTCGGGCATAGGGTAACCAAAAACTGTTGAAATTATTACTAATTGTAAAACCTTTAAAAATACATAAATTTAAAATTACTATTAATAAATGAAAAGTAGAATAATGTTGTAATATTTAATATTTATATTATTAATTATTTATAAAATATAAATACACAATAAAAATGTCTTAATTTTATTAAACAATTTTCGTAAAAAAAATGTTGAAATTAAATTAAAAACTTACAAAAAATAAAATAAAATTCATTTTTAATTCCTTCTTTATAAAAATTTGTATCTCTTTAACTTTGATAGTATAAACATTGACTGAAATTATGAATATTTTTTCACGACCAATAACTATAGTCAATAATAATACAGTAGTAGCCTAGGTCATTAACCAAACATTACCAGTTTTTTCACGCTATACTTCATAAGTTCGAAAGTCATAAGTACGAAATCAAAAATGACATAAGAAAGAAAAAAAATTCGACATTTTATTTTCGTAGTTATAATATATGACAGACATAAGTAGGAAAAAATAAAATTTCGTACTTATGTAACGTGACATACAGTACGGCACTGTATCATAAGATCTGAATTTATAAGTACGAAAACTAAATCCCCCATTTTCTGGAAATTGAATAACTCTGATTTTCTAACCAACCAAAATCCCTTCTAAATCAAAATTTTCGGCAAAAAAAAATATATTTTCTCTATATTTAATAAAATTTTATTTTGTTTAATAAAACAAATAATAAACTGAAGTATGGCCCCTTATTACCAATTTGAATTCTTATTATTAGGTTTTGCTTAGTTGCAGTATGCGTGTAAGAAAATAATTAAGAGGGATTTTATGATTAATTACAAAATTAGGGTTTCAAGCTTTTTCCAGAAGGCGTATACTTTAATGTTGTCCTTTTTTATTAATTTTCGAACTTACGTCATTTTCGTTTTTTGTACTTATGTCCTAAATCATAAATATGAAAAAATAGAAAAGACAAAAAAATTTATTTAAAAATAAATTCGTATTTCGTACTTATGTTATGTGTAGTAAGTACAAAATAAATTTTACAACATTCACATAAGTACGAAAATATGGCGAAATTTTTTTCGTATTTATATCATTTTTTTATACTTATAACGGACTTATAACGTACCACCGATTACTTTCTATAACAAAAGTTTTCAGTTTATTACGAATTACTGACAATTTTGAACGTAATGTTAAAGTTAATTATATATAAATTGCACAGTTAACCCTAATTAATAGTTTTAAATATTTAGACTTTTTTAGAACATTTTTCAAAATAAAATTTTACTAATATCTCTATTAATTTCTGTTCGTCTGTCTATTTACAAAACTTCTACACCGTTTAAGATAGAACAGTGATAACTGTTCTCTTAAAAACAGTGAACAGGTCTCTTAAAAATTTAATGCTGTAGAATAAGTTTTGTATATAACCAACCAAGGTTTTAATACGAAGTCTTTTGAATAATAGGCCAGTATCTTAACATTGGCTGGAGATACATATTATATCATAATCAATCAATTGACTGATAATATTATATAATTATTTGTATCTATGTTACTACACCAATTGGTAGCGAATTGGTAACGAAGTAATAATTTGTGTGTATCGATATTTAAATATGAATGTTAGGAAATGTATTACATATGCCGTATATACTAACTATATGAATAAAACCATTTACAAACAGTAAAAAGCCCTCTAATGCAAGTAATGCCTTTTAGGTGGAAAATACATAAAAGATCAATAGAAGTACATAAGTATTTAGAAAGTTGACTTAATATTACTAAAATAAAAAATCATAGATAAGAATACATTGAATTAATATCAGAAAAAAATATATTTGCTTTTTCATTTATTTTTTTTTTTAATGCATTTCTCTGCCACATAAATGTGAACAGGAAATTATACAGTCTTTCCTTTTCAGGCGTGGCTGTAAATGTCGTAAGGGGGAATAACTTCCACGACGTGTGTGGGATTCGAACCCACACTCCCTCGGTATTTACAGCGTAATTTATACGCTCTTACACACTAGGCCACCGAGGCCCTTATTTTCATTTATATGTACATAAAACTTGTAAAAAGGACTTTTAATAAATTTAAAAAAAAAAACAGTTAACAAAATCCAAAAAATATCTAGATGTCAATTCCTTTTAGCTCTTCATATTATGAAGTTAACCAAAACAATCATCCTAAAAAAAATATCTACACTTAATGATATGTCGCAAAATAACTCGTATGTTGTACTCGTATGTTGCACAAAATATCGAAAATTAAAAAAAATTTTTTTGTATAGTGCAGAAATAAGAACGAAAAATTTCAAAAATAGTGTCCTTTTCTAAAATTTTAAAACTATTAACTAATTATATATCTAAAATAATAAATAACCTTCAAAGTAGAAAAATATTTTCAAATGATAAGAGAATATGTCTCTTTATTTAAATAAGTACATAATTGTACATACATATGTATATGTATAAATATTTAGATTGTTATATCCAAGTAAAAATTTTAGTCAGCGTTCCGGAAATGTTACCAAAATTGAGTCATTTGTTGGTTTAGTATTTACGTACTTAAAGGCATTGATTCCGATATTTTTTATAATTGGCAGGTATTAGTTACCAAGTGAGGATATTATTTTGAGTGGTTAATTTGTAGTTTTTGTAACTTAGATTAGTTACTGTTTAATAACTGAAAACGAATACATTTATATTATTTATATGTAAACTTCTTGCTGAATTATGTGAATATACATACACACATATATATACTTCTAAATGATATATGTAATAAAAATAATATATACCGTAGGCCACCGATGCCTCTTTATACCCGTACGATAGGATCGGGTATAATAAAATTACTCCTCCGTTTGTAACACCTCGAAATAAGCGAGCTAGATATACCTTCAAATGTATGGATCGGATCAGAAAAAAGTCGATTGAGCCATGTCCGTCCGTCCGTCCGTCCGCCAGCACGCTAACTCAAAAACTAAGAAAGCTAGAATCTTGAAATTTACACAAAATATTCTGGGAACTATTTGTAGGTTCCTTATTTTTCTTGGTTGAGTTCCGACCGAAACTTCGGGTAGCTCTCGAACACCAAACTTTTAGATCCCCACATTTTTTTGAAATAGAGCTATGAAATTTTAACTGCTGATAGATGTCACAAAAATATTAATTTTATTTTTAATAACTTTTTTTGTAGCCCCACCCGTTACGGAGCTACAGCTCCCCAAAGGTTCAAAAAAGCTCTATATTTAAATTGTTATAGCACAAGTTGTATAAGGTATATCTTCATTTTGAAAACGCCAAACGATTACTGTTTTTATTAGCTTTAAAAACATATATACCATAAATATATACTTGTGGCATACGGTGTCTTAATTTACCGTTATGCAAAATTAAAATTTTGCAAAATCCTTTAACCCTTCTATATTCTAAACGGTTTAAGTTGGAAACTTGAAATTTTGACAGAAGTTAGATCTTTGAAAATAAGTATGAGTCATTTTTTTTGTATCACCCCCCATTTAGGAGCTTTAAGGGGTCAAAAACTGAAAATTTCCAATTTTTAAACACCTGTAACTAAAACACCTGGTAAAATTTTTTTGAAGTAATACATAAAAATTAAAGCTTCAACATTATACTCTTATTTCTGTTAACAACTTTTTTTAATTATTAATAATATAGGGTTACTTTATAATTGACGAAAGTGTTACTTGATTTTTTCAAATTTTCTAACAAATTTCTTTAACGAATTTTTTGCATTTTATTTTACTCGATAATTTGAAATTGTTGAGGATATAATGCGTAGTACAAAAAATATAAATAAATAAACAACATAACGGTTGCTTGAAGAATTTTTATTTATATGATATTGATATACATACATACATACTTATATAATATCATGTTTATTTACATATCATATATGTCACTGATGAATGAATGGTAAGAGTATATATGTATACTATATAGCGCCGTATTTACATACATACATATATGTGTTTTATTGTACTTATAAGAAATTATTCTATGAATGGAAATATTTTTAAAGAAATATTGCAATGTATGGCGATATACTTATATATAACAATATTAATATACTATGTGCGCATTAATTATACTATGTGCTCATAATATATAATATTTAAAATTATATTTACTATTTTGTAATTTAATATACATTTACCGCTTAGTATTAAATGGTACAATAGAATATTTTCAAAAGGTTTTGGATTGATAATCGTTATGTGGAAGGTTAAAATCTGCTTTTGAAGAATGTATAAACATATAGTTTGAATATATGTACAACCCATAGTTCTAAAAATTATAAAATTCACCCAAATTATTTTAAAATACTAAAATATTAAAAAAATAATATAGTGACAGGCTGTGAACATACTAACGGTTCGTACGGGTATCTAAGAGTTGACAAAGGCAACTGTATTCTTCCTCGTTTTATAATGAAAATTTATAAAATTTATAGAAAATAACCGAATACATAGGTACTCAAGAAAATAATTTAAATAAATTTAACTGTATGACAATGTAAGAAAGGGAAATTCTTGCATAGCAGTAAAACAAAATAATATGTACTTACTAGTACTATGTTACTTATTTTTGATAAAATACATATGTAAACTTCATGTTCAACTTCTAAAAATTAGATTTTATTATTGGGTTACTATCACAAGATTGCATTTCATTTGATTGTATGCCACTTGATTGTATTTTGATTTGACTGCATATATCTCATATGACTGGATTTTATTCGTAACAGCTCTAAAAACCCTCCTAATTATATACATATTTTATATACAGTCAAATTATAATGCAGGAAACTTGCAAAAAATACATTCAAATTACACTACAGGCAAATGAAATACAGGCATATATCACATCAAGCACCCTTTATTGTTTCTAAGTTATTTATAAAAGTTTTTTTCTGCCTATTATAGTTTTTACATCAACAATAGCAGGACCATCACGCTTAACTTTTGAGTTTTCATACCAATGTTTGATGCTTTTTATCCAGTTTGGAAACTTATCAAATAAATTGAAAATAAAATTTTATTTCTTGTACATTTAAAATAATGCATTTATACATTTTAATACTTTGTTTGTTAAAAACAAAAATAAAGTTATTTGCATTCAAATCCATTTGTTATTATGTATTGTACATATGTATTGACGTTTACAAAACATATTAAAACAAATTTGCAAAATTGAGTTAATTTACTTACATACATACTTACATATGTCAAAAAATATTCCATGTTGACATTTACATTGTCAATTTTTTGTCAGTTTCGGTTTAAACACATTTCATTCTATGTCAATTTTTATTAAATTGTAGTAAATTTATTGATTTTATATTTTGTGTTAGTTAGTTACAAACCTTTTATTTCAATCCTCAATTTTAATATTTATTAAAATTATTCAATCAAGTCTCAGTTCTAAACAGTTTTATTATGTTTTGGAAATGTGAACTTTTAAAAACTGTTGGTTTACATTCTGCCTTGTTGTTTTTATGTTTATTACCATTAAAATTTTATTTGTATAAAAAGATGAATTGTAACCCCATTTTAAGAATTTTAAATTTATTAAAACAATAAAAATTAATTAAAAAAGAAAAATAATAATTTCAAACTTAAATATTTATTGAAGTAAGAATCTTAAATTAGGATATTAAACATTTCATTACATATCATTTTTATTAACCTAATAATGAACTAGCAAGACTTATGCTAATTTCATCTGTTGGTGGTGTTGGTAATAATTCTGGCAATGGTGGTACATAAGGTAACAAAACTTGTTGTTCTTTATCGCATGGCTTTGCGGAAGCATTATTAAGCTCTTCCTTTACTGGATGATCTGATGATGAATTAATATTTGAATTGATTTCTGAATTTAAATCGATTTGAGGTACTATGTCAGAAGGATTCTCTTGCCTAAAAAAATTTAAATAAAACATCTTTAAAACATAATATAATATGATGATTAAAAGATTGCGACGTACTCAGCAAAATTGAAAACATTAAATTAATTAGAATTAAAATTTTTGTTATTTTTTGTGCTTTCTTCTAAAAATATAAACTCTTCTTAATTTTCTGATTTTAGGCTGTGCGAAATTCAAAAACTAATAAATATACTTAACAAACTTCAAAAGATACTTCATACTTTTATTGCTAATCTCAATATAACCTAAGTATAATCACTGTATTAATTGATTGGATTTTAATTAATGATGAAATCCAATTTCTCAAAATCCCAATCACAAAATCCCAATCACAAATCCCAATCACAAAATCCCAATCACCATATCCCAATCACAAAATCTAAAATTACAAGATCCCAAAAATTTTCCATCTTATCACAAAATCCCAAATTATAAAATCCCAAATTGTAAAATTCCAAATTGCAAAATCTTTCTCTCTTGTATTGAAGTACCTCCTACTTGTGAGAACTTCAAAAATAATCTTGAATAAAAAATATCTAAAAATACACCGAACTATAATATATATACCGTAATATTATTATATAATATTATATAATAAATTCAGGAAAAAGCGTGTAACTCTGATTTAATAACTAACTGTTAAATCCTTCCTAATTATTTTTTTACATCAATGAAGACAACATCAAAAAATTTAAAATAGTCGAAGCTACGTCCTCTAAACCTCCGCTAAACAAATTATTAAAAACCCTAATTTTGTAACCAACTCTAAAATCCTTTTTAATTATTTTCCGACAAATATATTACAACGCATTGACGGTCAAATTTTGGAATTTTGTGTTTCGGATTTTGCAACTTATAAATTTGAGATTATGATTTTAAATTGTTGAAATTTTGAAATTTAGGGAAATGGATTTTGAGATGCTTCCGGAATCACTTGTCAATGGGCATTGGCTTAAAAACATATTAAAATGGCACTTAAACAAAAACAATTTGAAAAACACATTGCCCATCACTGTTTATTTAAACCTTAAAAAACAGTAACAATAAAAACTAGTTCAAAAATCTAAAAAAAATTTTACTTAAAAAATAAAATTTTTATTTTTTAAATTCCTTTTTTATTTCTTTTCTAATAATTTCAAAAAAGCCGGTTTTTAACAATTTATTTATTTTTTTTTCATTCAAACCATCTTATTTGAGAATAAGAAAAAGCAAAAAACAAGAAAACAAACAATAAATAAGATTTTAAATTCAAAATTAAAATAACAGAATACATAAAATCCAAGAACGAGTCAAGAATTTTTTTATTATGCCAAGCCTTTAAAATCACTGATTTGCTCTCAATTTCATAAAAGAAAAAATATTAAAATTTATTATAAACTTTCATAAAAATTAAAAACTTTTATATTTTAAATGAACGCATATACAGAAAATATAAAAACCAGGTTATTCTGGTGCTGAAATCCCAGTGTGTTTGATGGTGTTTGGTGTTTTTAAGTTTTTGGGGTATTTACCTATATAAAAAGTTGCTTTATACGGTACTATATTAGGACGTGCAAACCTCCATATGCAGTTATTTTCTTGTAAACTAACAACCTTTTCTATATATAACCTTAACCTAACCTAAATGTCACCAATATATCAAGAGACATGTTATAGAAATGGTAGATAATTCGAGAGTAGAAATTCTGTTAAGTTTACTACCGTTAAATTTTTCAAATTCTTTGCAGGGTATAATACATATTATTATAGGAATGTCTAAAAAATAGACTAAATTATAAAATAGTGAATATTTTATTAACTTCAAAATGAGAAAACTCATAAACAATAGATACCATATCCACAAAAATTTACAAAATTATATTGTTTACAAAAAAAAACCTTGGGTTTCAAAGCCATATAAGCTTAAATCTAGTTCCAAATTATTACAAAAACAAAACCCAAATTCGAAATTTCATTTCATTTTATAAAAATTCTAAAGTCTTTTTGTTTATACTTGAAAAATTTTCATTTTCATTGATATTATGCTAATTTTAAAAGTACTTGTAAGTATGATTTATAGCACTATTGAATAATTTTTTTTTTTTTTAAGAAAAGACACAAAACACTTGTTTAAAAGAGCAAAAATATTTAATCAAATTAAATGATTGATCCTTTGGTTTCAACTTTTAGTTTTTTTTTAATTATTAGAAAAAGATTAGTTCTGTCAAAGGTTAACAGCTATTCATTATTTATAACAACTGACTTAATTTAATTTACCAAAATTAATTAAAAATACTTACTCGGGCATAGGGTAACCAAAAACTGTTGAAATTATTACTAATTGTAAAACCTTTAAAAATACATAAATTTAAAATTACTATTAATAAATGAAAAGTAGAATAATGTTGTAATATTTAATATTTATATTATTAATTATTTATAAAATATAAATACACAATAAAAATGTCTTAATTTTATTAAACAATTTTCGCAAAAAAAATGTTGAAATTAAATTAAAAACTTACAAAAAATAAAATAAAATTCATTTTTAATTCCTTCTAAATTTGTATCTCTTTAACTTTGATAGTTTAAACATTGACTGAAATTATGAATATTTTTTCACGACCAATAACTATAGTCAATAATAATACAGTAGTAGCCTAGGTCATTAACCAAACATTACCAGTTTTTTCACGCTATACTTCATAAGTTCGAAAGTCATAAGTACGAAATCAAAAATGACATAAGAAAGAAAAAAAATTCGACATTTTATTTTCGTAGTTATAATATATGACAGACATAAGTAGGAAAAAATAAAATTTCGTACTTATGTAACATGACATACAGTACGGCACTGTATCATAAGATCTAAATTAATAAGTACGAAAACTAAATCCCGCATTTTCTGGAAAGTGAATAACCCTGATTTTCTAACCAACCAAAATCCCTTGTAAATCAAAATTTTCGGCAAAAAAAAATATATTTTCTCTATAATAATAGAGAAAAAAAAATAAATTTAATAAAATTTTATTTTGTTTAATAAAACAAATAATAAACTAAAGTGTGGCTTCTTATTTCTAATTTGAATTCTTATTATTGGGTTTTGCTTAGTTGAAATACGTGTGTAAGAAAATAATTAAGAGGGATTTTATGATTAATTACAAAATTATGGTTTCAAGCTTTTTCCAGAAGGCGTATACTTTCATACTGTCCTTTTTTTTTAATTTTCGAACTTACGTCATTTTCGTTTTTTGTACTTTTGTATGTCCTAAAATATAAATATGAACAAATAGAAAAGACAAAAAAATTTATTTAAAAATAAATTCGTATTTCGTACTTATGTTATGTGTCGTAAGTACAAAATAAATTTTACAACATTCACATAAGTACGAAAATATGGCGAAATTTTTTTCGTATTTATATCATTTTGTTTATACTTATAACGGACTTATAACATACCACCGATTATATTATATAGCAAAAATTTCCAGTTTATTACGAATTACTGACAATTTTGAAGGTGATGTTAAAGTTAATTATATATTCTAAAATTGCACAATTAATACTAATTAGTAACTAGTTTTAAATATTTAGGTTTTTATTAGAACATTTTTCAAACAAAAAATTTACTAATATCCTTATTAATTTCAGCCCGTCCGTCTATTTACAAAACTTCTACACCGTTTAAGATAAAACAGTGATAAAAATTAATCATGGATAGGTCTCTTAATGCTGTAGAACAAATTTTTTATATAGCCAAGCAATTATAAAGCTATTGCAATGTGTATAATTTCAGGTTCTGTTATTTAGCTTTTTCTGTTAATTTAGCTTTTATATACCTGTACCGCTATAAATTTTAAACAAAATTTTTCAAAATTTTCCTTGCTTCATAACTACAGTACGCTTTTATCTAGAACCTTGAAACTTTGAGAAAAGAAAGGAAATTATTTTGTAACTTCTCCTGTTTAAGAGCTATTAGGAGTCAAATTGGAAACTTTGGTATTTTTAGACATGTATAACTTAGGCACCTTAGACACATTTTTCAAAATAAAAAACAAAAATTAAAATTTCAATATCATAATTTTACTTTTATTAAATGGCTTTTCTTAATTGGTTTCCTTAAAATTGAAGAAAGTGTCTTTGACCTTTCACAATTTTTCCTTACATAGAAAATTCTGAGGAAATTTATAAATTTTAGTGCAAGTTAGTATTCTAAACTGTTATTACTGTTTTTTCAAAATGTGCACCTTTGAAAACCTTGGGTTTTGTAATCTGCCTTATTTATTAATAAATATGACTGCGTCCATATTAGAATTTATACTTGAATATTAATTTTTTTCATTTACATTCTTTATACACGTGTAGTAAATTTGTCATTACGTTTGTAACGCTTTAATAGAATGTAGGCGAGATAGATATTGGAAAGTTATATTATGTTCTTGCTCAGGATTGAATTCTGAATTTAACTGTATGCGTGCGTTAATCCGCACTATAATTCAGATATTTTATCATTTTATGTTTATTAAAATTCCAATTTCGCTATTGAAATTGAACAAGTTTGTCAAATGGGTTCAAGTAATTGCAATACAATTACCTTTTTCATATGAGCATAACTCAGTTTCTAATTAAGTTAGGTAACTGACATTTTTGTCAAAAGAAGTTAAGTTTTAATGCATAAATAAATAAGTTGCTCTAACGCGAATGGTTTGAGTGCGAAATGCAACATTTATATGCAAATATTTTGATACTAAAGCTAAATATCTAAAATGTTGTAAAAGTGAATGATCAAGTTTTATTACAACAATTTCTGTAAAATTTTGTTGATTCGGTGGAACGAGGTGGAGTAGCTGTCATACAAACCCAAAATTTAGATAAATATATCTCAGTGCTTAATTAAAATAAATATTTTCAATTTTCGAAAAAAATGATTAAATTTTATGAAAACAGATATACATGTTCCCGCGGGTATCCTAAAGTTGACATAGTCAATATTCTATACTCTTCCTAGTTTTTATTTATTTCAAACTGCATTTGAATTTTTTTCTTTTCTAATTAATATTTATAGTTATATTTTTTCTAAAATATTACAATATAAAAAAGTACATTTTGTGCATCCCAAAAGATTTTTAAAAAATTTGCTTATTAGTTTCACTCTATCCATCCATTTGTTTTCAAATTTTCTACATTGTTTTTGATGGAGCAGTGAAATTTTTACCATATAGATAAATCTCATAAAAAAATTATGTTGTGGAATACTATTATTATGTAACCGTACCCATTACAAAGCTGCCCTAAAAGATAATTTTAAAAGAAAAAGCCCTGTTTTCAAATGTTTATATTTCTGCCTAATATGTTTTTCAATCTAAGAGGGTCAAACAACAGCAAATTGTTAAAAAGCCTTATAAATGATAAAAAATAAGCTTTATAAATTATAATAATAATTTTGTAAAGTCTTCCGTATCTGAGAAATGATTTTAGTTAGAGCTTTGAAATTTTGAGAAGAGAAAAATCATTGAGAATTAGTAAAATTTACCAAAAAATGTACCCATTAAGAGCTACTAGGGGTTTAAATTTGTATATGCATGTGTAAGACATTTTTTATTATATCCGTAGGTTTTCTTAAAATTATTTGGGCTAGATAAACTTTAATTTATTGCCAAGATAGTCATAATGCATTAAAAAATTTATTTATATGTACCTGAGACTTTTGTTTTCTTAACTATTGTTTTTATTTTGTTTTTAAAAATTTGCTCCTTGAAAAATCTGTTGGTTTTACATACTACCTTGTAAATTAATTTTCTTGTACATTCTTTGACTCCAGTTGTTCTTCAATAATTTTTGGAGTTTAAAATGTTTTTGTTTTTCATAATATACTTACTTACTAGAGACTATCAGTAAACAATTAATATCTTAAGTACCTATTTTTGAATAATCCAAAAGTTGAATTATTGAAATTTTAAGGCACATCGTGTTGTTCGATTTTTATACAACTCGTAACAAATTATTAAGGGTATTCACGAGTTGGTGCAAAAGTGTAAATTTTTTTTGCACATTAGCACATATTTGCACCAACTCGTGAACAACCTTAACATGAATTTTTATTGAACTGTCAAATATCGTTGATGTGCTTGTTTTTTTTACATAAAAATTTAATATGCTTACCAAAAATTTTAGATATTTGTATATCTTCATATGCTTGACTTAATAAATAATCAAAAATAATTTTTTTTCCACTTTTTTTAGGTATTTTTTAAATTTTTACAAAAAATATATAAAACAACTTACAAAAAATATATAAACAAACTTTGTAATGGTCTTGCACAAATATGTAATAGGGTTTAGGTCTTGCATAGTCTTGCAAAATTTTGCACTTTTTTATACATGAAAACAACAACAAATTGTGCACTTGTACACAAATTGTGCGTCAAAAAATTGAAATATGCTACGGTGCAAAATTTTGCACTTGTGCAAGACCACTTTGCACCAACTCGTTGAATACCCTTATTATAACACTCAAACTGGTAATTTTTTTATACTTGTATACCTAGAAAAAACTTATTTTGTTTTTAATATATTCTCAAGCTATACATATTATTAATATTTTTATACAAAGTTTATTTATTTTTTACTTAATTACTTATAAAAACGAGGAAGAGTGCAGTAGAGTAGACTGTGTCAACTCTGGGATACCCGTATGAACGTAATATATCCTGTTTCTATAAAACTTGATCATCTTTTAAAAACATTCAGATGTTTTAGTACCGAACTACAGAGATATATTTATGTAAATTGTGGAGTTGTATGAAAGCTACCCGAATCTATTGCGCCTAGCTTCATTAAGTTCCAAGAAATGCAAGAAACCTGAACCGGCTGCTTTAGACCAATCAAATTTTACAAAAGTTTTTGGCATGCAACTCGACACTTTTTCACTAAATTTAAGATAGCTAGCTTCAATAGACACTGAGTTATTTTCATTTAAAAAGAGAAATTGTATTGCAACTTTCCGAACCTGCCATATCATCATAACCAAATTTTACAGAAGTTGTTGGCATAAAACTGGATCATCATTTGCAAAATTTCAGATACCTAGATTGAATAGACACTGGGTTATTTCCATTTAAAGAAAGAAGTTGTATGGCATCTACTCGAACCCGGCGGCCGAAAATGCTGAAGTTAAATAGCAAAACTAACAATTTTGTAAAAGTGATGTAAAAAAAAATTTCAGCGTCCTAGCTCCTTTATTTTTTGAGTTATCGTGCGGACGGACACTGAGTTATTTTCATTTAAAAAGAGAAGTTGTATGGCAACTACCCGAACCTGTCGCACCACCACAACCAAATTTTGCATAAGTTGTTGCCATAAAACTTGATCATCATTCGCAAAATGTCAGATTCCTAGCTTTAACAGACACTGAGTTATTCTCATTTAAAACGAGAAGTTGTATGGCAGCTACCCGAATCCGTCGCACCACCACAACCAAATTTTACAGAAGTTGTTGCCATAAAACTTGATCATCATTTGAAAAATTTCAGAAACTTTAGATACTGACTTATTTCTATATAAAGATAGAAGTTGTATGGCAGCTACTCGATCCCGCCGACCGAAAATGTTGGATTTAAATAGCAAAACTAACAATTTTGACGTCCGGACGGACGGACGGACGTACATGGCTTAATCGACTCAGAATTCGATTCTGAGCCGATCCATACCTTTGACACTATATCTAGCTCGACTCCTTTAAGGTGTCACAAACGTAATGGCAAATTTATTATACCCTTGAACATAGTTCATACGGGTATAAAAAAATAGATTTTTAAATCGGTAAAAAATTTTAATGAATTTAAAAAGATACAAAATATCTGCTAAATTTTAATTAGGTGAGTAACGCTTTAAATTTAAAGTCCAGCTTTTATTTAAAATTTAAAAACCATTTAGTTTTTATAATAGAAAGCCAATTTAATTTTCTATTATAATAATTGCTAATTTTTTTTTTTTTTTGCTTTCTAAATTTTTTTTTCCAAAAAAAGAAGAAAGCTTTATGATTAGCATAAAATTCAATATATTTTTTTGCAGTATAATTTTTAATGGCTACTGTTTTTTGGTTTTTTTTTATGTCAGTATTAAATTCAAAATTTAAAGTATTTAAATCAACTTTTTGTTTCACTGATATCCATCTTATTATAATTTAGAAGCAAAACAAAAAAAGTTTAAGAAATTCACCGTTCTTAAAATATTAAGATTTAGAAAACTATGTTTGTTTATAGCCATCAGACGAGTGAAATTGATCGGCTTAGTAAAACTAATGATTCCAAAAACCCAAAGTATGGTGATAAATAAAACAATTATTGATTTAGTGTATGCCCTATACACTCCTTATAAGAGTGGACACGAGAAAAAATATTATTTAAATATTTTTGTTAGAAAATGTACTGCAAAATATACACAGTAAAGAAAACACAGTATAGAACACAATTCATCGGGTTTCGGTTACCAATATTCTGTGTTCATTAACGACAAATGCAGTTTTTTTTTATCTAATTTTAGTTCATTAACAAGACAAAAAAATTCTTCAGATATTTCTGATGATTTGCGTACGATATTCAAAAAAAAAAAACAAATAATTCCCTATCTCTGTTTCTAAAATACCATTTACATAATTCCAAAACCTCATCCTCTTCACGATATGTTTTTGAAAAGTTATTCATCCAACTGGCTGCAGAAATTTATTTAACTAAAATCAAAATACTGTTTAGGATACATACAATTTTTGTTTAGTACTATGCAAAAAATAAACTTTTAATAAATGCAGTGTGGTGCAGTGTTTAAATTCCCTCATCAAATTGTAAGTGGTGGGAGAACCAAAAATCTAATATAATAATATACACTTGATAGAATTATCGAATTCTATTTACGAAATTTGATACATCCTTTAGTTTAAAGGAACATCTTCAGATAATTCTAGATATTATGATCTTATAAACTTAGAATTAATATTTTCAAACGGCGATATTAGCCCTTTAATTGATGACGCTAGTCCGGACCAGCATCGAGTTCATTAATTTTTATTGAATTTTGCATGTCTAAAATTGAAAAAAAAATTCGGACGTGACAGTTAATCTAAAAAAACTGCGTGGATATCAAAATCACTCTGTCGATCAAAATGATGGAATAAATTGTTGAAAAAAATGTATACTACAAAAAAAGAAAAGAAAAATAAAATGAGCTTCCAAAAACTTACCCACGCAATTCATATTTAAAAATTTGACCAAATAAAAATAAAAATTAAGAAAAAAAAATTCAAACAAAAAATATCTAAATTATAACAATACTGTAAGGTATAAAAAAAAGTCAACATAATGTTTTATTAAAATTTGTACACACATATTTCAAAAATTTAAAATTATTTTCCTATTATAGTTGTAGCCAATTGAAAAGAAATTAATGGTACAGAGTCTGTTGAATTTGTATCAATTTCATTTTCCATAAATTCCATATTAGTTTCTGGTGGTATGTCTCTAAGGAATAATTAAAATATCATTAATAAATACAATTTCTTTAATATAAAATATTTTTATAAACACAATATTTTTATAACAGTATACTACTTATCACGATTTAATTAATATTCTTAAAGCCTAGACCAAAATAGACATAACGAGATGTAATGATACAAAAAACTCTACCATTGCATGTAAATATAAAATGGACATAGCCAAAATAGACCGCAAAAATGTCAAAAAAACTGCACTAAAAATTATATGTCATATTTACGGGAGAAATGTCACGTAAAATTCTGTAAAAATATGGCAATACTTTTAAGCTAAAAATTTATTTACGTAAAATGTTTTTTATTTTAGAAGTCGGAAATTTTAAAAATATATTAATGCAAATATATAATATTAATTATGAAGTGTCGACATTTATTTCTTATTGATTATACTGTTTTTACCGACCGTTACAATTATTTACAAGGTAGGTATTGTTTTCATACTAAAAATTTTTACCCAAGATTTTGGCAAATATGCACTACTCCGGTGTGAACAAGGCTGTAAAAAAATTTTTAGCATGATGTCCGTCTGTGTATGTGTGTGTGTATGTGTGTGCGTGTATGTGTGGGTATGTCTGTGGGCACGTGTACAGCTTAAACGACTGCGCGGATTTTTTTACAATTTTATATTTAAGGATTTGACGTAAATATCTCGGATTGATAAGCTTTTGGAGCAAATCGAACAACCGCAAGTGGTAGTTTACTAGTGTACTTTTTAAGTTTTTTACGAATATTTCGTAACAGAAAAATTTTATGAAAAAAATTATTAAGAAAATGTTGTTACACACAACTTTGCCATAGAACATTTTTTGCCATAGAACAACTTTGCCATAGAACATTTTTTGATCCGACTAACTTTAACTTTTATTTAATTTGTTTTCTAAGTCCAAATTTCATACATAACACTCCATATGAATTTATATGAACAATTTTTTTGTTTTTTTTTTATATGTATCTCTAAAAATTTATATACATAATATTATGTACTTATATCTATGCATATTTATTCTTTTGTTGATGACATAAAATTAAAACGATAAAATTTTTGTTAGCAGATTCAATATTAATCTTATGTTTGTTTTGTATTTGTTTACAGTTTTTACTATTTTTTATTTCTAATATTTTTGAATGAAAAAAAAATCATGTACATTACATAATAATGTAAATGGATGCAAGATTTATGAATGAATGCACATATTATATTTTTACGATTTCATTGCTTATTATTGTTATTGAATAAAACAAAATGTTGTTAAATTATTAGAAGTTATTTTGCTTTGATATATGTAAATTATTATGTAAAAAATCTATAAATTTTGGCATTGCACTTTTCGTGTAGTGGCGGCCGGTCCTGTGGTGGAGATAGGAGATAGCTGATTTTTTTTTTACTTTATGGTTTCCAACCTTTTTTTTTTTAATTACTTTTAAATATTTCAATCTAACTAAAGTTACGATACACATCTTTAAAGCCAATTCTTTTTAATCTATTCTAAAACCAATTAAAAACAGATAAATTTTAAAATTAAATTTGTATTAATTTCACATAAAACTTGTAAACAAAAGCATATAATTTTGTCGTCATTATGTTTTCATTTTTAGATATTTACTCGTTTACACTTTCGCGAAAAAAAAACTGTACGAAATTTCTTGCATTTTTTTATCGTCATGTCACAGCTATTTTGAGTTATACTTAATTCTTAATTAAAATCTTATAATATTTACTAAAGTGTTCGATGACTATACTAAATATCATATACCATATACTGAATATCCGATATACCTACCATAACTATTAAATGGAGGAATATTTAAAGTTGCTTATATAATATGACCTAAAAGAAAAATGACCTAAATTCGTTTGATATATTTTTACGACACCTAGTGTCAGTTACAATAATTATTTTTGTTTATATTGAATATTTACTTTTAACTAAAATTATTTTTTTCATCTTCGCCTAGTGGACTCGAACTTATTATCCTTAGTATTTAGTTTAAAAAACTGTAAATTTCTGGAATTTTGTTTTGAATTTTTCTAATTATGTATTCGTAAAAGTTTAATTTTGACAAAAGTCAAAAATTGTTCATATCATATAATTAATTAAAAATATGTACTTACTCAGACATTGGGTGACCAAAAACTATTACTATTATTATTAGTTGTAAAATCTTAAAAATATAAATAATAAAAGCTAAAAATCAGCTAAAAAAAACTAAATTAAATTTAATAAATAAAAAAACTTACAATAAATAAAAATAAATTCATTTTCAAAACTATATCGAACTATAACTATATCGCATCGAAACTATTTTACTATTGTATAAAAATTGACTGAGATGATGAAAATTTATATTTACTATCAAAAAACTCTATCCAATTATAATAATATAATTTGTTTTTATCTTAAAAATTTAAATAAATTGGAAAAGAGTTATCGAAGTTGTAAATCAAGTTAACTAACATTTAACACTAATTAATTAAAAATAGATAATATATTAATGTTTACAACACATATTCTTCATTTTACTAATAAGCATGACTGTCTAAAATATATTAAAAATAAAATAGAAAATACAGTGATCGCTACAAGTAAATTTATGTATAGATGGCACACTTAAATAAAATTTTTTTTTTTACAGTTAACTACAAGAATTTTTTAACCAGTAAAACACGGTTAAGTGCACATTGATTAGGCATGAACATTTTGTGCACTAAAACGTGTTGTGCACTTATGCATTCATATGTATTTACATAAAAAAAATTTATACTTTACAGAAAACTATGTAAAAACAAGTAAAATAGTATAAAATGGAACAAATTAACAAAATCAAACTTTATTTCATATTCCATAAAAACAAAATAACAAAATAAACATAATTAATAGTAAAATCAAATTAATTAACCCTCCGCAGGGGCTCAGTGGTCTATTGGGTAAGATTGTAGAAAATATGCTGTAAGCACTGAGGGAGTGTGGGTTTGAATCTCACACACGTCGTAAGAATTATTTCCCCTTACGATATTTACAGCCACACCTGAACAGGAAAGGCTGTGTGATTTCCTGTTCACATTTATGTGGCAGAAAAATGCATTAAACAAAAAAAAACTGACAAACTACAATTAAAACAGAAAACAAAAATAAAAATGGTTTAAATTTAAATTTTTTCTTAACATTAAATAACAGATGTGAATCACAAATTAATTTTAATATTTTTTGATAATATTAGGATAGTAAATATTGTACCATTTTTTTTCTGTGCAAGAGGTTTTGTTATAGTTGAAACATTTATTTTTCAATTGGTTTGATAATTTCAAAATAATTGCCACAATTTTGTTCCAAATATGATTTCATTATTAAGAAAAGCATCAAAAGCTTCTTTTCTTGAAATTAATTTAGGCGGATTTTGATTATTTTCTTCTATATCTTCTTCCTCGTCGTCTATTTCAATTGAAAAAGTTTTTGTTTTTCAGTAAATGTAGTTAAAATTCTGCAAAAAAGATTTACGTATTTTTTATTACACAACATATTACGTACTGAATAAAAATTTTGTATTTAAATTGCGACGTTTAAGTACACACGTCAAATTGAAAAATTGAATAAAAAATACGTAAATCCTTTTTGCAGAATTTTTACTACATTTACTGAAAAACAAAAACTTTTTCAATTGAAATAGACGACAATTGAATTTTTGCGCCTGATAACAGATGCCTTAAAAATTTTAACATCTAAAGAATTTGTGTTCGCCTGGTAATTATTATTGTACATCTTTTTGTTACATAATTTTGTAATATTAACTAGATCGATATCTTAAACTGTTTAGTGGAATAAATTTTACATGAAACTGAAGTTTAGTGACTTAATAAAGCCTTGAATTCAGCTCTACATTTTTATCACAACATGTCTCATATCATGTCATAATTAGAAATATCAGTTTTATCCATGATCGATAATGTAGTGGTAGGTAATCATATGTTCATATATTTCATTACTTTCATTGAAGATTAATCAGTTGAAACTTAGCGTAACCTAAAGTGAATTTAAAAAGTAAATATCAGCTTATTTCTTAACTCGAAAACTTTGAAATTTAATTTTTAGGTACGTTAGTTTTAAATGTTATTCAACTGTCACATATTACCAGAATAGACCAAAAAGTAAAGAAATTGAAAATAAAAAATATTATTAATTAATGTCAGCAAAAAGAAAACATTTTTTTTTTAATTTAACTTTTCATAATATTAAAAAGTTTAATTTTTCGAATAAAAATAAATCAAAAGTAACCAAACTTTTTTTAAATGGAAAGTTTTTGAGTTAGATCGTAAACAAAATTTTTTTTATGTATGTATTATGTTAATGATTAATTTTTTTTTCCCCCAGTGTAATTATTATTAATATACAAAAAAATAATTTACCTCTTTTAATTACCGAAATATCAATTGAAAATGTTTGCTCTTCTAAGATGCTACAGATGCTAAGATGTATGTCCTTAGTTACCTATATCTAATTTCTAAATATGAAATCAGTTTCATTTTTACATTAGTTTTATTTTTTATCCGATTCCTTTAAATAAATTTAAAATTTTTAGAATTTTTCAGAATCCAGTCGTTAGAATTTTGAAGTGTATCTATTAATAAAACATTTGATGACCACTGTGGGAATGTACGTCGGAGTTTATTTTACGCACTAAGTTAAGAATTTAACAATTCTAGACATTTTTATGATTCTTAATTTAATCATATCTCTTTAAACTTTCGTCTGTTGATGATTTATTTAACTTTGATCGTCTATTGGTGGTCTATCAATAAATCAAGTATAGCAAATTAGAAGAAAACATAATTCTTGAATAATAGAAATATTATTTTTTGATAACAAAAATAAATAATTATTTGACTATATGAAATTGGAAAACGTGCAAAAAATAGTCTAAAAGGAACTGATTTTTTATAAAAAATGTAAAAAGTGAGAGTAAATATTTTGAAAAAATATAATTATTAAATTAGCCCGAAGCGTCTTCGAATGTTGGAGAGTTGGAACTATGATTTTCATGCTGAAATTCAGTATCTTTTTAAACTGAGACATAACTGAGAATATCACCATCTGATATGTTTCTTATTTAAAATATTTGGCCATCATTATTATAGATTAAAATCTATAAATTGTATAAATTACCCAACAGAACAGACATTTTCGACAGTTTGGTCCGGCTGTTTTTAGAATTTTTAGTCAAATAAACTCCAGAAGACAAAAGAAAGATTAAATTAGTTTTTAAAATTTATATTTTACCTTATTAGGGTAAAGTTATGTACTTTACTTTTAATACATTCCAATTTTAATCTTCGAAAATATTGAGGTCTCATTCCGCAATTAAAATTTTTAAACATTCCTACTTTCATATCCTACACTTTCCTTTTATTCTTATGTATTTTTCCTTCCTTTTGTTTTCTCTAAATTTTCTTTCAATTAATTGCTATTTTTGAAAAAAGAAACCCTGTTAAACTCAAACTATTTTTTTAAGTGTTCCAACTTTCTATAATAGTCCAATCTATTCTTATTTTATCTTAGCAATTATAAATTTAAAATTTTATTGTGATTGTTATAAAACATAATTATTTTAAAAATAACAAATATTGAAGTTTACTAAAATTTGAAAAAATTTATTAATTTAAAACGTTTTTTTTTTCTATTTACAGCAGACACTGACACTGATGCTGATGAAGAAGAAGGCCACATCGGAAATGATGAAGAAGGCGGTAATGAAAAAGATATTAATCGTGACAAGGATCATCGGATCAATGAGGATGACACAAGTCCATCGGATGAAAAAGGATCTCCTGAAGCAAATGGTGAAATATCGGTTTCTTTAATACGAGCTAAAAACTTATCCTTATTACAAAGCCAGTAATAATAAATTCTTATAATGTTTTAAATTTTACTTTACTAATTCTAGGTTTTCTTTTAAGGGAAATATCTACTAGTCAG
This sequence comes from Poecilobothrus nobilitatus, assembly GCA_947095535.1. Taxonomy (NCBI): domain Eukaryota; kingdom Metazoa; phylum Arthropoda; class Insecta; order Diptera; family Dolichopodidae; genus Poecilobothrus; species Poecilobothrus nobilitatus. The sequence goes on along the minus strand of OX352774.1, from coordinate 27,401,129 downwards.
CAAAATTTTTTCAAAATGTTAGATCAAAAAATTGAAGATGTAAGTTATAATATTTTTAAATTTTATATACTTAAAAAAAAACTAATAAAATATATATATATTTTTTTAAATCTAAAGGGTCCTGATTATGATTCAAATAGTGAAACTGAAATAGCATTAGAAGAGGCACGTTTAAATGCTCTTGTTCAACATTGGGAATCAGCAAGCCTAACAGCATCGTTGTGTTCATCAGCGAGTAGATCGCTACAAACTACACCAGTACGTCAAGTGCCAATTACAACAACTGCAGTATCATCATTAAATAGACATCCTCAATCGGCTGGTTTAATACGTGCCACAATGAATTCATTAGCAACATTACAACAACCATTAAGTACAGCAGATATGTTAACACATCATAATACACAACCACCTGGAATGGTATTAACACAACATCAAATAATGCAACAACAACAGCAACAATTACAATCTATGACTGGTGGTAATGGTCCACCACCGCATATGATGATGAATGTTGGAAATGTTATGATACCAGTTTCAGGTTCACCTCAAGCTCAAATCATTAATAAAAGTTCACTTAATATGAGTCCAAAACGTGTTGGAGATCCTCGTACAATGGTTATAACATCACAAGCAAGTGGTATTCATCCTTCATATACAATTGGTCCAACTGCAGTTCCATTGCAAATGCAAACACAACAACAACAAATAATGATGATGAATGCACCAATGGGCTTAGGTTCAAGATCTAGACCACCAAATTTATTATCAATGGGTATCGTAGGAAATATTACACAACAACAATTACAATCACAACAACAACAGGTACAACAACAACAACAATTACAACAAACTCAAGCCCAACAATCACAAGCACCTGGAGTTATGACCACACAAATGCAAATATCTCAATATTATGGCCAACCTCCACCACAAACATATTTTGGTGAAGTTTTACATCCTATGCAGGTAAAATATTATAAAATGTTGTTTGTTTTTTATTTATACAATATAAAAATAACATACAGAGCACTAAAAAAAATTAAGTAGCATATAATATCTACACATTTATATAATTAAAAATAAAATCAAATATTTTTAAAAATCAACTAATTATACTTATATAAAACAATAATTTTAAATAATAAAAAATATATATATATATATTTAATTTTTATTTTAAGGTACCACAAGCGCCTCCAGAATATAAATTTCCACCTGCAATTAGTGTTCAACGTTTAGCGCCCCAAGTACAACGGCAATTACGTGAAACACAAGAATTAATAAAAGACTCATGTCCTCAATTATATGCAGCAGGATATGGTAGTCCTGGGCCACCGTTACGTAGTCAACCAAGGAATTCAAGACGGCCACCCACCTTGGAGACACAATACTCCACGGAATTATCGTGATATCTAGAATAATAAAAAAAAAAATAATTAATTAAAAAATAAAAAAGAATAAAAATAAAAAATAACAAAAACAACAACAAATTTTAATATTTAATATATTTTATATTTCATAATTTATTTTTAATTTCTTCTAGTCATTTTTTTTTTAAATATTAGAAGAATTTTATATATATATATATATACATATATATTATCTGTTTCATATTTGTCTTTAAATTATTATTGTTTTGTTTTTTTTTTTTAATTTGTTTTAGTATAAGTTTTTTTTATTATTATTTTTTTTTAATATACAATATATATATATATATATAAATATATACAAATATTATGTTAACAATAAATAGTTATGTATATGAATTGTGTAATAAATAAAAATATGAAACAGAACTAGGAAATAAAATAAAATAACATAAAAATGAAATGAATTAAAAAAAAAAAAAACAAAATTATTAATATAATGGATTAGAATAATATAAAAAAAAAGTATAAACTGAACACTAAAATAAATATCACACAAAAAATAAATAAAGAATATAAAAAAAAAAAAAAACTTTTATTTAATTTTTAAGACTATATTTTAAGTTAAATTGTGATTTAAAATGTTAATAATAAACATTATAATATTTATTTATTTATTTATCCTTTAGTATTTATATATTTTATTATTAATCATTTTCTTTTTATTAAATTTTCACTTTTTATTAAATTTTTCACAATTTTATTAAATTTTCACTTTTAATTTTTTTCTTTTCTTCATCAAAATTTTTTTTTCTATATATTTAGTGATTTGTTAAACTTTAAAACATACAATACACAAATGTTAGATTCATTTCCGAAGGAAATTCAATATTCTTACCTTAATTATCCCGAATTTATTTGTTCGTATCTTGTAAAGGATGGTCATATTACGAGTAATAAAACATTATACTACATTAATATATCTTTAATATATATTTTTATTTACTAGATATATTTATATGACTTTAAGTACTAATTTACTACGATTTGAGTTGAGATTAAATTTTTAATTACAAATTTAATTTTTTATGCGCTCTGCTTTTATGGTTAATGTTTTTCTATATTTGAAAACATAAAAATTTATTCATAAATATTTTCTGAATCTATTTTGTCATTATCGACAATTACCCCACATTATTTATTATATATATTATTATGTTGTTATAATTAATTATATTATATATATATTATTATGTTGTGGGGTAATATCGAATATTACTCCACAACATTTATTTCGTGCAAGTTCAGTTATCAAAAAAACTTAAAATAATAAAAATTATTTACTTGCAAACATCTCACTTAACACATTTCCAATTCCAACAAATATCCATTTGTCAAAAAATGTAAAAAAAAAAAAACAAAATGATTCTTTAACAATAAATTTGTGAATATGGTACATAATATTGTGTCCCATATGTTTTCGAGGCAAGGCAAGGACTCAACATAAACAATATTTATACTGTATGGTATTATAAATAATAATAATAATAACATAATTGTGTTTCATTTTTTTTATTGCCTTTTCAAAATACAAAAAAAAACGTTTTGAAAACACACGTAGTACGCCATCACGACAAGTACGAAAATCAAAAATGAAAATAAATGCATATATAAAAAAACATAGTTCGGGTGAATTTTGTTTATTAGTTACAAAATCAAAGTTATACACTTTTTCCAGAATATATAAATCTACAATGTACATGGAAGATTGATGTTACATGAAAATTTGATAAACGAATGTTTTAGTCTTTGAAATTTTGATACCTAGGACTTTTTACGAAATGATTTTTTTTAACAAAATGAGTTATTTTTTGTTAAATGATATTAGGTAAAGTGGATTTTTGCAATTTGAATTTAAGTTAACTGGTATATGCCCTCCAAATTTCTTTCATTTTCCAATATACTCATAATACTTTGACTTTTAATAATACTATATATTTGATCAAAAAATATTTGTCATAATTTTATTTAAGAACTCAATTACATTTTGAGTTTATTAATAACTTCACTATTTTAATTGTTTAGACTACAGTTTTTAATCCTTTTTTCAATATTAAACTTTTAATTGAAACAATATTTAACTTTTTATCTAATATATATTTTTAACATATACGTCATATACGTCTATTTAACAAATTTTCACTTAGTTTTATTTATTTTTATTCATTTTTATTAATTTTTATTAATTTTTATTAATAATTTTTATTATTATTATTTATAATAATAATTATAATGTTCTTTTAAAATGAACCATCATTTCATTCCAATTATAAATTTTACATATATGTATATTTGTAATTAATTATATATTTAATAATAGTTAAAATTTTATTTATTATTGTAATTTTTTTTTGTTTTATTTATTATTTTTTATTATATTTTAAGAATTTTTTTTATAAATAAAATAAATTTCTTTTACCAATTAATTTTGTTTTCTTTTTATTTCATTTTTTTTTTTTTTTTATGTTGTTATATGTATTATAAATACATATAATAATTTAAATAATATTTATTTAAATATTTTCAATTAGGACTACATCAATTATATAAATGTCAGTTTTCGCAACTGCTACATATTTAAAAGTTATTTACCCGTAATGTATAGGTAAACGTGTTTTGATATAAAATCAAACGTATAAAAGTCTGTGAAATGCCAAAACACCGTCTTAACAAAAAAAAATAGAAGAGTAAAAGTAACATAATACCTTCATAGTTTATCTATTATCGTATCTCGAAAACAATTAACTTTTCGTTAATTGAGGTTTTTACATGTGACTGATTGACTAAAAACGTGTTCATTTACTCGAAAAAAAAACACCATTCTGTCAAAATGTATCATAATTCCTTATATAAATAAAAGTCTCGAGTTTTCAATTGTAACCTTTTTTTTTTATCTTAAATAATTTAACTTAACACTCAATTTACGCCGTTTATAAATTTTTTTTATAGTTTTGAAATCAAATTTTTAATAATTTTAAATTATTTCGTTTAAATTTTTAAATATGGTTTTTATATTTTTATTTTTCTTGAATTTTAACAATCAGCCTACCACACACATTTGTCAATTAATTAAAAAAATAACAAAAAATTATTGTTTTGTATCTGAAAATATATATTAAAAATAATTTAAATAATTTTCATTAAAATTTGTTTGTCATTAAATTTGACATTAATAAAAATTAACGGTATAATTTATGTTAGGTTATGTTTTACTACCGTTTAAGAAAAAAAATTGTAATTTTACTTTCAAAATTTAATACATGACTATAAAATGTTAGTTCAGATTAGACCAGTGCTGGATTAACATATAAGTAAACTAAATACTTGTTTAGGGTATCGTGATAATTGGGGCACCACAGAAATTCTGCAATGACAGTGCCACTTTTTTTTCTAGTGCAAAAAAAATTAATACAAATAAATGTTACTCAGGTTGTTCAATCGTACACTGGTTTTAGCCTATAATAAGCAACCCTAGTATTCCTGTACTCTTGTACACTCATTCTGATTTCCAAGATACAGGACCTTGTTAGACTTTATGCTATTGCATAGTTATCGGTTATTTATGACAATGCCTGTATGCATATAAAAAATATAAATACGAATTTTATAATTTTCGGAAAATGTGGTATTTTGACGATTAGTGTCAAAAATCTTAGTGTCAAATTTTACAACTAAAACTTCAAAAATGTGTCACGTAAAAGTAGGGCATCTATGAGTTTTAATCCGGCCCTGGATTAGACATATAGAATAAAAAAACCCGATGTATTAAAGTAAATGTATAAAATCGAATTAAAATTAAATGGCAAATAGGAGGAATCTAACGCAGGAAAATTTTTATTTTTCAATAAAGGAATCATTATTTATTCATAGTAAAACATAATTTTACAAATTAAATTAAAAATATAAAAATTTAAGGCATACAGAATATCATATTTTAAATTCACCTATACTCTTTCTCTTCAATATTAAATTGTTCCTCTGATTCAATTTCATATATACTCGTAGCAGCTCTTTTTAATTTATTTGCAAAATATAACAAATGTCAAAACACCTAGTCTTAGTAATCTTGTTTTAAGTAAAGGTAATTTAATGTGATTTCAATTCTAGATATTCCTTTAAAGAATATGTACTAAAAGACAACTACATATATGACGCATTATTATCTAATTTTTGTTGTCCCTTTTATATAAAGTTAAGATTTCATATAGTATTTAACTTCATAATGTAGGTATTTAATATATACAATATTAAAATAAAAAATATACAAAATTAACATTTTTTGATAAGATATATTATATCTAACTATATTATAACTTGGAACGTATACTAGAAAATTTGGTGAACAAATATTTTTATTTTACACTTTTTAAAACCCAGATAAAAAAAAATCAACAAGCTAAGATTAGACTAAAGCAAAGAATAAAACACCGCTTGTATAAAATCGAACTAAAATAAAATGAGAAATTGAATCTAAACAATATGAAATATACAATTTTAATCTCAATAAAGATAAAATTAAATTTTCTAAAACATTGAATTTTACTTTAATCAATTTTAATATCAGACTACAAAACAACTAACAAAAATATAAATGATTTTACTAAAAATAACCTAAAGATTAGTACAACGTTATTTTTTTTTTTTTTCTGAAATTTATAAAAATGTTAGAAATCAAACAAAAACGATTTATCTTTTAATAAATCAGTTGCATTTTTAAATAACTGTAAATCCTATAATGATCGATTTTATAAAATTTTTGATAACAATTTTTGAATAAGTACAAAATATCTCCAGATCGTTACAACAAACTTAAAAATTGATTAAACCATTTTATTAACATTTACAGATTTCATAGATTTTATGGATTTCACCTTTAATAATGAAAAAACAAAATGCATTCAAATAAATGACTTAACTTAAATACACTGTTATTTCGATTTAACTTAACTTAAACTGTTATTTCGACTTAATTTAAATACACTGTTATTTCGACTTAACTTAAATAGACTGTTATTTCGACTTAACTTAAATACACTGTTATTTCGACTTAACTTAACTTAAACTGTTATTTCGACTTAACTTAAATAGACTGTTATTTCGACTTAACTTAAATACACTGTTATTTCGATTTAACTTAAATACTGTTATTTGTTATCTGTTGTTATATTTGAAAAAAAAAAAGAAAAGCAAAAACAGTTTGATAAAATTTTGCTCAGTTTTCTATTATTATCCTTATAATTATTTATTTTTACTTTCACTTTTTTCCTTTTTTTATTTTAAATAGTTGAAATTTTTATAAATTTATAATGTATAATATACACAGTTACACACACTTTATATTATATTAAAATATAATAAAATCAAAAACAAAAACAAAATAATAAAAAAAATTAATAAATAAATAAATAAAATAAAAATGAAGTTTACAAAACAAAAGAAATATAAAAATAAAAGAGAAACACCGTCCGTGTTAACATTTTTAACAACTATTAAAAAAAAAAAAATTTAAAAAACAAAAAAAAAACTTAAATTTTAGAAAAATTTAATTAAATTATAATATATATTTTAGTTCTATTTAAAATTTATAATCTCTTTATATATATATTAAAAAAATTATATAATAATTAATTAAATAAATTTATATTTAAAATATTTTATTTTTGTTTATTTTTTTTTTTTTTCATAAATCAAAATAATTCAGTAATTATCTACTTAAAAATAAAAATAATGTGCATTTATATTATATACATACATACATACAAACATATTATTGTGATATTATACAGAATGTCACACAATTTAAAAGATTAATTCACATATACAATACAGAAGAAAAATCAAATATTTATTTATTTCCTGATCCTTTTAAATTTTTTTTTTTTGCAGCAATATCTCTAGAAGGTCTAGAAAACTTTTTAAAAATATTTATCATTTTTTTTTGTATTTGATGAATCAGTAAAAAATTACCTATAGTTGTAATGCACCAATGTAATGAACTCATTTAGATTCATTATGCATAAAAAAAAATATTTTTTTGTCTCGTAGGTTGATGAGAATTTTCAAACGATACAATGTACTGAGTTATACAATGTATATGACAAATTTTTACCGACTAAACTCCAGCCATGTTGTATTAAAACTATAGTCGGACTATGAATAATCATTAATTTTTTCAGTAACCATATTAATATTTTTCTTTTAGTATATCTTATATACATATACTTCTCTTAAGGAAACACGTATTTTTGCGCTAAATCTAAAGCTCTCATTCTTAGTAGAGTAGTAGAGTAAGTAGAGTAACTTAGTAGAGTAACTTTTTTATTTATGTGCCGTTTTAGACGAGCTTTATATTTTATGACATATCTCTTTATTTTATTTGTAACTTTGAGGATTCCTAAAAAAATTCTATATGATTATCACTATTATGCACACACAGAAGAACACTATTTACACTACTTACAATTGATAAATACCATATATAATCATATATAGAATCAATTTTCTATATTTTAAACTTTTATAATTCTATTGTTTAATTATTTTCTACTATACTGAAAGTCCTTTTTTTTCGTTTTACGTTTTCAAATAAAAATTATTATATTTTAATATATAATTTGATTTTAAAAAGATTTCCCGCAATTAAAGTTTTTTTTTTTTTTGGTGTTTCCTATTCATAGTATCTCAAAAATATACATTAAATACATATTAAATATATTCTGATTGTTAAGCATATTTTTCTTCTCCTATAACTATAAAACATACATTTCATCTAAGATGGAGTATACAATTCTTACAAATGATTTGGTGTCTCTCAATCTGAATTAGATTACCTGAATAAATTCCGAAAATGCTCTTTACGCCTAATTGGCGATCTTATTATTCATGTAACCTTTACTTCTTTTAACATAAATCGAAATATTAGAGCATTATCTCTATTTATATCTTGTACGTAATGACACTTGTTCTATTGTACTAAAATTTGTAATGCCTACCTTTGAACAATTCCAACGTAACATTAGGAAGGCTTCATGTGTTTAATTCTACATAATGAAAATACCTTTTAAAGGTGATTTAAAATTGATTATGAAAACTCATTTATTATGAGAACCGCTAAAATGTACAGCATGCTTCTATCGAATGCGTTCCCGTCTGATATATTATTACATTATATAATTTAGTTTCAATTTACCACGCAAATTTCTTTTCTAAACCTACAATAATTTTGCACAAAGGAATCCTTTCTTAGAGTTAGTGTATAAAAAAGAGAGAGAGAGATAGAGAGAGAGTGCATAAAAAAGAAAAAAAGGAAATTGCAAAATTTAATCAAAAATAAAAAATATTAAGAAATTCAAAACAAATTTATTAAACAGATTTATTTATTTTTAATATATTTGAATAAACATTTAAAGAAAATTATCGCGGCAGCAAATAATTAAAATACTAACTAAGATCTTTTCTCCTGGATCTTTTTCAATAAAATTTTGTAATCAATTCAATTTTTTAAATTCCTGATCATTCTGTATACAAGTATATAACATATTCGAATATAAATGATTCAAATTTACTTAGATTTAGTTAATTTTTTTTTTTATTCAATTTTTTGTTAAATTTATTATTAATATTAAGTTTATTATTAATATTAATATTAATTTATAGAATAAAAACTAAAAAAAAAACAAAAAAAAAATTAAAAAAAAAAATGTAAATATGAATATTTTAATTAAAATAAAAAATTAACAAAATTAAATTAATAATTTTTTGTAGTAAGCCAAATTTTTTGCAGATATTAATTCTGATCCAATTAATAATTAAAATTATTTATTCTAATAATTATTTTTTTTAATTTTTAAATAATTTTGTTTTTTTTTTTTCATTATTTCAGAAATTTTTATACCTTTTTGACACCATGATTTTATATTTAAAAAAAAAAAGAAGCTCATAAAAAATGATTTTCATAATTACATAAATTTCTATTTAATTATTACCGTGTTCTAAAACTAATAAATTAAAGTAGATTATCAATTATCATTTACAAACTAAATTATATTATCTTATTATCATCAATTTATGACTATTATCAAATAAAATGTCAAACGTTCACTTTACACACGTTTTTGAAAATTAAGAAGAGAATTTGACATTTTTTTTTATTATTGTTTTGATACAGTTAAAGTTAATTTCAAAAATAAAATAGAAATTTTAATAAGTTATTAGATTTTAATAAGTTATTAGTTATCTAAATTTTAATAAGCCTATTAGATTTCTTTTTTAAAATTATCTATGTATATGTTTATATTATAAATCAGTAAGCGTATCAATTAAAATTGCAGAATGAAAATGAAGTACTGATTTATTATTTACCACATTTATATGGCAGTTTCAAGAGTACTTGAATTAAAGATTACTTCAAGCACATGAAAATGAGGATTGACTTGAAGTCGACTTCACTAAAGTCAATCGAAAAGTTTTGTTTACTTGATTTGAAATTTGAGATAAAAACACTGCTTGAAAGATAGAAAACTTCAAAATGACAAACTGTTAACAGAGTATAAATTCATTTATCTGTCATTTTCAAAATCAATTTTTTATTTCAAAATAAATAACTGCAGCATATTTTCTAAATATATACTAAATTAAACAAAAATAATTTAAATTCCAAAAAATATGGCAATAAGAAAATGTATATAGAGTAGACAGGAGACAAAAGGCTTATTACAAATATTTAATGAATGCTTCTTCTTTTTTTTTTTAATTGTATAATAAAATTTCTACATTTCGTTGTATTTTTTCATTATGTCTTTGAGAATAAATACCTATTTGTTTTATTATTCATTTTTTTTTTTTTTGATTTTTTTAATAAATACATTAAAAGTATTTCAAAATGATTTTTATAAATACACTAAATTTTGTTTTTTCTTAATTAGACTCATATTTCCATTATGCTCTTTATTTATATTAAAGGAAAATATGTATTTCAAAAGCGTCCAATTCAAGTTGATTGTTGAAATGTCATTTTTAAGGTTTGGAGCTGAAAGAGTGAAAACATTCATTGAAATTTGAGCTAAATTCAAGATAATTACTCAAGCTGCTATATAAGTGCGGTAATTGTTTAATTTTTATGATTTGAATATTTATTTTGAAATGTTATAAAAATAAATCAAAGGTTATGAAAAAAAATGTTTAAATAATCTATACAAAAATCGAAATTTCACGAAACAAACGAAATAAACTTAATTTCGAGGTGATTTTGAGAAAATTAAGTATGTATCAATCTGGATTTATTTTGACAGAAATATTTTTGACAAAATGTAATAGGAAATTAAAACCCACTTAATTTTTGAAGTGTTTGTGAACGTGCTTTAAAATCAGTTTGATTAAAATCAAAGATATCAATTTGAATAATGAATGAATAATTTCAAATTAAATTTTTAAAACCAAAAAAATAAAAAATCATTCAATTTTAATGAATCAAATATGTTAAATGAATTTAAAGAAATTTTTATATATGAAAAAATATGATTTTAATTTTCAATAATAAAAAATTTAGCCTGCATATTTTTCTAAATGGCTGTGAAAACTTTAGCTGCTTTAAAAAAAACAAAACGCTCACTATTTTACAATTATTATCAAGAATAAAAATTTATAAACTTTTTATTAATTTAAAGTAGCTAATTTATCTTCAGAAATGTGACATCAGCAAAAAAAAGTAAAATTGAATTTTGCATCAGCAAAAAATTGAAAATTGAAATTGAAAATTGAAAAAAATTGTTCTTAATAAAATTATTAAGAACAATTTAAATGAAAATCAAACAGAAAGAAATAGAATGATTCAATTCTGTTAAAATGTTTTCTTTTTTAATATAATTTAATTAATATATTAAATTTAAATTATTTTTTCTTCTACCAAAAACAAAAAAAAAATCCTTTTAGATGTCCTTTTATTCATTTTTTTTTTTTTCTTTTGTTAAATTTATTGTTTTATAAAAATGATTGAGTCATATACATATTATTATTATTTTTATAATTTTGTTTTTTTTTTTAACCGCCCAGGGCATATAGGGTTATCGACTATTATATTGAGTCTTAATTTTCATCGTGTTTACATGTTATTTAGAATAGAAATTTTTCTATTCAAATCTACTGTTGGCCAAAAAAAAAACATTTTATATAGTATTAATTTTTGTAAAACCATTATATTTCTGTATATACTTTACAGTTCAATCAGGTTTCGTATATAATTAATTCTTCATAACTATAGTTTTCCAGAGCTTTAAACGTATGATATACGTTATATATTTCCACATACTTTTAAATTTTTCCCAAGGCTACATTTCTATTTAAAGTATAACTTTGTATATAATTTCATAAAAAAAAAACTTTAAAACTCAACATTATTTTCAACAATAAATACAAAAAAAAAATATATATATATATAAGAAATGAAAAAAATACAGGTTTTCAAAAAAGCAAATTTCCAAAATTAAAAAATATTCCATAATAAGTATTTTGAGCAAAAGAGTATTTTGAAAAATAAATTTAAAATATTATAAGTTATGTTGTATTTTGTATTTTTATTGATACAAATTAAAATTTTCCCGTCTTACATTACACAAATCAATTTTGAGTTTTTGACCCCTTATTACAGCTCCAAAACAGCTTTTAAACATGGAGCACCACAAAAATATATTCTGAAATAACTCATACTTATTTCCAAAAATCTATATTCTCTCAACAGATCTAAAAATTTTCTTGTTAACTGAAACCATTTGGAAGATAGAAAAAAATCAACAACTTTGCAAAAATTGAGTTTCGCATAACGGTAAATTAAAACACCGTATGGCAAAAGTATATATTTATTATATACATATATATAGCTAATAAAAGCAGCTATTTAATTTTGTCGCTTTCATATTTATGATATACCTTATACTAGTTATATTATAAAAATTTAAATATAGAACTTTTTCGAAATTGGCTGGACGTCTCAACTGACGGACTACAGCAGAAAAAAAGTTATTCCACAAAAATAACTTTTTTGTGATGCCTATCTATATACATAAAATTTCATTGCTCTTTTTCAAACACCCACACAGATAGACAGGCGTATTGACGAACAGAATAAAACTATAATAGTCACATTATTGAAAATTTTTTTTTGAAAATGGCGCTAAAAAATATTTAAAAACATTTGTCGGACAATACGTCATGTACGAAAATTTATTTTTATTTTTTTTTTTTTTTTTTTCATTTAATGGCTTACTACTACAAATAACTAGGTAAATAAAAAAAATCTCAAAAATCATGTTCAATATTTCCTAAAAACACACGTTAATAATTAAAATTATATAAAAAAATAAAAACAAAAAGAAAAACATGTAAACTTTGTGGCCAAAAATATATGAATATGAAAAATAAAAAAAATAAAAAAATTAAAACATCAAATCATACTAAAAATAAAATAAAAATTAAAAACAAAACAAAAAGGAAACAAAACATATTAAATTATAATTAAATAATAAAAACAAAAAAAAAAAAATTACAAGAAAAATTTTTGTAAATGTATAAATAAAAAAAAAAAAATTTTTTTTTGAAAAAACCAAACTGGCAATACCTACTTTTAAAAATTAAGAAAAAACCCAAATAGAAATAAATAATATAAATAAGTACTTTATATAATATATATTTGTCTCTATTCTAAAATTAAAAAAAAAAAGAAAAAAAAAAAAATTCCAAAATTAATTCAAAATTTGATGTTGAAAACTTTTCATTATACATATAATAAAATCTAAAAAAAAAAAACACAAAAAATCCAACAAACAAATAAATATGAAAAAAAAAAAATTTATGAAAGAAAAAGAATAAAAAAGAAATATAAAATTAAAATAATTGCTATTAACTTTTCAAAAAAAAAGAAAAACAAAAAAATTTTCAAAATTTATTTAACCTGAAGCTAATAAAATATGAATAATAAATAACAACTTATTAAAAATATTTTTCTGAAGTCAACTGCCATGTTATGAAAAAGGATATGTATCCTTAACCCTATTTGTTTAACTTATTCATTTTTTATTTTAAAAGGATATTTTAAAGGTATACCTATATAATATTTAAAAATAAAAGTAAAATCTTTTTATGATTTTTTAGACAAAATCTTTTAAATTTCCTGTCCGTTTAGTTAGTTGCCTCAAATTTTTAGATATATATCAGATTTTCTTCTATATCTGTAAACTTTTTTTTTTGTCTTTATACTTAAATTTGTGATACTTTTAATTAAAAGTGACTTTATTAGCCAAATTTGCTTCTTTTTAACTAAAACTTAGAATATATGATTATATATAATGTAATGATTCAAAATTTTACAGTTATCTATCTTTTTTTTTTTTTTGTTGTTTTATTTCTATAGTAGAGCTTCCACAAATCTTTTCCAATTTTTTTTTTGTCTTGACCTATTTTTTTTATTTTTTGCTCAAAACTGTCTACTTCTTTCTACCTCATTTCGGATCTCAATTCTGGATCTAGGTCTTCCTCCATTTCTTCTACCTTGAGTGCTTTCAGTCCAATGCCTAATATGCCACTGATGTTATTGGACGTTTAAGGATATGACCCGCATTTTCTTAAAATTTAAATTACAATAGGTCCTTAACTGACCAACCAATAGATCAATCAATTAAAAAGACATTTAAAAAGAACTTTGTATAATGTAATATACAGAGTTAGTAAATTGTTATTTATATATTCTCGTACATACACATATAACATATCTACTGTTACCATATAACAGATTAAACCAGCATTCAATAAAAAGGAAAAATTTTAAATATAAATTTGTGTTTTTGTTTTTAAATTTTCTTTTTTAGTGCTAACTTAAGGATACAGTAAAATAAATAAGAAAATTTTATTATTTAAATAAAAAATAACATATATCTTTTATTAAGTTGTGATTAGCTTGCTGTATACATTTAATAAAATAATAATTAAAATATTATATGAAATCGGCGTTATTAGTTTTGAAACTATCTATAGTCACATGTACCATTATGCATGCGGTTACAAAAATTCTCTTAATTATTCTTAAATCTTAACTTTTTAAAATTAAAGTTTTCTATTCCAAAAGTTAATAAAGATCAGTATATATATATATATTTCTTATATGATTAATATATTAAATTATAAAAAAAAAACTAAAAACAATAAACAAAGGTTAAATGCATAATTTAGGTATTTTCTTCATTTTTGACTTGTTGTTAATATTACAAATTAATAAAAAATCAATTAATAAAGTGCTATAATATGTAGCTATATTGAAATTTTAATTTTAAAAGCTATATATAATTATGAAAGTTTTAATTTAATATTAAAAAATAATTTTTCAGTTCATTTGCAAAACTTTATAGTGATCGTTTCACATTATTTATTTAAAATCCCCTGAAGGTATGCAATTAATTTATGTAGAAAATTTTTTGAAATTTGTTAATTATATTATTATATAAAATGTATAGAGGGCTTCAGGGGGCTTCGGTAGCCTAGTGGGTAGGCGCGTGGCGTATTAACCGAAGGAGTGTGGGTTCGATCCCTGCACAGGTCGTAAGTGTTTTTCTTTACATACCCCCCTTACGACCAAATATAATGTAAATATATAGTATATAATATAAACAAAATAAATAATATTAGTATATAATTTAATAATAGTATAAAAACCTATAATGGCCTTGGTAGCCGATGGTTCAATAATATTGCATTACAATTATGTATGCAATGTTAATATAAATAAATAAATAAATAAATAAGAGGGCTTCGGTTCAGTGGACTACAAGGAATTTGGGTATAAATCTTGCATATGTAGCAAGTTTTTTTTTATTGAAAGAAAAATTACTGAAAAATCTGTAATTTTTCTTAAAAAACTTAACCCCTTGCTACCAAATATATAATATAAAAATATTTTCGGCCGATGGTTAAGCAAGTGGCTTATTAAGTGGCCGATTAACAGTTCAAATCCTGCACAATTAATGTATAATTTAATAGCAGAATTCAATCTATAATGGCGTTTAGTAGCCAATGGTTCAGTAATATTACATTATTCTATGTAACATATAATATTAATATATATTAAATAAAAAAATTTATATAAATATTTAAAAATTTAATTAAACATTTTTTAGATTTTTTCTTAGTGCATAAAATTTTATAAAATTTCATACAATTTTAAACTTATTTCAATTTAACTATACTTAATTTCAAAATTAAAGTAAAATTTATTAACATTAAAAATTATACATATATATGTATATTATAAATAGCGGGTCTAATGTACAATAAAGTTTTTAAGAAATATTAAATTAATTTTTTAAATTAAAAAATTAAGTTTTATTTTCATTTTTATTAATATTAATTTCGAAAAGTAAATTTACAGTTTAGCTGTGGTATTAATAATTTTTTATTGCTAAACGAGATAAGAATCTTCCAAAACCACCAAGAATACCACCTTAGTCGTGTTAGTTAGCGATTATACGTCATCTTTTTAACCCTTTTTTATACTCAAAGCGTCACCTTTTTATCACTGTTTATACACTTTTTTTGAAACTTAAAAATATAAATTTTTCTATTTTGGTTTCACTTTTAATCCAATTTTTTCACATTTCTTCCATACATGTTTTTTCTGACATTTTGAGATGTTATTAAGTACAATGAAATTTGAAAAATTTTCTGAAGTTCTGAATTATTGTTTTTAAAATTTTTGTAATTGTGGACAGTCATAAAAAGTAATATAGATAAACAAAATTTAATTAACGCTTCAAAAAAGTGAATTTCTCTACTTTTTTTTCAGTTTATTTTATACATAATTATCTAATGTATACATAATATTTCCAAAGTAATGGCGAGAATTATTTTAACTTTATAATAAATCAACTTAGTTATAATATTTTAACAGCAGACAGATTCAGTAATCTCTCCATATGCGCAATAGTTCTATAAAAACAGGGCGAAATCTCGCACTAACAACCCGACATTGTATAAAATTATGGAGTTGCGTTTCCAAATATTAGGAAAAATGGAAAAAATTTAAGAAAAACTCTTTATTTAACTAAATATATATATATATATATAAACTAATATATATATAAACATATAAATAAAATGAAAATTTAAAAAAAAAAAAAAACAATCTTCTTAATTTAACGACTTAAAACATTAACAAAAAACTAAACATAAATTTTTAAAAATTATTCTTTTAGCCATCAACTTGTTCTAATCTCTGTTATTACTATATTCTAATCAGCTTGATTATGATAAACTTGACAGTGATAAACATTTTTAAATAAAATTTAATAAAAAAAAAAAAGAAAATTACAAAGAAAAAACCGCGCTGGTACAAATTATTATCACACAATCCGAAAATTTGGTATTAAAAACTTGACCGCCCTATTAAAAAATCGCGTATTTGAAAATCACCCAGACGGAGAGATTACTCTGTATTTACATGTGCATAATATTTTCATGTTACAGTATTTTTCCTATATGTACGTTTAAATGCCCGCTAAAGCTATATATATAAGATACAAAATTTAATATTTAAATCCTTTTAAAATTGTTATTATACTCTACCGTTTCTTATTAAAAAAAAAATATTTTAGAAAACCACAGTTAACATTGTTTTACAAAAATAAAAATATCCTTAAATTAAATTAATTAAATCATTATTAATTAACATTATAATTAATTACAAAAAAGAGAACAAAAAAAAAAAAACAATTATTTTAATTAATATAATTCTTTCTTTAATATTTCATGCATTTTTTTTTTTAATCGTTCACAGAAACAAAAAATCTCTAAAACCACACATTCCACTTATACTTACTAAGTAGTTAAGAGATCTTCAATTAAAAACAAAAATAAAAAAAAATATTAAATAAAATTAAAAAAAAAAAAAAAAAAAAAGTTACCCATAATTAATATATATACATATATATTTAATATTTAATTTAATATTATATTAGCATTAAAATAAAATTATTAATAAATAAGCAATAATTATTAATAATTATTAATAATTTAAATTTCATTTGCATGTACATATTTTCTTTTAGTTTTACCTTATATAGAATTATTTTATTTTTTTATTATGTTTTTTATTTTTTAATTATTATTTAATAGGAAAATTAAATTATAAATATTAATAAAATACTATAATATTATATAGAAATATTTTTTTTTTTTTTTATTTATAAGATAACAAATAAAATTGAAAATGTAATAATTATTTTTAGAAATAAGTACTAGGAAATATATTAATTATTATATATATATATATATAAAAAAAAAAAACAAAAACAAAATAAAAAAAAAAGTGTGTAAGTAATTCTTTGCATATGGTTAAATTTAAGTTTTTCAATAAAATAAAATCTACTATTTTTTCAATTTAATTTAATTTTTAATTTTTTTATTTTGTTTTAGTCATTAAAAAATTGTTAATTTTTTTTTTTATTAAAACATAATTAAAATTACCAAATAATTACCTATTTAATATATATATATATATATATTAATTATATATTAATTATATATTATATTTTTATGTAAATAACTTCCACATTAATTAAACATAATATTTTATCATCCTGTTAGCATAAACATCATAATATATGTATATAAGAATTAAAATGGAGTCTTTTATATTGTATGTAGTATACATCCATAAATTCTATATTTTATTCTTATTTTATACATATGTATATATGTACTTGTTATTTTTTATATATGTATATATTAATAATATTTCATATTTTATATTATAAATTATATATCCATAAATATATATATATATGTAATCTTTTAATATATATGTATAAATATTATAATTTAATATGAATAAATATCAATATATAAAGTGTCTATATATATATATATATATACATATAATTATATTCTTATATATAGATAAAATTCTGATAGTTTTTTTTTTAATTTTAATTTTAATTATTTATATACAAGCATTAATAAATATTATAAATAAAATTAAAACAAAAAAAAAAAAAAATCCAAATAAAAAATTCACAATGAACCATATTTAATTTGAAATAAAATCAAAAAATCTAAAATCAAGAAAATAAATATTATTATATATTATATTTATTAAGTTTCAAAAAACAAAAACAAATTATTGTCCTTTTTAAATATTATTATATTAATTTCATAAATAAATTTAATTTTTTGTAAAAAAAAAAAAAAAAAAATAAAAGCCAAGAACAAAATATATACACAAAAATTAAAAATAAAAAAAAAAAAAAATTATATATATAATAAAAAAAAATTGAACTTTTTATAATGCTTTATTTAGATAGAATATAACAGATTCTTCTTTTTTTTTACGAGGGACGAGAGAAAACATCAAAATGCATCAAAAGAAAGAGCACGAAGTTCCTTTGGGTATAGTGTTGAACTTTAACCAACCAAAAACACCCCCTTTAAAGCCAAACTTTATAGGATGGGTTCTTTAACACATTGTGATATAATTTACAGTTTGATTTTGGGGAAAAGGATGAGGAAAAGAATACTTGAGAAATTGGGTTTGGGATAATTAGGATTATAGAGTATGAAAGAAAAAATTTGGAGAATTATTTTGAAGATGGATGTTAATGTTCTTCTTAAATTTTCTTATACTGTACACATATGTATTACCAACTTTTGCTAATACATGTACAGGCATAAGGTTCCATAAACACGGCGTAGAGGTGGGCATCTGTCCCACTTTTTGTTTCATTTTGGAAAACTTTGCGTAGAAACATTAATTGTTTTATTTGTTTAGAATAGGTGTGTTTACCCCTAAAAGATATCTATAAAACAACAGGGTCAATCGCCCTACAGTAAGACAATGGTAGAGTGAAGTGAGCGTTGATGTAACACTGGGCGGTCGCCAATAAAACGAATAGCACTGTTTTGCACTTTGTCGATATATCCCAGCGCTGTTTGAAGATCTCTAGTCCAAATATGTGCATTAAACTTCATTTGTGACCTAATGTACGTTTTATAGATATTGAGAAGGTCGGTTGAAGAAAAGTAAGCTTTATAGCGGTACTAGCATTTTTTCAAATATCCGTTAGCATCTTTAGCTATTCGAAAAATATGATTTGACCAAGTAAATTTTTGATTCAACTCGATGCCCAGAATGCTTAAATCTGTTGAGTGCTGCAGCCTGCAAAGCTTCTCACTCTAGTATGTCAAGTTGAGTCTAGTAGTTGCCACTTTACGCAAGATTAAACAGGATTGTGTGTTTTTGGCACATTTTTAACAAACCATAATTTTTAAATTAACCGTTAAAGTTTTCGTTTTTTGGAATAAAAGGATAAATTTAGGGTGACCATTACTAGAATTTAAAAAATGTAACTATAAAGAAAAAAATAAAGATATAAAAACAAAGTAGAATGTAAACTAACGGTTTTTAAAAGCGCACATTTCCAAAACACAATACAAACTGTTTAGAATTGTGACTTGCACAAAAATTTTAAAAATAAAATTTAAGAAATTTTTTGTAATAAGAAAATATGTGAAAATAACATTTTTCTGGAATTTTGAAATCCAGAACCCTTTATAACTAAGGAAAACCGTTAACACACGTAAAAATATATTACTAGAGCTTCAATTTTTATGTCTTGTTGAAGAAAAATTTGTACAGGTGCTTAAGTTACAGGTGCCTAAAAATAGCAAATTTTAAATTTTTCAGCCCTAATACCTCTGAAACAGGTGCTGGTGCAAAAAATTTTTCTAAGGAAACTTATACTAATTCTAAAAGTTCTTTCTTGTCTCAAAATTTTAGGTTCCTATAAGGCGTGCCGGAGTTATGAAAAAAGATATTTCATGCAAAATGTGTTTCCCATGTTTGGATATGGATGTTTTCACATAACGGTAAATTTAAATAGTAAATTACAAAATATTGTATAATTTTAATATTGCTTTATGTAGATAATAAAATTTTCGGTCTTCTGTCGGTTTTAGATTGCAAAACTATTACGCAGAGCCTGTGATATATACATCTGAAAATGGGGCTTTTTCGCAATTTTGAAGAGCTGTAACTCTGGAACCCTATATAATTAAAATAAACCATAAACACGTTAAAATATATTATTGTAGCTTTAATTTTTATATATTTCCGAAGTAAAATGTGTACAAGTTCCTAAGTTACAGGTGTTTAAAAATAGCAAATTTTCAATTTTTGAGCCCTAATAGCTCATAAACAGGGGATGGCCCAAAAAAAATTTCTGAGCAAACTTATACTAATTCTAAAAGTTCTTTCTTGCCTCAAAATTTCAAGCCTCTATCTAAAAGCGTGCCGGAGTTATCAAAGTAGAAAAATTCCACAAAATAATTTTTTTTATGAGACCTATCCATTGTTTTCTCTATCTTTAACGGTGTAGAAGTTTTGTAAACAGGCGGACGGACGGACGGACAGAGTGAAATTAATAAGCACATTTTTTCAAAATTTTTTGGAAATATGAACGTATAATTAATTGGAACGTGAACAGAAAAACTGAACGCATAATCAGGGCCAATCATTGTGATTCACAAGGGATTGCCATGAATGATTAAATACCAATTAGTTTGGGAGTGATTAGTGAAATTAAACCGCTTGGGAACAAATAATAGAACAAACCTCTATGGGTACCTGGACTCCTAGGTATAGAGGGAAATGAGAATAGAGGGAAACTTCAAGTCACATACTCAAAACTGCGAAGGTTTACTCCGAGCAAAATATGTGCACTTAGGAGCATATTGCTTTGCCGAAGATGAACTGCCATCAATAAACTGTGTCCGTATTATTAAGTGTAATAACAAGTATCTGTAAATTTTGTTATAGAGGCTGAATTAAAAATATAAAACGGAGAAAATAAAAGGTATATGAATTTATTTAAAAGACTGTTTTTGGAATATTAATTTTAAACAATGTAAAAATATTTCAAAAAGAATAATAAAAGCTAGGGGCCTAATCCCACACACGTCGTAAGAGTTATTACCCCTTACGACATTTACAGCCCCGCCTGTAAAGGAAAGGCTGTATAATTTCCAGTTCACATTTATGTGGCAGAGAAATGCACTAAAACAAAAAAAAATAAAATAAAAGCTATTAAGAGTTAGATTTACTATAACCAAGCAAATCAGATAATAGTTTTGTTTCAATATCGTAATATGTACATGTGTATGTATGTACAGTTTTGATTATCCGTTGCAATGAAAATATTCTATTTTCAAGATTATCCGTTAAATATTAAATTTTTCGGCGTTTTAAAAAATTCGCAACATTTTTCATCAAAATATGTAGTAATTTGATTAGTTGAAATATGATTTCAACTTGCAATTAATAAATTACATCAGCAATTTAGGTTCAGCAAATGTTACATTTAGAGACAGAATTTTTTAGAAACGAACAAAAACCAATTTATTTTTAGTTAAAGATTTTTTCGAGAAACAAACGCATAAAATGCTACCTTGTCCAAAAAATACAGAATGTACATATTACACAAAACCAAATCTATTTAGGTAAGTAATAAATTTAGTTCGTTTAGATCAAGTTTTATAATTTTTTGTAAACTAGTTCGTATCGTATTAGTTATTGCAGATAATCCTGTTAAAGTTATATAGGTTATAAATACAAAATATGCACATAAATATGCACTAAATATTGCTAAATATGCAGTAAAAAATGCATTAAAAATTGGCTTAATATAAGGCAAAAAATGAAATATAATTGAAAAAAATTCAATTTTTTTAATATTTTTCTGCTTTGTTTTAATAAATTCTTTTTCCTTTATTTTGTTTAAATAAAATTATTTTTATTTAATAATTTATTTTATAACGTAAGCATAACAAAAATGAAAAACGTAACATACATTCATTTATAAAACAAAACTAAAAAAAATCAAAATAGGAACAAGTTTTAAAACAAAATCTTCAGTTTTGCGCTTCAGTTACAGTATTACAGTGTTATTACATTGGATTATTAAATGATGTCTAATATGCTAATTCTCTCTTCCTTGAAATTCATCCCTTTATCTTTAACATTGAATTTTAAAGTGACAAATATATTCAAATTCTAAAAATTAAAAGTAAATTATCAAAAAGTAAATACTAAACAACAAATTTAAATTACTACAGAGTTATGTAAAAAAAAACCTTAATTATTTTTAATTTTGGCAAAAATGTTAGGAAATATGCGTTGATATGCATTTTTATGTAAAATATGTAGGTAATAAATGGAAAATAAGTGTGAAATATGCAAAAACATGCAAATGCATATTTTATCCGGTATCTGCTTATAAGGTTGCTTTATTTAACCAATATGTACGTTTGGTTAGAAAAATTAAAGTTTTATAGAAGAACTACCTATGACGAATTAATTATGTAGATTGAACAAAATATTTTTTTTTTGTTTCAAAAACCTGAATACTATATGTACATACATACATACATATGTAAAATAATAAATGTTTGTTTAGCAATATTTAAATTACTTAAATTACCAAAAATGAATGTATTGTGAATATAATATGTCTGTATTAGGTACACATATATGTATGATGTACATTGGAAATTGTATCAGGTTTTTTGAGTTACAGACAAATTGTGTATGAAAGTACATTTTGTAAAAATAAAAGCTAAAAAATGTGTGCATTGTATATAAAAATTTGCTATTATTGATTTGAGTATTCGTAATTATTCTAATAAAAATTCGTCGCTTCCATTGAGGTATGTAATATAATATGAAAAATGGTTTGTATAATTATTTTAAAAATTGAATTGAATTGTAAACCAGTAAAAAACAAGTACATATGTATGTATGTATTTTTGAAATTTTTTTAAGAATAAAATTTAAGGGTAGATTTTTAAAATTTATAATAAATGTACAAAATAATTTTCATACAATTCACAAAATTATTTGTTGAAGTTTGCATCAAAATTAATATTAGGTATGATACATATGTATATTATTTATGCATCACAAACTCAATAATATTGCACTTTTTTCATTCAAATCAAATATTTTTTTTTTTTTTTAATTTATTAAGAATTAGAAATCTGATGGCTGAAAATAGAAGTATTCGAAAATAACCGTTCAATAAGAGGTCTATTTATGTATTAATTAAAATATGTGACAATATTCAAACCATACTAGAAAATATTTCGCCAGTCTTTAAATTTTATTTTTAATAAAATTTCAAACTTACTTGTTTAAAAATACGATTTAAAAGTATGTAAGTTTTCAAATTTGGCTTAAAACAAGCTGGATAAAGTTTAAAAAATTCTAACAATACTGGCTTGGAAACCGTTTGAAATATCCCTATCGTTTCAAGTCCCTTTTCTATAGATTCAAAGCGCTGCCAGCAGATGCTCGTGTGAAACGGAGTATTAAAAATTCGGAATTCGATGTATTCGCACATAATTCTAAAATTTACATTTAAATTAATATTTTCAAAAATGATTAAAAGACTTGTTTGGTTTTTATCCAATAAAGTCACCTTAAAAAAATTTTTTTTTTTAATAATATAGACTAAATAGGTAAAAAACAGTATTTCATTAAAATAATCACAATGATTATTTTATTATATTTATATCTTTTTAGTACTAAAATATGTATTAACAAATTTTTCACAAACGGCAACACAAAATTTTGACATTTTTGTGATTTGTCTATGTTTGCAAATAAAAAAAAAAAAAATTTTGACAATTTGTCAAAAGAAAATTTTCTGAAAAGAATAGTAGAGTTTGGTGTAATAAAAAATAATTATTTAATTAATTCCAAATTTAAAAAAAAAAAAATTAATTAGATTGTATTTATTTTAAACGCATAAAATTTTGCAGCAAATTGAAGTGAATAATGTTTTTTTATGTATTTGAACTAAACGAAAGAATATTTCGTCTTTAAAAATTAATTTCAGCTGGTTTTGTTGTATTGGCTCCTCCGTTGAAGAAATAGAAAGAACCACAAAGGTATTTTTTTTTTAAACATTAGGGAACATTATTTATTGTTTTTGATTAAATATCTATTTGAAATTAAATAAAAAATAAAAAAAATTATTTAAAAAAGAAAAAAAGCAAATTGTTTTTAGTTTTCGTTTTTTGAATTGTTCAGGACATTATTGAGTCATATAATGTCTTTTTAAATTTTTTTTTTGATTGATATAGAAATAAATTTTGACATAACTAAGTACATAATATTAAATATTAAAAAAAAAAAATATTTACAAAATAAAAATTTGAAATTTATTTTCAATTATTGTATTATAAGTATTATTTATATGCATATAAAATTAAATCTTATCTAAATAATATAAATTGTACAAATTATAACTTAACTTACGGTGAATGCCTTAGTTAATTATAATAATACATACATTTAAGTAAATTAATATAGATGTGTATCTTAATTTTAATTAATATGTATGAATATGTATTTTATTAATTTTAGCTTTTTTTTCCATAAGTTTGCATAAAGTTATATTAAATAATGAACTCTATATAACTCGATAGTTTACATTAAGTGCCAAAATCGGATTAAAACCTTATTTTTAGAAAAAAAGATCAATATTTAAAAAAAAATTTCCTTTATTTAATTTTAATGTTTTAATAACATTTTATTCATAAGTATTATTAAAATTTTATAAATTTTTTCATTTTAGATAGACGCCGTGTGGGGCTGGGCTTCTGCCCCGCTGCGTTTGGCGGCAAACAGAATGGGCGATGCACTATTAGGTGATCGTCCTCCATCACCAGCACGTCTATCTCATACTTCGGAAAAACATCCGAAAGTTACACTTGGTGAATTGAACGTTCTACGCCGTCATAGAGAGCTATGTGATGTTGTTCTCAATGTCGGTGGTAGAAAAATTTTTGCACATCGAGTTATATTATCGGCATGTAGCCCGTATTTTCGTGCAATGTTTACTGGTGAATTGGAGGAGTCACGACAAACAGAAGTCACCATACGCGATATCGATGAGAATGCTATGGAATTGTTAATTGATTTTTGTTATACATCACATGTTATTGTCGAAGAATCAAATGTCCAAACATTACTGCCAGCTGCATGCTTATTACAATTAGTTGAAATACAAGATATATGTTGCGAATTTTTAAAACGACAATTAGATCCAAGCAATTGTTTGGGTATAAGAGCATTTGCTGATACACATTCATGCAGAGAATTACTAAGAATAGCAGATAAATTTACACAACATAATTTTCAAGAGGTAAGTTTGAAAATATTAAAATGAATATATTAAAAACATAAACTACTGTTTACCTCTTTTGTTAGATAATCAAAAACTTAAGTAACTACTAATTAAAAAAGGATTTGAAATTTTGAATATCATTTTTCACATATTTAAAAAACAAATTTCCCTAATGTCTATTATGGTAGAATTTATTCATTTAGTTATTAAAAAAATAAAATACGATAGAAGTTCAAAGCAAAATTTGTATATATTATATATAGGTACATATCTGAAATCTATCATATAAACGAACTGTTAGTTACCCTTATTTTTAACATATGAGATATAAAATTTTAGTTTTCATTTTTATTCCTTTAGTATTTTTTTTTCAATACTTTTTTATAGTTTTAAATTAATAACATACTTAGTAGATTAATTAATTTTTTTTTAATTCATAAAAGAAATGAATCTTTATTGAAAGTTTCATCCAGAATATTTTTTCCATTGATTGAATTCAATTCCAGACTATCTTCTGCATTTAAATCAGTTTCAGTGAATATTGATGAACTTTTAATTCTTTTGGTAATATTTTCTAAAAAAAAAAAATATAGAATTCATATTTTTTTTTTTCATTAACTTTTAAAAATTTCACTCTTACCACATTCAATTTTTAAACATTCTTTATTATTTTCCAAAATACTTAATATTGTGATAAGATATTGTTTGATACTAATATTCCCAATAAAAACAACAACTGGCTGATAATATGAATCAAAAATATCACAAATCGAAATTAATCCTATTTTGCATATATCTCGTACAATATTCAAATCTAGATAAAAAACAAAATTAATATATGCATACATAATTTAAAATAGTTCTAAAATATTTTTTACCAAATATATTTTTATTCTCTATCCAAAATTTTAAAAATTTGTTAAAAACAAAAATAAAACTACAACAAAGAAGTGCATAACAATTGCATATAGTATGATTAATATCATAATAATTTCGCGTGCTTGACTCTATTAAATTTCTGTTATTGTTTAGATTAGGATCAACCATAAATGTTGGATAAAGTTTATAACAATTCCCTAATAATTTTATGTAATTTTGTAGTATTCTCTTTATTTCAAATTTATTCTTGTGTAATAAATTATCTTGTTTTTGTATTATATATTCTAAAATAACACAAAATGTTTGCAAAATACATCCTGTTGTAGGTATATTTATAATTTTTTTGTTTCCTGAATATGAAATACTAAATTTTAAAGACTTTATACAAAGTTTGTTTAAAATATTTTTGTTTTTAGAAATTTCTTGTAAACAATCTGATATTTCAGCCATAACACGTAAATTAGGAACACAACGTATAATAATACTTAAATGTTCAAAAAAAATATCATCAAAAACTTCAATTTTTGCTAAAGATGTTAAAACTAATGCAATACATTCAAGAATTCCCATATAATCTTCTTTATTAATTGAATTTGCTATTAATGTTAAAATATTTTTAAAATTTGTATCAGGTGAAGTAATAACTGATTTTATAAAATCAAAAAAATTATTTTTTTCATGTGGTGTATTTCTCATTATAAAACAGAAAACAGCTACTAGTCTTCTAAATGGAATCATTCTTTCACATTCTGATATTTTATTTGCATAAAAAACATTTTGTTTATTAATACATTTTTTTAAACATAATATACAATCTTCTATTTCATAGTTTTCTGGTATTGTTCGAATCTCAGAATGTATTTTCACATAGTTAATTAGTTTTTCAAAAACATCAGTAAATATTGTTTTAATCTTTATAATATTATTTTTTTTAGTTTTATTTAGATTCCATTCTGTGAAAATTGAAGAAATTTTTTCAAATTGATTTTGAAAATGATTTTCAATTAAATTATAATTGAGTGAATTGTCTTTCATAAAAATTTCATTTGGAAAATCTTCTGTTTGTATTTTTAATTTATCCTGTATGCTAATATTTAATTTATTTATTTCACATAAATTTTGATATTTTCTTATTATTTCAACAGCATTTCCATCGACAGCTTTTTTTTGTTTAAGTTCAACATTTTCAATTTTTTTTTGATTAAGTTCAGCTTGAATAACATTTTTATTACGTTCCAATTCTGTAATTTTATTTTGATATTCTTTACGAATATTATCATTTTCTGATATTTTTTGAATTCGTAAGGTATCTAATGCTTGCTTTGAAGATTTTAATTCATGACGTAATATTGAAGCCTAAAAAATGAAAAGTACAAATTATATTTAAAAAAGATTATTTTATAAAAAAAACAAATTACTTACTTCACCTTCTTTTGTTTGAATTTTTTCATTTAAAACATTAATTTGTTCTGTTTGCTTATTATTTTCATTTTGTAATCTTTCTAAATTTTGGATTAATTTATCTATTTCAATAGCATCATGTATTTTATCACCACTTATATCAGAATTTGAATTTTTACGTGTAAAATTTCTTTGATCAATTTTTAAACTCATGAGTTTGGGTTGTGGTGGATCTTTTTTTTGTAAGGGTTTAATGTTATTTTGTATAGGTTTTTTAAATATATCATTTTCATTTCTTGCATTAGCATTTTTAAAATTTTCTTCCCAATCAAAATCAAAATCGTCAAAAAGTGATGAAGAATCTTCGTTAACATTTGCTTTTGTTGATTTACTTGGAAAAGGTAACATTTGGGTACTAGATTTTACATGATTTCCAAATTGCTCAAATGTAATTGAAATATTATCGAACATTTCTGTATTTGTGTTTCTGTCAAATAGATTTTCATTTGTTTGTATTTTATTTTCAACCATTTGAGAAATTATTAATAAATCATTATCATCATCATCATTATCATTCCAAATATTTGAAATTGGTGGATTAGAGTTTGATTTTTTAAAAGTATTTCCAGTGTTGGTAGATGTTGATGCACCAACATTTATTTCATTTCTTTTTTGTACTGAAACATCTAATTTAGGTTTCTTATGATTAAGGCTGCCGCCAAAACGTTCTTGTCCTGGTCGCTTTGACATTATTAAGGTTTTTTATTGATACTATTGGTAAATAAAATTCCTAACATATTTTTTTTTACAATTATTTCTTTAAAATAAAACTTAAATTTATTCTAATGTTTTTATTTAATGTGTAAATATGAAATTTTTGAAAAAATAATTTTTCGCGCAAGAAATGTCAATTGTATTGTAAGACAATGTGAAATGTCAAAAATAATTGACAGCTGTTTTAGATTTTTTGATCAAATACGTTTACATAAGTAATTCAACATTCGTATTTTTTTATATAAGAATTTTTTAATTCTTAAATTTTTTTATAAATGTTAGGTTTAAAATTATTTACCTTTTAAAAATTTTAAAATTATTATATGTTTAAATATATATAAATAATTAATATCTTTTTATTAAATTTTAGGTTATGGAAAGTGAAGAATTTTTATTACTGCCTGTCACTCAGTTAGTTGATATTATATGTAGTGACGAATTGAATGTAAGATCTGAAGAACAAGTTTTCAATGCTGTAATGTCCTGGTTAAAATATAATGTAGCAGAAAGAAGACAACATTTAGCTCAAGTATGACCAAAAATAATATAAAAAAATTAATTAATTAATTTTACAATTTTCTATTTAAGGTTCTTCAGCATGTCCGCCTTCCATTATTAAGCCCAAAGTTTTTAGTTGGAACTGTTGGGTCAGACTTACTTGTAAGATCTGATGAAGCATGCCGTGATTTAGTTGATGAAGCCAAAAACTATTTATTGCTCCCACAAGAAAGGCCACTAATGCAAGGACCAAGAACACGACCTAGAAAACCAACTCGTAGAGGTGAAGTTTTATTTGCAGTTGGTGGTTGGTGTTCTGGTGATGCAATAGCATCTGTTGAACGTTTTGATCCTCAAACAAATGACTGGAAAATGGTTGCACCTATGGTAATTTAGTTTATTAAATAATTTTGAGGAGCTTCGGTGGCTTAGTGGTTAAGCACGTCGTACGTGCCGTAGTAGCCATTGTTTTTGTATATTGAATTATCCTCTAATTTTCAATAAATTTTTTTTATAAACTGAATATATAATATTTTTAGAGTAAACGTCGATGTGGAGTAGGTGTAGCTGTACTTAATGATTTATTATATGCTGTTGGAGGTCATGATGGTCAAAGTTATTTAAATAGTATTGAACGTTATGATCCTCAAACAAATCAATGGTCATGCGATGTTGCACCAACAACTTCCTGTCGAACCAGTGTTGGTGTAGCGGTATTAGACGGATTTTTATATGCAGTTGGTGGACAGGATGGTGTTCAGTGTTTAAATCACGTAGAAAGATATGATCCTAAAGAGAATAAATGGTCAAAGGTATTATTTGAATGAAAATTTTTGTTTTAATATAAATTACTAATCGTATAATTATTGAATATTTAGGTAGCTCCAATGACAACAAGACGACTTGGGGTGGCTGTAGCTGTTCTAGGTGGTTATTTATATGCTATAGGTGGATCTGATGGTCAGTGTCCATTAAATACTGTTGAACGTTATGATCCAAGGTAATATAATTTTTATAAATTCGCAAACCTTAAAAATATAAAATTAATAAATTTAATTATTTTTTTTTAAAGACAAAATAAATGGTGCGCCGTTAATCCAATGTCAACAAGGCGCAAACATTTGGGCTGTGCAGTTTTTAATAATTACATTTATGCTGTTGGTGGACGAGATGATTGTATGGAATTGTCCTCGGCAGAACGATATAATCCACATACAAATACATGGAGTCCGATTGTAGCTATGACTTCTAGAAGAAGTGGGGTGAGTTATTTATTATCAATAATGTTATTAATATTTTTTTTTATATGTAAATAAAAATTAATATTTTAGGTCGGTCTTGCAGTAGTTAATGGTCAATTATATGCAGTTGGTGGCTTTGATGGATCCGCATATTTAAAAACAATCGAAGTTTATGATCCTGAAACAAATCAATGGAGATTATGTGGTTGTATGAATTATCGTCGTTTAGGAGGTGGTGTTGGAGTAATGAGAGCACCACAGACTGAAAATTATATGTGGTAAAATTATAATTATAAAATTATATATAAATAAAATACTTATACATATTTTATTTTTTATTATAGGATTCGTAAAGATTCTGTTGTTTGAATCGATTCTTTAAATATCAAACCGAAATTTAAGCGTTCCCTTTTAAATATGTTGATTATTTAATAATTTAATGATTTATGAATAAAAGGCAAAATATATCATAAGAACTTTAAATGGCAAAAAAATTTAAATCAAATCAAGAAAACAAAAAAAAAAAAAACTGAAATTTTATAATAAATTAATCCGAACTGCTAAAACTACTAATCCAAAACAAAATATTCAAATATAAGAATCTTAAAAAATACCGTCTGAAATACATATATGTATATATATATATATATATATATGTTAAAAATAATATAACGAATATTAATTAACGAAGCAGTAAACAAATTTGAAATTAACACTCTTTTTAAATAAACAAAAATTAACTAAATATTCATTATTTATAAATTAAAAAAAAAAAAAAACTTTATATTAAATTGAAATATTTTTTTTTTTTTTATTAATATTTTTTTTATTGTTATTACTGTTTTTTAATTTTTTTTTAGAGCACTGAAAATATATATATATATTGTCAAATTGCAATTGAAATACAATAGAAGCCTTTAATTTTAATAAAGGAAAAAAATAAAAAATATTACACCTGAAATAAAATATGTAAATTGTAGTTTTAAGTGCTTTTAAAAAAAAAAAAAAAAAAATACAAAAAAAAAAAAGAAAATAATTAAAACCACGTATTGCTAAAAATTTATAGATAGGAATTAAATATCTTTGTAGGCTTTTTTTCTCTTTTTTTTTTTTTGTTATCTTTTATATTTAATCCTTCTTAAAAAATTTAATATAGTTTTTATAAGCTAAAGTTAATATTTGACCAACATATAGTAGATACCAAGGAAACAGTAATCGAAAATAATTTAACTTGGCAATTTATAAATTATAAAAAAAAAAAAGAAAACAAATGAAATGCTAAAATTTTATAGTTAATCAAAGAAAAATTTTTTTTGGTTTTGTGTAATAAAATTCATTACTCTTATTGTATTTTAAGTTTTAAGAATAATTTAATTTAATCTGGAGAAATTGAAATAAAATAAAAATAATTAAATAATTTTAGTAAAAAAAAAATTTTTTTTTAAAGTATTGCAATAGTACTAAAATAAATAATTTTTTTTTTTTTTTCATTATGGAATTTGTCAAATTAATTGAACAAACATTTAAATTAAACTTTTGAAATATTATAAATATATACTGAAATCATATTAATTTGCTAAATTATTTAAAAGCTTTAATATTTTTAATAAATAATTAATATTGATGCTCATTTTTTAAGAATTTTTTTCAGAATATTTTTTACATTGTATATTCAAAAAAAAAAAAATCATAATTTCATTGTAGCCAAGTGTAAATAATCTAAAACAATTGTTAAAACAAAAAAAAAAAAAAAACTAAAATTAAATACACAATAATATTGAAATTGTTAAAAATCTTTAAAATAATATAGTAAGAACAAAAAAAATTCTTAAATAATATTTTTATTTTATTAATTATTATTTTCAAAATAAATTTTATTTCATTAAAAGAAAAACAAAATTAAATTATCCTATTTTTTGTTTTTTACTTTAATCAATAATAATTTTAATACTAATAATTACGCATTTTTTATATTCTTAATTTAAAATAAAATTTTAGCTGAAATCGAAAACGTGCACATCGAATACAAAATCGAACCGTGTATATGTGCAGAATCATCCATTATTTTATCATACTGCAAGAGAAAAAATGATTTGCAAATGAAGTTTCCGATTTCAGCTTTTTTTTTTTTTTTCTAATATTCTAAATATAATTTGAATTATATTCTAAAATAAAGTCTATATTGAACAAGTTTATATATAATGTAATACATTCTAATATAATTAAAACGTTTCAATTTCGAATAATATTTTCAAAATATTTTTTTATTTTTTTTATATTCATTTATAATTGTAATTAAAAAAAAAAAAAACAAAAAAATTGTGGCTCTAAAATGTAAATTTTAAGAGAGACATTGTATAAGAATTGAAATAGTTAAATTACTAATTATTAAAAAACAAAAAATATCAATTACAAATTTTCAAAATTTGAGAAAAAGTTAAATAAAACGTAAATGTTATTTTGATGAAAAACACAAAAAAAAACCTTTAAAAAAACAAAAAAAAAAAATTAAAAAGAAATATTAAAAAATATTGAATATATATATTAATTTAATTATAATAGTTATAGAATAATATAAACTAAGATTGTAATTAAAAACAAAAAACAAAAAAAAAAAAAAAGGTAAATAAAATTTTGAAATTTTTATTTCAATTTTTATATAATTATTAACATTTAACAAAAACAAAAAAAAAAAAAAACAGAAGAGAAAAAACAAAAGAAATATCTAATGAATAATATTTATTTTAAGTTTAAATTATTAGTAGTTAAAAAATATATGCATATATTTAAATTAAAAAAAAAAAACAAAAAAAAAAAAAAGGTAATATTAAAACAAAATAATAAAAACAAAATTAGCATAACGTAAAAAAGAAAAAAAAGAAATTAAAAATAAATAAACTAATTAATGGTAAAAATAATATTTACTTGTTTAAATTTTTTCAAACAAATCGCCTTTATTAATTTTTTTTTTTTGTGATAAAATATTGATGTTTTACAGATTTTATCTTTTAAGTCTTATATTAAAAATCTGTCATTTTGTACTCTTGCCTATACTTAAAACAAAGTTGTAACTTGTAGGATACATACTTTAAAATTCCTTTGAAGTTCCTATTTGTTTTTTTTTTTTTTCACTTAAGAGATTCTGCAGAGTAAAATTGAGTTGAATCCTTTCTACACGCAATTTCGTATGAAGGACCAATTTTTTATTTTCAATAAGGTTTTAGTCGTCTATAAATATTATCCATGTCTACCAAAGGGGAATATAGGAAGACTAAAAGGGGTGGTAAAAAATAAACAACAAATTTTTTTGGTAACAGAAACAATATTCATTGATTTTAGATAATATAAAACAAAAACTTTTTATTAAACTAAGATAAGAAATATTGAAAAAATAGTTTGATAGTTATTTTAAGCAATGATAAGGTGTACAAATTTTTTTTCCACAATGGTATTTAGCAATCCTTACATTTCAATTTAGTTCGCGATTGTATTTTTTGTGCACTGCAATTAACCCAGAAGGATTTGCAATTGGTAAATATTTAATTCCAGATTTGACTTTGAAAGTTTGGATCGGAAATCTCGTTTAGATGATCTACGCAAA
Organism: Poecilobothrus nobilitatus; assembly: GCA_947095535.1. Lineage (NCBI taxonomy): Eukaryota > Metazoa > Arthropoda > Insecta > Diptera > Dolichopodidae > Poecilobothrus > Poecilobothrus nobilitatus. The sequence goes on along the minus strand of OX352774.1, from coordinate 27,367,087 downwards.
GCTGTTGTTTTTATACTTTCAAACACTCCGCCAAAGTTACTAGGAGCTGTATTTTAAAAGGCATTTTTTGTTGATTTTTTTCAGAATGGATTACCCATGCATTTAACCAACGTGCTGGTGTAAACTTCAACCGATTTACATGCATTTTGTAGATTTTGGAGATGTTTGAAACTTTTTGTAGTACATATGTATATATTCCATGCGTGTCGAAGGTGTTATATGGTATTTGGCATCATACATTTATCATAATGATATGATCCTAAGACCAGGGACTGACTATTAAAATACGTTAATAAATTTATTTTAGTTTTTGTTGTAAAAGAAATATTAAAAATAAGGTAAGTTATTGCAGTAATAAAACTAAATCAAACTTAAATGAATAGCACTAGCCAGCGAATAGAAACCAGCTTAAAAACAAAGAAATACTAATATTATATTTTGCCATAGAAGTTATGTAAAAAAAGGATAACATAGGGTGACTTCAGAATTTCATACATATGTATATCTGCGGTATTATTACAGTATTACTACTTTTATTACAATGTAGGCATATAAAATTTTTGAAGTGTAAAAATATGCTTAAAATTGTCAAGAACTTATTTTACTTTTTTTTTTTTAAAAAACATACAATTTCATAATAACTCCAATAAAAATAGATAAAAAAGGTCAAAGTACAAAACGATTTGAAATGTTAAGCAGCTACAAATTTTTGTATACAAAAACATAAAATACCCACTTTGTACACATTATCTGCGGACTGCGTATAACAAATAAGATTGAATGCAAAACTTTGTAGATACATTTATAGATATAGGTAGGTATGGTAGGTAAGGTGGTGACCTTCACGATGCTGCTTGAAGGCCTCAATTAGCACTAGATTGCGCCATACATTATCTAGAATTTTGAAGTCAGGAATAATGTAATATCAAGGATCTAAAAACTTCGTCAAGTTTGTCATTTTATACATATTTCTTACATTACATTATTTATTTAAAATACCATATTTTTAAGTAAATAACCAAATTGTTTTTCTTTTCTTCTTGGACAAATTCTTTATCGTCAACTATGGCAATCAGTTGTAATATTGCAAAAAATCATTTGATCCTTATTTTTTATTGCAAACTGTAAGATTTTGTTGCTAAAACCTTTGCAACTAAACAATCTAAACATTTTTGCTGATTTCAATAAAGACTACGTACATAATGTATGTATATAGAATTTTGAAACTTTTACAAAATTACAACTAATCTTGTGTCATTTAACGATAAATAATTAGCTTGCCCCCTATTTCTATTTATTATTTTATTCATTTTGCCGAATATTTTAAACTTTACAGACTTTTTTATTAAAAATTTTTGGAATTATTAAGATAATTTTAAAACTAATTTTATTTACAAAGTTACCGTCGTACATAAATGTTCCAGGTAGCTATAACCCCTGTTTCCTGGTAGAAATGTGAGGTGTACGAGATATTATGTGATATATTTAAGTATTTATATATTGCGATATATGAATATTTTTTTTTTTTATATTATAATTATTGTACCCAGCCGAAAAATTTGTTTATAAACATGTTATAAATATATTAATATTTTTGTTGCAAAAATTGTGTATCGTTCCGTTTTTTGAAAACAAAACAGAAGTTATCGTTTAAGGGAAAAAAATTCTTTTTTGGATAAAAAAAAAAGCTCTCCTTAGTGGTGGTTCTTATATTTCTCTACTTTTCCTTTTGTTTTATTGAATTTCTGTATTTAATTTTTATATGTACAAATACAAATGTATGAACTTAGAAATTGTTTACACATTTTTAAAGTACAATCTGAGGTGCAAATATGTATATTAAATTGGCATACCATGATACATACGTACATTTTCTCTTTAATTTTAATTTAAATATTGTAAAACAATTTTATTTTCATTAACGGATTAATGTATTACGTGGTATGATATTAGGTAATTAAAATTTTAAAATAGTCTATAACAATTTTTTCTAATTCATGAAGAAGACCATACTCACGTTTACATTAACCTTCAAAAGTAGATTCTTAATATAAAAAAAAAATTTGAAGAAAGAATAAAAGCCAAAAAATTAATGTTGTAGTTACATAAAATTTTTCTGACCCTCAGAAAAATTTTTTATTTCATTTTGTCTTTGCACTTTGCACAATTAGTAGATTCGTTTTTTCAACTCTAAAATTTCTGGTGTAAAAAAAGAAGAATGAAATTGTAAAACTACAAAACCACAAAATTAGTTTATCGGAAAAAAGGGTGAAACGTAATGAAAAAAGTAGATTCGAGAATCGAGAAGACCAATGTAAACAGGCGGATTCACTATAAATAATAGTTTTTCAAAGAATCCTTTTATATAGGGATACCAATCGAACTCTTTTAAACTTTATTTGTACTCTTCAATTAATCACTTTTTTAAATTTTTCACTAAAAATACTCTTATATTTAATAAATATAATATTTTATTTGCAATATCAAATTGCAACATCTAAAAACCTAAAACAAACTTTAAACAATATTTTTGAAAATTTAAAATTAAAAGAAAACTGATGAAAGACAATGGAAAACGGGGAAAAAAATACAAAAAAATTTTAAAGGTTTGTACAAATTAAATATTTTTATATTAATTTATAATTACTTTTATTAAAAAAGGAAATTCAAAAATTCATTTACATATTCATTTTTTTTTTAAATTCATTTCTCTGCCGAAATTACACAGCCTTTCCTATTCAGCTGCATGGCTGTAAATGTCGTAAGGAGAAATAACTCGTACGACGTATATAGGATTCGAACACACTCCACTCCCTCGGTGTTTGCAGCGTATTTTATATGGTCTTACCCACTAGGCAACCGATGCCCCTTTAAATATATATTTATTACATCTAATTTAATTTGCAATATTTATGATAATACTTAATAATAATAATTAATAAAAAAAAATATTGTAAAAAGTTTTCAGTTTTCAGTTTCCATTTGAATTTTTATATTTTTTTTTAAGAAACTGAATTTAATGTTTTACTTATTTTATTTAAAAAAGGGACGCGTTTTTTTTTAATTAAGAGTAACCTATTTTTGAATTAGTACACTCCCATCTTCTCTTGTACTTTTTTTAAATGTTACCAATATGTTAAGCCTACTTTAATACAAATTCTGAATTAATTTTAACTCTGAGTTAATCAGTTCGTAACTCGTAAGATAGTCTATGGACTATGGGGTAGATTGTAATTTTTATATATGTACCTATATCATATGGTTCATTTTCATTATTATAGAATTTGTCTCATTCAGATTTTTCTTAAAAAAAAAAAAATTATAGAAAATAAAAAATACTCATAATAAATAAACATTTAAAAACAATAAAAATAAAAAAGTAATTAATAGCTGTTGTAAAGATTCTAAATATATTCTGTGTCCATAAAATTATCTTTTACATAATATAAAAAAAATTCCAAATATAAGGCATAATAAGCATAATAAATAAATAAAAAGGTACAAATATTTAAACGATTTAAATATTAAAGAAAAACATGTGCCTATCTAAAAGCATCACGATTTTTATTAGGTATCGTAGCCAAATTTATAACGTTGATAGGTACCTATATCAATATGTACATACATACATATATACATTACATACATTAATCATCACTTAGAATAACAATTTAATACCTATCATACCGTATTCACCTATCATCATACCGTATTTGCTAGTCGGACAAAAATTATTTTTTAAGACCATTTTATTATTTTAAATAATTTTTATCTTTCTGTACAAAAAATTCCTCAACCTGAATAAAATAAAAAAAAAAAATAAAAAATAAACGAAAAGTGAATTCACTCTCGTTTTAAAAAAAAAAAACGTCTAAAGCAAAAACAAAATATACACAATACATTATAATAAACGTAAAAAACGCTTATTGCCCATCAAACAAAACATATCGCATTTTGTTCAATGAACTTTCAATGTTTGTAAATAAATAATTTGTAAAAAAAAAATAAAAATAAAAAATAAATAAAAAAAAATCAAAGCTTTCGTAATGGTATGTATTTTATTTCGTATTATAGATTATAATATTAACAGTCCAGTCAACAGAACGTTTAAAAGTTATTTAATTGATATTATGGATTTCGTACGAAAAAGTTGGTATGTTAGGTATGTATGTATGTATATAGTTTTATTTCGTATTACTGTATACAATATACAATGTAGGTTTCTAAATAAAAATCTGGCTATTAATAGTTATGAGTATGACTTATGAGTTATGAGGAAAGAAATAATAAATACTGATAATAGTTAGCGTGTATACCTTTGGTTATTACCTTGTGCAAAAAGCTATACTACTGTATATTGTAAGAAGTTGTAATTAAACTGATCTCGGATAAGTCAATATTTGACGCTAATGACAATAATAATCTGACGCTATACAAAGGACGTGTCTTTGAAAAATTCTCCATTCTCTTTAGGGGAAAAAATAGATAAATACATACATACATACATATAAAAATACATATATTTTGTATACTATATATTGTATATAACGTTATACGTTAGGGGAACCTACAAAATCCCAAATCACAAAATCCAAATACCACAAAAACTAAACGCCACAAAATCCAAATACCACAAAATCCAAATACCTCAAAATCCAAATAACAATTTCCGGCTGTTTTTTATAGCTGCATTTTTTCTACATTATTCCACATTATATATTGAATTAATTAAATAAATAAAATTAAATAATATTTATTTTATATAATATTACAACAAAAAGGTATTTAAAATAGTGGAGACTGCCGCCCCCTAACCTCGCCAAAAACATTATTAAACTCTGATTTTGAAATCAACTATCTCTCCTAATTGAGAATCTCACATACATATATATATAAATATTCTGCAAAAAGTGTATAACCCTGATTTTGAATCCAACTCTAAAACTCTTCCTAACTCAGAATCTCACATATAAACATATAAAAATATTCGGGAAAAAGAGTATAACACTGATTAGTGGGGACTTTCACCCCCAAAAGCTAGTCTCACATTTGGATCTATGCGAGTTAAGATTTTGTCATACTTGAATTATGTGGTGTTTGGATTATGCGGTAATTGGCTTATGTGATGTTTGTTTTGATTATGTGGTTTGTGGATTTTATGAATTTCTGAAAATAAAAAGTATGTATTTAGAGTTTTGTGGCTTTTGGATTTTGAGAATTGGAATTTTGTAAGAAACCCCGTTATACATGTTCCAGTTTTTCATTATTTCGGCATTATATCAGAAAAACAAAAAAAAAAAAAACAAAAAAGTTCCATTTTGTTCTTATTCTATCCGGAAACATTTTACTTTAAACTTAATCTCCTTATGTGTCATTAACATGTTGACATAGTTCAATAACTTCATAATTTGCAAAGCCATCTAAATCTTAATTAAATTAAAATATTTTTGCTTTAATGTTCCATAATGTGTAAAATCAATTTCTCTGATCCATTAAACTTCGGTTTATTAATATTTATTTTATGTTTTTGGGTTTATTGCGGTTTCATCATATACGAGCACCAGTCTCATATTTGACGTAAATGATTTTGTTTTTTTCTCTAAAATAATAAAAATTTTTTTTTACTAATTTTTACTAATGGGTCCTAATTTAATGTTAAAGTTCAGGTTTGATTTGACTATAGTTGTGTTCAATTTATCTCAGTTTCATTTCATCTAAGTTATTTTCAATCCAATTTATATCAATAATTTATTAAATTAAAGAATTTTCTATCATTAATTGATTAAAAGTGTGCGATACGGTTAAAATAAAAAATGCGATTCAAGGATTTTATAAGAATATAAAATTATATGAAGTGTCAACCTAAACACAATTCCGTCCATCAACCATAGACCATCGGTGAAATTCGCTTCGCTCAAATATTTTTCGTCAAATTATAATTTCGTCAAATATAATTATATCAAAAGATAATTGTATAGTGAAACGAAAAATAAAATGGCGACGGTTTTTGATTGAAGGTCGATAGTTTCAATTATAAATTACATAAGACTGAAATTGAATGCATATCACATAATATGTTTTAATTTTTTAGTCGGAAATTTTTCGTCGATTGTCGTAATTCTTTTTACTACTAAATCTTAGGTTAAGTATGTAAATAATTTTCAACTATAATTTTTAATTCTACAGAATTTGCAATTAAGATTCATAATTTAAAAAAAAAGAAAGGTCATTTCTTTTACTGAAAGTACGTTTGTAATGTAGCTATAATATACACATATATTCAAAATGGGTACGGTACATTTAGCAACTTACACTTGGCAACTGGACATTTGATCAGTGGACATTTCACAAAAGAGACACTTAACAAAAAGACATGTAGCAAAATGGACAGTTAGCAAAAGGAGATTTAGCAACTGGACACTTAACATTTGGACATTTGACAACTTTTATTTATGTAGGCACTTACACAAATAAAAGTTGCCAAATGTCCAAATGTTAAGAGAATTAAAAAAAATAATAACAATTTTTTCTACAATTTTTTTTCACTATTTTCACACATTTATTTTAAACTTTAAAAATGAAAATATTTTAAACTAAATAAGTCTTTGACATAACATAGACATATAACATGTAACATATAGATATATAAATACTCTGGAAAAAGAAAATACCCTGATTTTGAATCCAGCTGTAAAATCCGTCCTAATTTAGAATTCATCAATTTAATAAAATCAAAAATGAAAAAGTTTTATAAGTAGATTATGCGCAGTGCAACCCATACCTAATATAACTTAAAAGACAACAAATTTAGAAAACCAAAACTCTTATTTTAAACTTGTTTCAGATAATGACAGAATGCATGATTTTCAATTTATATGAACTAATAAACAAAAATATTAAAAATGACCTAAAGGCGAAATTTTTTTTTTTACAGAACGTAAAAAAAATAATAATAAATTATATGAATTTTATATATTTTTTTTATATTATCCGATAGTTTTAAGACCCTTTTACCTTTAGCATGTGGGCCAACTCGGTACAAGTATTCAATTATAATTATACATTTAATATTTTCTTTATATATATAATAAAACCCGAACCCGAGAGCTTTTGCCTAAAAGACCGGTGGCTCACTTAATTTTTAATTTTGATAATTTATATATGTATGTACATACATGCTATAAATCATTACTTTACTTATTATGAAATAAAATTGAAAAAAGATGTTAGGAACTGAGACGAAATGTTTAATGTTATAATCTTGTTACTTTTTTGACTTTAAGTTTACTTGATTTATACACATATTTCCAATATTAATTATTTCGATTCGACACAGATTCATGCAGCCAATTAAAGATATAATGAAATTATAGAATTGAAAATTATATTGTTGATTGCTAAAAACTGCAAAATTCCCCCTTGTAAAAGTTTTTAAGTGTCTAAGTTGCGAAGTACCAGTTGTAAAAAGTGTTCAGTGTTCAAGTCGCAAAGTACACAGTTGTTAAATATCCTTTATTCCTTTTGCTAACTGTCCATTTTGCTAAATATGTCTGTTTGTTAAGTGTCTCTTTTGCGAAATGTCTTTTGCTAACTTTCCAGTTGCCAAATCAAAGTTGCCAACTGGCCCACGGTTCCCATTCAAAATATAACATAATCAAAACATAGCGTTAAGTTGCTTTCCTTTTTATATCCTACAGATGTCAAAAATTAATATTTTTTTTTATTTTAAATACTAATCATAATAAAAACAAAGTTAATCATTTTATCAAATTCTTTTATTACTAAGTTAAAAAAAAAAAAAAACAAAAACAAAAAAAAAGTTATTTAAGCTTGACTATAATAAATAATACAACAATATCAATGTCTTATACATATTACTTATTATAATACTGCTAATAGCCTATCTATAGATTTATTTTTAGTACCTTCATTTTATAAGTATAGTTATAATCTAGTAGTTAAATATAATAGTAGAATCAATGAAAAAAATAATAATAATAAGAAAGATAAGAAAGTCGTTGAACTTAAACAAAAAAAAAAAAAACTTTTTAAAAGGGAAAATAAAAATTATGAGTTCAAAATTAAGTTCATTGAAACTGAGATTTATTGTTTTTTTTTTTTGCATAAAAAATTTTTTGCTTTACTTTTTCTACTAAAAAAAAAAAATTAAAAGTTGGAAGAAAAAAACTAGATTTTTGAAAAAAATTTTTTTTTGTTGTCATTTGTTTTTTTTTTTTCTTTATTGATGATCAGTTGGTACTTTGGTAGTGGTAATTTTGCTCATCAAATTTTGAGGAGTAAAAGCAAAAAAAATTCCCATTGAAATGTTAATTTTTTTTTTTTTGTTTTTTTTTTATAAAATGAAGGTTACGAGTACACTTTTTTTTTTTTATAGTACATAATATTATTATTATGATAAATAACTAGGAATACTAAAAAGAATTGGGTTGTTCTGTCTTACAGTAAGATTTATAAATAGAATAATTTTTTATAAGAAGATTTTAATAGAATAAATTGTTTAATTTTAAAATATGCATGTTATATATTTTTATAGATTTGGGTGTTGCAGATTGGGCCAAAACTGAAGTTCAAATTCAAATTTAATTTTTTCAAACAAAAATTAAAAGTTTAAGTGTAGGTTTTGTTTGAAAAAGTGACATTTGAGTTCAAGATTATAGTTTTAGGTGTTACGACCCAATTTGTTGGCAATAAATCCATATATTAATAGAAATTAATTAGATGTAATAAAATACAGGAACACGGGACAAAATATAATAGAATTTTAGGTCTTTTAAGAAAATTTTGAAATATATAAGTATGTAATTTTCATTTTTGAATTAAATCAAAGTTGAACCAATATCAAAGTTTTAAAGCAATAATATATAGGTGTTAAAATAGTTTTGAATTTTTGAAGCATATTTCAGACCTAGAGAATTAAAATTCAAATCCATTTCAAAAGCGTCAAAAATGTTTATGAAATTTTTTTCCTTTTTGATCGATGTCGCTCTTTTTGACGTATTTTGGACGTTTTTTTTGACGTTTTCTTTTGTTTTTTTTTTTTTGTAGCTTGAAGCTATTTTTATATTATACTCCGATTCTGTACAGATGTTACCAACTAAATTTTTAGAATTTTTTAAAAATTTGTTTTACTCTTGTTTAAAACTTTAATATTTTGATGAAGGAAAATTTTGTTTAAGATGGTTGAATGGATTCAGGAAATAAAAATTACTAACTCTAAATGTTTATAATATATATAGGTCTAAAAATATAACATACATATTTATAAAATAAATAAAACGCAATTTTTATATTTTTAAAAATTAAAAATATTTTATAATTTGACCACAATATTGATCCTGATTACTTATTAATGCTGATCATATATTGAACCATTACTCCTGTATAATTTCCTTCTTAGAATCTAATCTATTACCAGCTTTTACCATATATAGGATTTGTAACTAATAATAGATTAGATTTATAAATGGGGATTTTTTATTCCTGTTAAAATCTAAATTTTAAAATTAAAATCATCAATGCAAATTATATGTTATATGGAGAATAAAAATTAATGATTTACTATAGAATTTATTTTCTATACTTTACTTTAGTTCTTTTTTTTTTTTTTAATTTTAATGGTTTGTTGTAATTATGAATTTAATAATAATGTCACTCAAATATTTAAATATGGTATACGCATTTTTTTTTTTTTTGCGCATATATACCTTGAATTAAATTAAAAGGATAACGAACTTTATGCAAATGTGTAAAGGATGTCCTTGTTTGATATGGGTATATAAATGATTCACACACACAATATTGTTATGTGATCTTTTTAAAATTCAGGATTAGAAAAACGAAAAAAAAAAAGAAAAAAAAATGTTTTATTTATTATGAAAAAAAAAAAAAAAATGAATTAGAAATTTTCAAGGTTATTAGAATTTTAAGTACAATGAACTATTTTACAAGGACATCATGTTACTTTTTCCTTTTTATTTAGTTATTTGTTGTTTTTTTTTTTTTTTAAGGAATTTTTAATGGAAACAACCCTCCTCCTTATTTTTATTTAAAATGTTAAATAAATTTACAAATTGTCTAAAAATTATATTTTAAATTGTCTCTCCAGTTTAAATTTTTTTAATAGAAATATGATTTAAAAGTAAAAGGATTTTAATATATTAATTTTAAAGTAATTTTTTTTTCTTAATAGTGTGTACAATGAGGTCGTAGCGATTTTCAAACAACTATTAAACATTAAAAAAAATTGATTTCATTTTAACAAAAATTTAACCTAATAAAGTGAAAAAATAAAAAGGACTAAGTAATTTCATTCATTTTTTAATTGAAATTCTATATATACTTATATTTTATGAACTAAAAATTTTATTTATTGCATGGATAATATGTTTTTTTTTACGTTTTAAATAAATATTTTCAAATTAATTTATTTTTTTTTTTTAAGAATCTTTTAAAATTACGTAATTAAATAAAAAACAAAAAAAATTCTAAAATTATTTAATTTTTATTCAAATAAAAACAAATATAATTAAAATAAAAAAAAAAAAAAAATAGAATAAAACACACCATAATAAGCGCCATTTTATTCTTAATTTAAACATATTTTCCAGTATTACAGGGTGTTATAAAATTTGTAATAAATTGATATATTATTTACATATATAGGAATAGGATAAAGAAATGATAAATTTTAAGTTAATTTACAAGTATTAAAAAAAAAAATAAAAAATAAATTTTGTTCATATAGATAAAGGATGAAGTTAAGTATGATAACATCTACAGAGTCTTAATATAACATGAAAACAATTTCAAGTTTAAAAAGAAAATATATTGCTAATTTTTTATAAATCTATCAAAAACACAATATCGATCATAAAAACAAAATTTCATTGTCGTTATTGACGTGTTTTTCATGAATACTAAAATTATTTGCTTGAAATAAATTTGCACAAAATATATTGCATTTGCAACTATATCTTAGGTTTTTGATGTATAAACATTAAAAATATTTGTTATTGAAAAGAATTACAGGGTCGAAACTCTACACTTGAATTCATGATTTTGTTTGAAAAGTAAGATTTGAGTTCAAGCTGAGTTTTATGATTACAAAACTGAGCTTGAACTTTAATCTCCTTTTTTTAAGCAAAAGTTCGTACTTATAAAAAGTAAAATTTGAATTCCAGCTGACTTTTATGTGAATCGATTAATGCATCAATTGAAAACAACCGATTCTAAATTATTCCTTTTTTGGTTTACGTTTTAAATAATTCATTTTGTTTTTAAAATATAAATTAAGTAATAAATTAAAAAAAAAAAAACCTTTATAGAGTCACTTTTCAAAAAGAACTGTCACTTTTCAAAAATGTTTTTGGCATAATTAGAAAATAATTAATAAAATTAATGACAGTAAATGAAATGTAAACCTACAAAATATTTAAACACAAGGATTGACAAATTGACGTTTTAATAACGATGTTTAAAACTTTACAGAAAAGTATACCTTGTTTTATTCGAACATTCGTCGTAAAGTATTAACGGTATAATCACTTTGACTTAAGTAATTAATTTTTGCCTTTGCAACCATAATGTAATGGAATATCGTAAAGCAGACATGTTCACCTAAAATAATTAAAATCGGTGATTATCTGCAAACAATCTGCAAGTACAAATGTAGAGAATTAAATTTATGACCAATAATTGCAATAAATTTAATTTTGAAAATTTTACTGTTAGAAGAAAAATTTTTTTTGTCTTACAATTAAAAATAATTAAGTAAATTCTGTGGTACCGTGTGTTATTATTATATATTTATTATTTTGCAACGTGTTAGAAACCCATTTACCTTGATTTCTAATCTTGAATTTTTATTTTTTTTTTCCAAAATTTAAAATAAATTATGATTTTTAGTATTTGTTTTTATTAAATTTATTATTTTTGTTTTTGTTTTGCTTTTTTAACTTTTTTTTTCTTTTTTTTGCAAAAAACAAATTATTAAAATATTTTGATAACGTCTTCTTGATGATAAAATACTTCAGTTATCAGGTCGATTGTGTGTTGTTGATAAGTGACCTTCGTTATAATGATAATAATTTTTTTTTTTTTTTGGTGCATCGACCTATTTGAATGATTAGTCGTTTTTTTTTTTTCGAAAATTATTAATTTGGGTTAGTTTTTCATTTAAAATTAAATTTATAAAAATATTTTAAAATTATTTTCAAACTGATGTTGGGAAAAAAGGGAATATCGTTCCGAAGTGAGGGCGATTTTTATGGGGACCATCGTCCAATTCTATAGTAGATATGGACTGGCTCAAAGATCTCAGCCACTGTGATAAACGAGCGTCTCATTATCTAACGAGCATCTCAAGGTCTAGGATAAAGATAGTTGTGCATCCGGCTATCAAACAACGAAGAACAACAACAAACTGTTTTTGTTTTCTATTTTTATTAATATATCCTGTAATATTAAAGATCAATAAAAATTATTTTTCAAATAATATACTGCAGTTTATAAAATCACCTATTATTACCTATACTATAGAGTTATTATTTAATAAAATCCTTTAATAGGTTTTATTGACCTAATGACCCATATACATATGTTTGAAATATTTTGTATATTGTTTCACTCAGGTTTTAGCACTTTTTATCATAAAATGAGAAATTATCTATTTAAATATTTAAAGAGTGTAAACACTCTGTCAGGAAACGGTCAAAAAGGGAAGGTAAAAAAAAAACATATATTCTATGGTAGATCTAGCGAGGAATTAAATATTCAAGTTAACTGATGGGATGAAAAGCTTAAAAAGAAAAGCAAATTCAATAACTTATTTGTTCATTCATTAGTTCATTTATCAGTTTATTCTAAAAATTCGTTAGATATATGTAAAACAGAAAATAATACAATAATTAACTATCAATTGATTATTTAAATTTATCTCTGACTACATGTATGTATATACGATGATATGTTATAGAATAAAATAATAAGACCGCTCTACTTCTACTTCTTTTTTTAAAGTACCGGTAAATTTTTTTTGGACAATTGAAAAGTTTTTATTAATGCTAGTTTTAAATTAACTGTGGTTGAGTTCATGTTTGCAGATCTTAAAACATAATTCTTACTCAGTCAGCGCCACTCTGCAACAGAAAATCAAAAAACTGAAAAAAGTAGCCCTACATTTAAAAACAGTTTACTGCACTTCATTGTATATGACATTTAAATTTTTGTATTTTGACATTTAAAAAAAAAATTTTTAAATTTTATATTAATTCTGTTACACAGTTTTCAAAAAAAAAAAAAATTTAAAGGTATTTTTAGTTTATGTTATTTTTTGATTATCGACAGCATACATTTTCACTCTGCAAATATGACAGCACATCTTTTAAAGTTTTTAAAACAAAAACGTCAAACTTTTTGCAGTGTTGCCTCAAAAACTCTCTGCATTTGTATAGAACTTCATAAGATCTGCTAACATGAACTCAACCCACAAAATTTTTTTATTCAATCTAAATTTCAATATTGTGTTAATATATATATAATAATCAATCAGAGCAATTAATAGGTACTTGACTTTTCTATTAACAAAATCATTTTTATGGCACAAACTTCCAACTGACTCTTACTAACAGTGGTAGTTTTTTATTTAATAAATTTAAAAATATTTCACTTAATAACTTCTAATAAACATAACCTATAAAACATCAATCATACTTCTTTAAATGATCTGAATTCTTTTGCATTTTATCTTAGTGTGACATTTCCGATTACAGCTATACATATATAAATTAAAAACGTTTTCCATTTATTTCCTTTATTCTGATAAATGTGAATGAATTACAGATTATTTAAAAATTATACTCCATTTTACTAAATATTTAGTTACCCGTTTTAAGTTATACAAAACATGCTCACATTTACACATATTACATATAATTATTACTGCAAAATATTACTATTGCGTATGTATACATACATACATATATAATATGTACATATTAGGTATTATTTTTATTTAATATGAAAATATTTTCACCTTATGTAATTGCTTAAGCAATTTTGAACATATGTACCATAGATTTTGATTTTTGAGTATCAAAATATTATTTTTTGGCAAAAAAAAAAACTAAAACATAAAAATTTCGCATGGTAAAAAACGTGTGTATGACGTATAGATTATTTTGATTTGTTATTTTGTTTTTTTTTTTTTTTGTGTTTTTCTTCTCGTAAAAAATTCAACAGGTATTTTTTTGATTTTTTTTTTGTTCGTTTGTTTTTTTTTTTTTTGTGAATTTAAGCACGTTGCTTATAATGCGCAATTTACTTTTAATAATAACAAAACAGAAAAAAAATTAAAATAATTCTTTTTTTTTGTTTTTTTTTTTCTTATTTGAATATTAAAAAAATCAAAAAAAAAAAAAAAAACAAGAGAACAATAAGCAAAAAAAAAAAAAAACTATTTTTTTTTTTGAGAACATAAATAAATGTTGATTTGTTTAATTAAACATTCGTTCAAAGACCTTTTAGTGTTGTGTTATCACTTTTCTATAAAATTTCAAAACTATAAATTTTATATTTTGTTAAAATTAATGAAAATTTTGTACATAAAAGTGTTAAAAATGGCATAAAAAGAAAAAACAAAAAAAAAAAAAAAATAACAAATTTAAATATATAATTGATAATTATAATAAATTTAAATGTTAATTCAAAAGACGAGAAATCATGTAAGTGAAACAACACACATTATTCTTTTACATTAAAAATATAATCTGGACTTAATCCTAATAGTGGAATAAAATCCTGAAATTTTACTCATATAGTTTTTAAATAACTAGAGAAAATAAAAAATTAAATAATTATATAATATATTATGGTAATTATATAATATATATATATATACATATGCATGTATACCTATATATACAATATAATAAAAATAAAACAGAAATTTATATATAAATTTTAAATTAAAAGAAAACAGGGGACTTAATTTCCTTCGAAGATAAATTCCTGTCTTAAATTATTGAAAAGATTTTCGAAAATTTTGAAATAAAAAAAAAAACAAAAAAAAAGCAAAAAAAAATTAATATAGGTATACATACTATATAATGATATATACTACATCAATTTTAAAGTTATAAAGTTATATACATACATACGTATATATTAAATACATTCTCTGTATATATGTACTTATGTATGTAAGTAAGTAAATACTTATAATCCTATAATGTTAGAAATTAAAACTACAAAGGATGGAAGAAAAGCTTTGCATTTTTATTTAATTAAATTTTTATACTATTAAGTTGTTTTTTTTTTTTTTTTTTTTTTTTTTAAAAATCATGAAAATTAAAATATAAAAAAATTGTTTTTCGTGTAAATAAATACAAATAATAGGTACAAAATAAATGTTTCCATATGTATATAAAAAAAATTATTATTTAAGTACATAAGTGGGTATATATTATGTATACATGTATTAAAAAAAAGATTATAAAATTTAGATAAAAACAATTAATTGCATTGTTTTTATTTTCGGGGTACATTTTTAGTTGTTTTTGATAAAAGAAATGAAAATGTTTTTAATGAAAAATTATTATATCTTTATAATATGATTAGAGACTATATTATTTGATTGTTATGCTCTAATTATAATTTTGTTTCATATATGTATATATATATTCATGGGAATATTCCCAACTCCCATAGGAAGATTCCCACCTCCCTTAGGAAAAAAAAAAATTATAGGTATATAATAGGTATAAATAGTTGGTCAAAATTTTAATAATGTGCCATAATATATGATAATAACATTCAAAATGAAATTAAATACCCATTTTTGTACATTACTATTTGATTTTTATATAGTCCTTTAATTAAGTTTAAATTTTTGATGTGACGTTGTGATGTGTATTTTCGATTAACAAATACTTTACATGTCTAACAGAAATACAAATCATTTTTAAATTTAAAATTTGAATTACTGAAAATTTAAAAAATTATGATTTTAAATCAAATTTAAAAAACTGAAAAAAAAAAAAAATTAGGTTTCATCCTAGTACTGTTTATTGGACTCTTCAGTTCTCAGTAGACATAAACTGAACTTTATATTGAAAATTAATAAAATGGTCTGTGAGTTGAACGAATAATCCGAAAAAAATAAATAAATTAAATTATTAATAATAAATTAAATCAACTACAGCAATAACTATATAAATCAATTACGACACAACACAAGAGATTATCTCAAAAATAACATTTTGAAATTTGAATCAATAAAAATTGAATATCTTTTAAAAAAAACTCTGTTAATTTTCAAATATAACAGTAAATTAAAATGGCTTCCAAAATTGTTTAAATCTGACTATATGATTTTTTAAAATTGAAAAAAATTTTTAAAATTGAAAATTTGACTTTTATAATTTTTTTATTAAATTGAAAAATATATTTTTTTTTTTGCCTAGTTCAGTTTATTGAACTTCTCATAGTAGATATAAACTGAACTTTACCTATACAGTTCTAAAACAGAAGATTAAAAATCATAAATAATATTTGATTTTAAAAAATTTAAGGACGAAATTTCACTACTGAAACGACAATATTAAATTAAAAACGATAAAAAAGAAAATTAATTTTAAATGGTAATTATGATAAAATTAAATAAAAAATTAATTTATACAAATAAATTAAATATGCATTTGAAAAGAAATATTTATGTTCATCTCTTGTAATAACATGACAACGACAACACTTTATTTCTTTGCAGTTTACAAAAAAAAAAAAAAAAGAATTTGTCGTATATTAAAAAAAAAAAAATTAAAATAGTAGTAAAAAGTAATTTTAATTATATATATATTTAATTACTTTGTACAAATTTATATACATATATACAATAATATGTAATATATAATAAATTTTCTTAGAAAATTTTAATTTAGAACTAGTTTGACTATCTTATTGTTTGCTTGTAAAAAAAAAAAAAAACCAAAAATTCCTAAATATAAAATAATTTTTACGTGTTATTTTGTCAACATTATTGTTTTTAAATATAATTATTTAAATTAAATTATACTCGTTTTAATTTATTCAATTTTCATATAAATTATTTTAATTTTTCTTGTTTTAAAAATTGTGTACATATATGTATTAATTAAGTTATATTGTATAAAATTTTGTTTAATAAAAATAAGAAAAAAGAACAAGGTGATTTATTTAAAGTCCTGTATTTGGTAAGTTTTTTTAATTTAATTTAATTTTTTTTTTTTTTTTTTTTATTTAAATTAAATTTTAAAATTTCAATTATTATAATAATTTATGTAATATATACTTACATACATATATTTTTTACAATTTCTTCACTAACTGTAAAAAAAGTCATAAACCAAAAAAAAAAAAAAAATGGCGGGATAATTTTAGTATAAAAAAAACATTTTAAAGCATTTTAATTTAAGTTTTTCATTTTTATTATTTATAAATTTACTTAAAATATTTATAATAATATTAAAAAATAATAATAAAAATATTTTTTAAAGATTAAGTTGAAGAAATTTTTAAAATAGTTATAATAAAATATATTTATTAAAAAATATTTAAGATAACGTTTCTTGAAACGGAACTGCTCTAATATTATAAATACTAAATAAAAAATATATACATATACATATGTATATACTATGTATGTATATGTATATTAAATATATTATTAGAAAATTAAAATAAAATTTTGGAATAATAGCTAAAAAAATATAATATTATCAATTCAATATTTTAAAAATCATATATCTAGTCAGATTCAAACAATTTTTGACGCCATTTTACGCCATAATATTTTGACGCCGTTATATTTGAAAATTAAAACGGATTTTTTGTCATATTAATATTTGAATAGATTATAGGTACATTTCGTGTTTTTATATTTTTTTATTATATAAATTTATATAATGTATAGATAATATTCTTGAAAGTATATAATATATTTATTTTACTTTTAATTCAATATTTTATAAAAATTTGTTAATATCCAATATTGTATCCGACATAAAAAAAAAATGTTGTTGCTTCTGTTTTTTTTTTCTTCTTTTTTTAAAGAAATACAGTTTTAAGAACGTACAATTTTTTCTTTTGGTCAACTTAATATCAATTTGCTTAAATATTTTTATTATAATGGCGATTAAATCTTTTTTAATTTATCATATTTCAGTCAAATTTTTTTAAATTTCCATAGATAGATAATTAATAATTTATATATTACTTATATGAAAAGTATAATTAAAATAAATTACTTTTGAATATCCACATTGGTTTTGTATATATTGTAAACTACAAAACTATAAAATTAGAAACTACAACCAAAATTCTACTTAATCCATAAACCAAAGACAGAGAAAACATACTATAGGAAATTGTATTAATTATATTAGAATATTTATTTATTTATTTATTCCCATGCAGATACAATGTAAATGGGTACAGATGCAGCCTTCCCCAAAGGCTGGTTATTAGAATATTAAGGCTGGTTATTAGAATATTAAGGTTATGAGTGTGTAAAATGAAAATTTATTAGATTATAGATAAATTATTAGATTATTATTCATTTAATGACCGCTATCAGTATAATAATGCAACCTTTTGATGTACATTTATATTGTGCTCCTCCTAGTATACTACATTTTGTAAATTTTACCTCTACTGCTTTTAAAAGACTGAATATATAGAATGCAAAGGATTTATTCCTGATGGCAGTTTATCTTTTAAATTATTATTATACAGAACAAACAATACATTATTTTACAGAAAATACTATTTTATTTGATTTACATGTGTCATATTGTGTTGATAACTAATACAGTTTAATTAAACTGGTGAGGAGTTGCCGTTTCTCTATTTTGCTTCATGCAGTCACTTTTTCAGATACTACAGTCACTGTTTATTTTTTTTTTTAATATAAGTCTTCATAAAGGAATTATACTTCTAGTTGCGCAGATAATATCTTCTTTAAAGTAAAGCTTTGTTATTTTTGAGTATAAATATATGTGTTCTGGTAAATTTAAGATAAAAGTACCGCCCTTTTTTATAATTGAGAAAAATTTGAAATTAAAAATGAATAGTTTATTAGTTTATTATCTATACAAAATACACAATTTATTTAAAAATATATACTGAAAGTATACATATACATCTATAGTGAATTTAAAGAGTTTCAAATAAATAAAAATAAAATAATTAATTTAATAATATGTAATTAAAAAAAAATATTTAATTCGATATTATAAAAAATAATTCGATTCGTAAAATTGAATAAAAAAAAAAAAAAAAAACAAATTATTCAAAATTAATTCTAATAAAATTTAAAAATGATAGGAAATTCCTGTAGATTTTCCATTCTCCATTATATGGTACATATATACTTACATACTTAAAATTATTAATAAAAAAAATTATTTAAGTATGTACCTACCTACTTGCATTTAATTTTATTTAATATTAATACAAAACAGTTTTAAATGTACAAAAAAAAGGTCTATTAAAAAATTTTTTCTTTTGTTTTTTTTTTCATATAAAAAGATTTCAAGTCCAATGAACTTTTCAATAACAAATTTTTTATTTATTCAGAATACATAGGTATATTGTATTTATTTTAATTTATGATTATTTATTTTAAAATATTGCATTTTATTTTTTTTTTTTATTCTTTTTTTTTTTTTATTTTATTTGTCACACTTTACAAAATTTCTAAAGTTCATTGCACTTTTGTAAGAAATATAAAATAAAAAACCCACCATTATTTTTTAAATTGCATATACCTAATACACTTACATATCAGATACTTTGTTTTTTTTTTTTTTGTCTATTTTTGATTTGTTTAGATAATGATGTCAATCAACCCACTCACTACATATTAGATATAATAATAAATTTTATGTATAAAAAAAAAAAAAAAAAAAAAAACCGGCCGGCTACGATGGGGTGTTTTTTTTTTTAATTTTTTTTGTATTATTTTGTATTTTTCATACTTAATTTTAATCTATTATATATTAATATTATGTACGTACCTTATGTATAAATGATTTATTATCTAATTTAGATATAAAAATATTGCTGATCGGCTTTTTTTTTTTTTTTGTTGTTCCTATATTTATCGTAATTTTTGTTTTTTATTTTTAATTTTTTTATAAAGCTTTTATATATTTTTACTGTTGCATCTATAATAGATTTACTAAATTACCGATATTTTCTTTTAATACAAAAGCTTTTGCTATTCAATTTTTTTTTTTTTTTTTTTACATTATAGGTACATTGTATGTATATTTATCTACATTCATACATTAATAATAAAATATACATATGTAGGTATGACGTTATGTAAAATGTATCTATAAATTTATCTATAAAATATAAATAAAATTTAAAAACTACATAATTTTTTGTAAACTTTAATATTTATAGATAGATAATTTTATATAGAAAAGAGTAAAAATAGATAAAAAAAAACCAGAAATTTTCATAAAGCTTTCTAATGTTATTCTTTTGCATTTATTTTTTTTTGTTTTTTTTTTTTTAAGAAGGAAATAAATTATAATATGAGAACTTTGTCGGTAGTATATGCAATACAAAAAACAAAAAAAAAAAAAAAAAAAAACAACAACAAGAAAAAAAAAAAAGGGTCAATAAACTTACAAATGAATTGAAAAGAAATGATAATTGAAATTCTATTGAAAATATTATGTAGTATATAAGTAAAAAAGTGCATTTTATTTGAAAATATAATTTTTTATTATTGAATTTATTTATAATATGGGTATATTTTATTATGTGCCGACATCTATTTTGACCTTGAATAGTTGAATCATATATTAATAATAAGCTTTTTTTTTTTTTTTTCCTTTTTTTTTTGTTCAAATAATAAGTTGATTGCACTTCATCTATATTCAATGTCTTCAAGTACATTTATCTAATTAAATATATTAAACATATTATATGTATGTATGTATGTATGTGCATTTGATTAAATGCATACCTATTTAAAGAAAAAAATGATATCGAAAAGAGTTTGTGTTATTCTAAATAATATGATATTATAGGTAATAAATCAAATAAAATTCTAATCAATTTAATAAACATTTGAGTTGTTGGATAAATATGTATTTAAAAAAAAAAAAAAATAAAAAAAATAAATAAATATATTTAAGATAAATATTATAAAAATAAAAAAAAAATTTTTGTTTTTTTTCTTTTAAAACAAATAGAGATTTTGATTGATTGCATTTTGTTGCAATCAATCTAAACAGGAAATTATTTTTAAATATACAATTTTAAAAATTTTATATTTAATTTGAAATTTTTTTTTACATTAGCAATTTTTCTATATTAGTAGGTATTACCTATATATTTTATTTCAAGGGAGTGTTACCCCTAGTACTTTCTTGCCTGCTTATAGGTATAGATATAAACAACAGTAATGTTAATTATTTTACATACATATGAAAAAAAGTGTGTTTTTCATTGATACATACATACATAAAGTGTAGATTTCTAGTTATATGCAAATACATATATTATATTTAAAGCGTAGAACTGAAATAGTATTACTAGGACCCTATAATTGCATCAACCACTTATCACTAATCATATAATCAAATACATAATCATTTTTTTTTCATAAGCCAGTATTTTTAACTAATCAAAACTTTATTGAGTTATTTTATTTTATTAGCAAATATGGTTTTGGTGCAATAAAAACTTATCAAAAAAAAAAATTGATTATTTCATTAGTGATAACTGATAAGTTATTAGACCATTATATTCCCAGATATTATATAAAATGTTAAATGCTTTTGGAAAAAATTTTTAATGATTAGGTATATATATAATTGTATTTTCCATATACATATATGTAGTTATAAATAATTCGAAAAATTTCAAGTTCTATTTCACTTGGATATGATATGGATCATATGGATATGGATATATTCAAGTTCTATTCCACTTGGATATGATCATATATGTATGTATATGTACATATTATTAATTTTATTTAGTTTTATAATTTATTTGAATATGACATGAAAGAGATTTAAACTTGAGATAGTTTGATTGAAAAGTCGGCGCTTTAATTAAACACTGTGCAATTATGGTTAGATAAGTTATAGGTATTTCATTTGTTAATTAAAAATAAAATAACAGTTTCACAATTATTTAAGTTAATTTTGGAATTTTGTTTTCTTGAAAGTAAATTGTTATACGGTTACTATTATAAAACTGTATTTCATTTGACTGTACGACACTAATGTCTGTATTTTTATTTGCCTGTATTATAATTTTACTGTATTTCATTTGTCTTTATTCCATATTTGACTGCATTTTATTTCACTGGATTTCATTTTGAACCAAAACTCTAAAATACCTACCATCTAATTATATTTTATACAGTCAAGTGAAATTTGGTCAAATGAAATACCGGCAAATGAAATACAGTCAAATTAAAATAATAAATTTGTTTAATAAAATTGAATCATTCGGCCTTTATTAAAAAATTTTATATTTTTTTACACTATATTTATATATATATTCTAGGGGCCTCGATAGTGGGCAAGAGCGTATAAAATACGCTATAAACACCGAGGGAGTCTGGGTTCGAATCCCACACACGTCGTAAAAGTTATTCCCCCTTGCGACATGTACAGCCACGCCTGAACAGGAAAGGCTGTGTAATTTCCTGTCCACAGTGGCAGAGAAATACATTAAAAAAATATATATATATTCTTCTATTATTCGTTTATTATATATAATTAAATTTTAATTTAATTTTATTCATTTAAATGCATTTTTTAATTAATTCACTTGAAATTACTATACAAGTATATTGAAAGTATAGTAATTTAAATTTATTTTTTATTTTTCTTTGTTTATTGGGAATTTTCATAGAAAGGTGAGAATTTGGAATGTTTCATTTTAAAAAGATATCAAGAAAATATTACCCCTTGTAGTAAAGTGTTCGATTTTTACTCAATAAAATCCACTTTCCGCTGTAGCCAATATAATGGGATAATAACCTAACTGCTTAAGAATTATATAGTGACTAGGGAGTAAATAAGGATACGATATAGATAGCATAGAATATTTATTTTATTTATTTATTTATTTATGTTATAATATACATGAGACGATTAGTCTCTTCAATAGTATATAATAAGAAGTTGTCTTTAGATAAATTCATAATTAGTTCATTAATATATCTAATACTAAAGTTAAAACTAAAGTAATGAAAAAACCAAGAAAACACGATTTAACTTAAGATTTCTGCTTGAAATATCTCCATGCGGCTCTAACAAATTTATGTTTGAATGGTTCACCACTGATGGTACTTGGTAACGAATTCCAAAGAACAAGAACCTTAGCAAGAAATGATAAATGCATATACCTACCATAATAACGTGGAACAATCAAATTTAAACCTCAACGAGATCTACCAAAAACTAATTTATCGTATAGATATGTTGGTACCGACTTTGAAACTATTTTGTACATGAAGGTAATATATCTGTAGTTCAACAAATTGGAGAAAGTGCAGTTAAGCACTTTTTTAGAAATGTCGCTAATCCTATCAAATCTACAACGATTGGTAACAAAGCAGATGCATGAATCGAAAATAATATTCAGTCTTGCAAATTCATTAGCACTCATACCAGAATAAACCGCACTATACAGTACGTGAAAATAGGCATTACCAATGATAGTATAGTATGAGCTTTCATTAATAAAATAAGAAAATTTCCAAAGTCTTCGAAGTATTGAAAAAAAACACGCTTAGCTATAAAATCAATATGGTTATTCCACATTAATGTTTTATTGAAAACAACACCCAAAGTCTTAAAGGGATGTCCAATTTTCTTATTTTTTTTTAAATTGGGTCAGTGAGATTATATATACATTATTGAGTTTTATTCGGTCTTATATAAATCTAGGAATATAAGTGTTAAGGACTTCCAATATTTACGGATTGATGTTATTGTATTATAGTTTCGATTTTTCTCTATACTAAAAGAGTTTTATACAGGAAGAACAGATTTTTTAATTTCTAATATTTTTGAAATCTTAACTTTAAATTAGTTAAATAATTATTATTCATTTGAAAACTGTATTATACAACTTGGAAACACATTTGAAACCTATAACTTATATATTCATATTAAGCATATCTGTATATATATATATATATATAGAAGGATATTATATCTTAAAAAAAATAAAAATATAACAAAAAATCCTCTCTTGCATAATATGTATTTATGTATGGAATGTAGAAAAAAAATTCGATTAGATATACCTGATGGCAGGTTATATTTTAATGCACAATGTACATTTTATAAAAATGTTTATTTTAAAAAGTTCAATTGCCTTTTTACTTCTGTTTTGTTTATAAATTAATCTATAAAATAATATTGTTATAAGTGTTTAGTACTATACATGTTTGGTGTAATATTATTAAAAATTCAATTATATTATAAATATCTTATATGTAAAATATATTTACATATGTACATAAATACACACAAACATATGTATATATAAATAACTTTTAACTTACTTATTTGAAAGGTTTTTTTCATAAAAGGTTTTTTTTTTTTCATTTTATAAAACATTTATCAATAATTTTCGCGACGACGATGTATTGATACCTACATATATGTACACTTTAAAGTATACATTATAATATTTAATATAGAAAAAGAAAATAAACAAAAAACATAGCGCAGTCATTAACCTTTCCAATTGTAAGTACTTCTAATGACCATGAAAAAAAAAAAAAGAAAAAACTTTAAATACTTAATGAATTGTTGACACTTCATCATCATAATATCAAATATTATATAAGAAATAAGCTTTTTTTTTTGTACAGAATAAAAAAAAAATTTTTAGATTTTTTTTTTTTTAGATTTTTCTTATCGAAGATAAAATTTAAGAAAGGCCCATATACCTAGTAACTTAATTTTATAAATTAGCACGAATATTATTAGCTATGTGGTAGATATATAAAAAAAAAACAAAAAAAAAATAAAAACAAAACAAAAAAAATTTTGAAAAAAAAAAAGCTTATTAATAACGCTATCTTTTGATTGAAAATTTTAAGACGTGCGTAAAAAAATAGTATTTATGTACATATGTTGTATATAGGAAGTAGAAAAAAAAAAAAAAAATAATAATTAAACAAATAAATTTAAAGATATTTCAATACCATTGTTTGGGGTCATTATCATCAAATCAAAAACAATTAAAAGCTAAAATTTGCTTTATTAAAGTATATACCTATTATAAAATTTATTATTGCAAATTTTATAATACACATAGAAAATACATAATTATGCAATTTAAAATATGTGTGATATTATTTTAATTGTAAAAAAAGTTCATTGCCCCATTTTAAATTATTATATTTGTTATTCAAAGAATGCATTAAATGATAAAGGAATATAATATTTTATTTTGATATAATTATTTAATAACATGAAGTCATTTATTAGAACTATTTATGGTTTTATAATTTAAATTATGCACATATAAAATAAATTTAATGTATAATTTAAATAATGCTTTGCTGTATTAAATGAAATATTTCAATGGGAATTTAAAATTAAAAAGTCTAAATTAGATTTCTATTAAGATCTTGGAATTTCGCTGACCCTGTCGTTATAAAATACGCTTTAAATATCGAGGGAGTTTGGGTTCGAATACCACACACACTTCGTAAAAATAATTCATTCCCTTCTGCGGCATTTACACCGACAGCTAAAAATAAAAAACTGTGTAATTAATTGCCTTGTTACATTTTTGTTGGCAAGGGACGAAATAACTTAAAAAACAAGAAAAAAAAAAAAAAGATCTTTATTTAAAAACATGCAAATATATATATTCTATATCAAAGTTTGATCTTTTTTATTCAGCATTTATTTTTTTTTAAATTAAATAGAAATCAATTTTCTTTAAATAAATAATTATAATTCTTTTATATATATACATACATATACATATATACGCATGTTATTATTTATTTTTAAATAAGTATGTATTTAACTTACAACTATTTTTTAAAATTTGTACGATATTATCTTTAAGGATCGAATAGATTGACTCATTATACCCATAAATAAGTCCTATATAATGACATATCTATATAAGTGAGCCCTTTAAGTACTTTTTAGTTTATTATTTTATATTCAAATCTCGATAAAAAATCAATGCTTTAAGTATATATTTAATGCTTTTAAGTATATTTTGTAATTAATGCTTAAATCAAAATTAATTTTCTTAGGAAGTTGTCAGTAAAAAATTTTGTGTTCTGTTTTTAAACAAATATACATAACAATAATAACAAAGCATATATTATTGTATACATTTTGTAATAAGTAATATTTCTATAATATCTGTTAATATTTAAATAGGTACTAACCAAAATTTTGATATATAGATACAAAGGATGGGGTAAAAAATCTTGTGTTTCAACATCTCGTGCATCAGAAAACACGTTTTTTTAAAACCAAATAATTTTTGTTATTAATTAAAGGTTACCTAAAATAAAGCCGAAATGCATTTTTGTGGTTTTATTTTAATTTTACACGTGAAATAACCAAAATCATGAATTTTTCCTTTTCAGCTTTTTTTCGCAGTTCAAAAAAAAAAATTAAGTCAAAATTAAAAAGAAATAAAGTCAAAAATATTTTTGAACAGATATACTTTGATAAAATTTTAATTTTAATTCTCTTCTTTTTACTGGCCTTCCTAGTTATTTATATTTTACATAATGCATATATTACAACAAAAAGCCATTTAATATAGTGTGGTATCTGTCACCTCCAAACTTCCGCTAAAAAAATTATTGCAACCCTGATTTTATATCCAATTCTAATTACATTTCTGACATTCATATTTCAGAATTGGTAGAAGCTGATTTTGCAACCAGCTCTAAAATATAATTTAAAAAAAACCATTCAATTTTTTTTTTTTTTTTTCAACATTTTTCAACTTTTTTCGACAATTTATTTTTAAAATTTTTTGGCTATTCGACATTTTTTTTTTTTCAACAAAAAAGACTGTCATCCAATAATTCATGTATATTTTCCAATTTCCAGTTTTTCATGACATTTTCATAGATTTTAAGATACGAGATTTTGAGATACAATACGCCAGATTAAAAAACATAAGATTTAAAAAAAAAACGAGATTTTGAGAAACGATATTTTAATTCGCGAGATTTCGATACACTTCCAGATACATAATGTAATTTTCATTTAATATTTTTCATTCTGGCGGACAAAAGTAGGTACATTCATTAGTAAAAACAGATAATTCAACTTTTCGTCTTTTGTATCAAGTAAAAACAAAAATGTTCTCCTGCAAAATATCGAAAAATGACTTACATAATATTATCATTTATCAGTATGCGTATACTTTTATCCTTCAGATTGAGATTTATTTTATCTATATTTACCTACATCATATTTTTTCTGTATAATTACATACATACTAGTATTATATATCCTATTATTTAAAAAAAAACATATATATTATATGTATATGATATATCTGTTTTATCATTATTTAATTTTTTATTATCTTTTATTTCTTAATGGAATATTAAAAGCCCATTTATACATAATTTTAATAATAATCATTATTAAATTAATTTTAAATTTCTTAATTTCTAAATTTAGTTTTCTTTAATTTTTATTTTTATATTGAATTTCTAAATATAGTCATTTTTTTTTTTTATTATAATTTCAATTTCGGTGGGTGGGATATGAATATTTTTCTATTTCAATTTCTTTTTAGCCTCTTTATGTTTAGAGGCCAAATTTTTGCATTATTGCACATTTGGCGCCAAAAATTTAAAAAATTGATAAGAAATGAATGAATTTTTCTAATTTTATATTCTATACTTTGTTAAAATAAAAACAAAAACAAAAAAAAAAAGGAAAATTTAACATCATTATAAATATGTATAACTATAAAAATATATTTTCTCATACAAAAACAAAAAAAAAAAAAAAATTTAATATTAATATATAAAATACCAGTTATTAAGTATATAAAATATTATATATTAGGTATCTACATAATATATATAATGAAAAATGAGTAAAAGAATTTTTTTTTTTTTTTTTATTGAGAAAGCTTTTCAAAAGCTTTTCATTTTGTATTACGGTATTACCTATACAATTATATTTAAAGAAAAACAAAAACACATCTATTATAGATATATTTATAATACATACCTTACATTAATAATAAATAACAATTAATATCATATTACATATGTATATACATATATAGTGATTTAAAGTTTATTTTTCTAATATTTTTCATTTTTCAGAATGAATTTTGATTGCGCTTTTTACAATTAACATCCCGCAAAGTGATCGTTTATATAAACCAAACACACACACACACAAACACACATTTTACCTACATATTATATCTATCAACTATTAAAAAAATAATAATATCTACATAATAATATAATATAAAACAAAATATAAATACTCGTACTATTCAAATACAAGGAAACTACTCGTATATATAAAAATTATTATAAGTGAGAAAAAAAAAAAGCATATACGTACATATATACATATATATATAAATAAAAATAATTGTATTGATCATATATTATATATAGCGAACAAAAAAAAAAAAAAAAAAAAATATATAAATTCGCTAGAATATAAAAAATTAAATTCAGTTTGTTCTTAACCGTTAGTAAAAATTCTCGCAAAAATTCGGCGATTAAGGGTATTACGTCAATTAATTTTAAGTATGAAACCGAATGATAGTATACGAATTTTAAATCCTCAAGCAAAAAATAATTATAATTATATAAATAATGCAATAAGAACATGTAGTAATTCAAATATAAATAATACAAATAATAATGATAATGATAATACCAATAGTAATAATAATACAAATACACCTGATAGTGATAATGATAATAAAACAACAACAACAACAACAACAACAGGAAATATTATATCAAATAAAACTGGTAAATTATCAACAATAAAATCAAAATCAATGAAAATGTCATCATCAACAACAACAACAACACAAAATCCTATTAAAGATACTACTGCAACAACAACAACAAAAACAACCGGAACAACAATTAATCAAAATAATGATACTGAAAATTTAATAACAAAAATTTCTGAAAATCCTGAAATAACAGAAATTCCATCAAATGTTAAAGAAGCATTAAATAAATTAGTAAGAAATAAATTTTCAAAAAATTTAATTAAATTTGAAACAATACCAGTATCTGCTCGTGGAGAAAATTCATATGGTTCAGTATTACAATTTAAAGTTTATTTAGATAATAATAATGAAGAACAACAACAACAACAACAACAAGAAGATCAACAACAACAACAACAAGAAGAAAATTTAATTAATAATAATGATAATAATAATAAGGATAATAAGGATAATAATCAAAATTTATTTTATTGTGTTGCAAAAATTTCACCAAAAAATGAAGCACGCCGCCAAACAATGAAAGTTGTTGATTATTATAAACGTGAAATTTATTTATATAATAATGTTTTAAATGAATATGAAAAATTACAAATGAGTTCTGATAATAAATTATATAATAATATTAATGATAATAATATAAAATACATAAAAAATTTAAATATTAATAATAATGATAATTATAATGATAATGATCCAAATAATATAATTATATCAATGATGATGTCAGCACCAAAATTATATGCATCATCATTAGAAGCACCAAATGAATTCCTTTTATTAGAAGATTTACAACATTCCGGTTATAAAAGATATAATAGAAATGAACCATTAACATATGAACATACTGTATTAGCAATTAAAGAATTAGCAAAATATCATGCAATGTCATATATATTAAAAATAAAAAATCCAAATAAATTTATTGATATTATTGATAATATACGTAATGATAATTTATTTACAAATGAATTATCACAAGTATCTGTTGAATTTGGTAAAAAATATATGAAAGAAGCAATTAAAATGTTAGAAAATGATAATAATCAAAAAACAATAAGATTACCACGTCATAAAGAAAAAATTATAAATAGTGTAACAAAATTATATGATAATTTTAGAGATATATGTAATAGATTGGTAAATGGTGAAATTGTTGAACCATATTCAGTTATATGTCATGGTGATTTTTGGAATAATAATATTTTATATAAATATGATGTAAGTATATTATTATATATATTATATTATATTAATTGAAAAAATATATTAATTAAAAAAAAAATATATATAATTATTATATCCATATTATGTTTAAACATACAGACAAACAGTTTCATATAAAAATTTTAAGTCTTTTTTAGAAGACAGCGTGAACATTTTTTTGAAGCCAAACTAAGTTTTTTACAATATTTAAATAGCAAAAAAATAAAAATTTATAGAAAGTAGCATGTACAAAGTATCATGATCCAAATTACATTATGACAGTTTGCACACCGCCTACGATGTGCGTTTGTTTAAAATTTTTGCATTTAAAATTTTCTGGACACTTTTAATTTATCTTTTGTGAATAATGATAGTGAATTTGAATTTGTTATTTAACCGGCAAAAAAGTTGTTCTAAATTGTATTATATTTACATTGCATTTAAACGCGAAACATCGGTTTTACAATGCATTAAAAAACTTTATGTGTATAGGAATATTTGTAGCGTATCCAAACGCTTTTTTTTTATGCAATTTGGATGTCACGGGTATTTTTTATTCTTGTAATTTAAATATTTTAAAATATTTAGTCTAGCTCTATAAACTGCTTAGTCTGACTCCAAAAAAAAAAAAAACTAAAAATTTTTATATGAAATTGATCGTCTGTATATAGTTTATTTAGTCTATGGTTAAACTTATGATATATGTACGTATATCACTAAAATTGTGTCACTAAATTAAATTATAGTTTAAACTATAGAAATTTTAATACTATTTTGACACAGTATGCCTTTCAGGATTTGTTACATATTTAGCTTTTTGAATCTAAAGATAACTGAAAGCTATATTGGTCTGAACCTGTTCAATTGAATGGCATATTTTGGTGATACGTATATATCATAAGTTTATTATCAACACATAACATTCCTTTCAAGGCTTTCTTTTTTCTCCACATACATAAACGTCTAGTATAGAATTATATTAATTTAGTATTTATTTTAATTGATTCTTTAAATATAGTGTAAGATATTCTTAAAATATTATCATAAATCTTTAGAAACAATACAAAATATTTATGAAGAGATCATTTATTTTTTATGAGGTACTGTACTAAAAACAAAAATGATTTTTAAACTTAGTTTGAAGAGAATTTTAAAATTTTACCGTTTATTTGAAATGAATACATAATAAGTTTCTATAGATTAGAGAATTGTTTTATGAATTGTTTAGATGAATTGTTACAAAGACAAGATTTAAAACTAGAATTAAATAAACCAATAAAACTTCACTTCCCCTTAACTTCTCCTTCAGTGGGGTTTTACCCACTGAAACCGCCTTTGCCGTACCCAGTTTATTGGAATAATCATTAGAACTGGAAAACATTGTAATGGCTGGAGAATAGAATGAAGATATAGGAAAGAGTACATATAAGTAGAAGAAATTTGGAACTTAAGTTGTTGGAGTGGGATTAAATGAGAAATTTATTAACAAAATTAACGTGTTCTTTCTTGTAATTTCTTTTTAATACCTCGACAATTTGTTAAATTGCAGTTCTAATTACTAATATGTACTTGAATTGTATAATCTAAATACAGCTCCACATCCATATATACACATTTATATTAATTTTTTTCTTTTTTAATGAGTACATTTATGTGTTATGTGTTATCTTTAAGGATCTCTTTAAGTTAATTAAAATTAAGAATCACTATTATTAATGATCACTTAAAAAAAGGTACATATTTACACATAAAAAAAAATATTAATATATAGGTAAATGTTTAATAAAACACTTTATATTTTTTACATTGGCCACATTTCTATATTGGCCACATTGCACTATGCAAATAAAAGTGCCAGGGCTGGTGTATTTATTTATATTACAAAAATACCAGAGGCGTATATGTGAAGTGTTAACTTATTAGAATATCAACGTTGTGC
Source organism: Poecilobothrus nobilitatus (assembly GCA_947095535.1). Lineage (NCBI taxonomy): Eukaryota > Metazoa > Arthropoda > Insecta > Diptera > Dolichopodidae > Poecilobothrus > Poecilobothrus nobilitatus. The sequence goes on along the minus strand of OX352774.1, from coordinate 27,334,899 downwards.
TACATGTTGATATTATTGAATCCAATCTTCGTAACTTTTTAGGAATAATAAGTTGTGTATATTTATAAAGGTTTGTAATATTTCACACAAGAGCACGTGCATCATGTACGATATGATCAAAATACGTTTGTTTAATAGAAAGACATTTTATGAACCTGCTTACACCACGGACAAAGCGATCTTTTTATAAATATTATTTATATTATATGCCATTAAAACATTAATTGATATTTCATGGGTCTACCTGCACCATAAAAACAGTCGAGTCCGTTTTTGGTCGTTTTGACGTTAATACAAATACAATTTTTATATAGCAAACTATGAAATATTTATGTATGAATATATCACAGTTTGTGTCATTTTTGTATTAACAAGTGTGCACAATGCAACATTTATTTATTTTATTTTGATTTCACACAATCCTGCCATATACAATGCGATGCGCAGAAATAAATCAACCTTTCCTTTTCAGGTGTGATTGTATTGCAATTATAAAATAATTATATTATTTATTATATGTTCACAATATGTTAAAATATTTTATATAATATTTTGACTTAAATAATGGTTTGAACCCTAGATTTTTCAACTGAAAGACCAGTGACTTATTTTTTTTAATGCATTTCTCTGCCACATAAATGTGGATGGGAAATTACCCAGCCTTTACTATTGAAGTGTGGCTGTAAATGTCGTAAGGAGAAATAACTGTTACGATGTGTGTGGGATTCGAATGCACACTCCCTCGGTATTTACAACGTATTTTATACGCTCTTACCCACTAGGCTATCGAGGCCCCTAGTGACTTATACATTGCGCCTTTATAAGATAGAAATATTTTATTTACAAATCCTCATTGGTACATTAATTTTAAATTTAAATATGCATTATATATGTATGTACATACATATCTACTTACCTTAAATTAATTAATATATGTATGTACTTATATATGTACATATAATTCATAAAAGAAGATATAAAAAAATAAATTTTCATTTTATTTTCGTAGACTTACATATATTATGTACATACTAGGTACATACATATACATATGTAGTCAGTATGTAATCATATTAACTGTAACATCCTATTATTATAATTTCATATAATGTTAAATATAATAACAACCTTTAGAAGGTCATATCATATAGATAATGCATTGTATGTATGTATTTACATAATATGTATGTATAGTCAAAAGTATTAATAATATATAAATATTATAATAAAAAAAAAAAATAATAATAAAAAAAATTAGATTTGAAACATGTTTTTTAGCGCGAAATTTATTTACGAAAAAAACAGAAAAAAAAAAATAAAAACAATCATAAAAAAGAAAAAACAAAAACATAAAAACAATTAAAAATTCTCACGTTTATTTTAAATGCTTGCAGAAATTTTAAGTGTACATACATACATACATATGTATTTAGAATTTTCTAGGTTTTTCTGATAAGTGATAACGCAAAATTTTATTTCGGTAAAAGCAAATATGTATACATACATGCAAGTGATAACGCAAAATTTAAAAAAAAACAAAAAAAAAAAAAAAATTAAAACAAAATATTTATTTAGATAATAAAAAAAAAAAAAATGACGTTTTGTTCTGATATGTGCAAATATATTTTTTAGTACATATTTTAGTACATATTTGTACATTACTTATCTTATTATATACATATATACATATGTATGTACATATATATAATCTACCGATGTATGTATAGGCTACACTTATAAATATTTAATTAAATTCTACTCCATCTTATCTTTTGTAAACTTGAGTTTTATAATAATTGTAGTGTAACGTAAAAAAATATTTTTTGTTTTTTTTTTTTTTTTATTTTATTTTATTTTTGACAAATATTTTGTATATTAAATATTATTATTATGATAATTAAACTTAAATAATAATCTTTATTAAATAAATATATGTACATAGGGTATTTAGGTACATAATAATAATTTTGCAATATTAAATTAAGCGTTTTATTCTAATAATATTTTATAGTTTAATAATAATAACATACAATATACAAAAAAAAAAACAAAAAAAAAAAAAATAAGCAAATGTTATATTATTATTTTTTTTCAAATGTAGGTCAAAAATATTTATAGTTCACTAAGTGGGGTAAAAAAAAATCTTTTTTAAAATATTTATGACTAAAAAAAAAATATAATAATAATAACTTAAAATGCGTAATTTAATTTATTAGAAAAACAAAATAGTTAATTAGAATAATTTTTGATAAGAAAATGTTTATTAAATATGTACCTACCTATCTATTTAGAATAAAAACAAAATCCAAAATTAGGTGGTTGAAAGGGGGGTGTGGGGGGGGGACACTTTTTTCTCTGTTTGTTTAAAGAAAACTATTTTTATTAATAAATTAATTATTTGGCAAGGTTGTTTGTTTTTTGATTTACTAATATATTAGGTAGGGTAAAGGGCCCAATATCTAGCCTCAACTTTTTTTTTCGATTGAAAACCTTGTAAAAAGTTATTTAAGACAATATAAAAAAAAAATTTCAAAAAAATAAAACTTTAAATTGTGTAAATTTAAAAAATTACTTTAAATTTTAAAATTATAAAGGTTATATACATATATACCTATAGGTATATCTCATTTGAAAGTTTGAAGCGTTTTAAATTTTAATGTGCGATAGCCCAATATATGCTTATATTATACTTTGTTTTTTTTACTTTCTTTGAAAACTTTGACCAGCTGAAATAAATTACAATTATTTTTTATGTTACTTTTTGCATTACATCCACATGTACAAAGTATTCAAAGTAACGATATTTAATGAATTTTTATTTCGATCCTTTCCTTTCAATACTTTGAATACTTTTTGTTTGTATTGTTTTGAAAGTTTCTATCACATTTGTATTTTTTAAAAATTTATTTAAAAATTATTTTAACGTTATTTTAAAAGTTTTAAAAATTAATGTATGAAAAAAAAAATTAATTGGAGAAATTTAAAAAAAAAAAAAACAAATGTAGGTATTTGGGAGAAAACAAGCTTATGTTGTAACAAGACCTAAGTAAACAGGCCAAGAACTGAAAACACATGAATGTAGTTGTGAGAGAATTACAATCGATTCTCACGTATTGCGCGTATGAATAATTTAATAATTGATGTGAGTCTCGATTATAGCCATATAAGCGTGTACAAAATTTTAAAGTATGAAAGTAGTCTCGACGTATACTATTACGATATTAAGGCAATTTATCTTAAGAAGCTTTTAAAATAAAAAATTTAAAGGAAGACAATTTTTTAAATGCATATTTATGAATGAAACTATTATATTTTAAAATATCTTTCTTTAATGAATTATGTAAAAAAGATGCGACTTTAATTTTTTCTTTGGACCAAATTGAATAAAGTAAATGGTTTTTGTGTTATTTCAAGATTTATAGTCGGCCCCCTATTTTTTTCCATAAGACTGCGTGTAAATTTGTTAAAAGCTGGCCCCTTATTAAGCTTTTACTCTCTGCACTTCATGGCCTGATAATTGATGTGAGTCTCGGTTGTAATAATTACAGAAATAAAATTTTGCACGATTAAGCTTGAGATTTCTTGTAACTAAAGATAGTAACCATAGTAAAGATTTCAATAATAAATTCTTTAAATCAATTATTTTTTTTCCAGTATTTTTCTATATCGTATTATTATTTAATCTTTAAGAAAATAATGAAGTAATTAATTCTTAGTTTACGTTTTCAAACCTAATAAAAATATGTTTGTTTATTTTTCACAAAAAAATTGCATTTTAAAGCAACTTTTCAAAGAATATGCATTGGGTTCAGTACTTACTTTGATTACTTTTCCTTCTCTTGTATATACTATGAAAAAGTAAAAGAGGCAAAAAAGTAAAGTACAAATTAGGTAATCACCTTTAGAAGCAAATTAGAGTTTTTTCTAAGCTTTTTATTATTTTATTATTAATATTTTGAAATATTGTAAAAAATTATTTTAAAATTATCTATTCTATATATAATACATAAAACTCTATATTAAAAGTACAACAGAATTAAAGAAAAAGATAAATAATAAATAATTAATAAATAATGGATGAAAAAAATATTTTATAATATGTACCAAAAGTTTACGGCTCTGCGAATTTACTTCCCGCGAATTATCATCCCAAAAAAAAGAAAAATTGGGTTAAAAAGGATAAAATATTATTTGTAGTGATTTTTCATATGAGAAAAAAAAAACTCATTTTCAATTTCCAATTTCCGTCAAAACCCAATTTGCGGATCAAAATTATGAATAAATTCATATTAAATTTAAAATTTTATATTTTAGTGGTAAAGACCAATAAAAGTTTGATCTCTGTATAAAATAAAAAAGTATTAAAATATAAAGTAAAAAAAAAAAAAAAAGCACAAGAGAATTTATAAAACCTGTATGTAGGTATGTTAGAGTGAAATAAATAAATAAATATAATAAATATGAAAAAATGGCCAAATTTTCGGCTATTCTATTTTGGATCTTTTTTTTTGTATAAATTGTGGTCCTTTTTTTTTAATTTTCACTTTGAGGTCATACTTCACATACTTCACATTATAGAAAAAAAATTTGATTAAAAAATTATTATTCTTCTTTGTCGTTTTTTTTTTTTTAAATTATAAAATATTGGAAAAACTTAACATTTCAATAAATTTTCATTAACCAAACAGATCGGCTTTTGTAAAAAGAAAACTAATTGCGAAAGAGTTAAGGCATTATGGATTCCATAACAAATTGAGATCTACTTAAAATAAAACAATGTTAATAACAATTAGGAGAGATTTTACAGTATAGATTAATACAAAATCAGGATTTTAAGCTTTTTTCAGAAAATGAACAAAAAAGTATTTAAAATTTCTGTAAATCTTCTGAAAAAAAAACCCTAATGTTTTACCTTTTTGATTGATCGAAAAAACAAAATTAAATTGATTGCAAATAATAAGGCATTTTTCTATAATAAATATATTGTCCTTATAAATAAATAATAAATATTTTACCTTATTTTAGATAAAATAGACATTTTATTAACATCTTTAGATTTACTATATATTGTGGATAGTCTTAATATTAATATTTTAATGCATATAAACAAAAAAAAAAAAAAATAACAAAAATCAAAACTCAACTCAAGTGTCACAATTTAATTCAACTCAATTAAAATAATATGGTGTAGTAAAATTTTAAAATAATTTGATCATTTTTGAAATTGAATTCTTATTATTTGTAACTTAAGTTAATCTGGGAGTAATATTGAAAAATTTGAAAGGATTTAAATAGACAACCATTATGAAAAAAAAAACCAATTTTTAGATATACATAATAAAATTCTAAACTCATACGTTAAAATTCTAAACTCATACTTTTGCAAATTCTATCATAGACAAACAATATTCATTTTTATTTAAAAAAAAAAAAAAAAAAACTATATTTTAATAATTTATGATATAATATAATTTAATATTTTTTTTTTTTTTTTAATTTAATTTCAGAATGAAAATTTACCAATATCAGCAAAAGTAATTGATTATCAAATGGCACGTTATGCATCACCAGTATTAGATTTAGTACATTATTTATTTACATGTACTGGTAAAGAATTACGTGATAGATATTTTGATAATTTTAAAGATAATTATTATAATCAATTGGCTAATACATTAAGAAATTTTGATTTAGATCCAAATGAAATATTTCCACGTTTAGTATTTGAAAATCAAATTAATCAATATGGTATATATGGTTTTTGTATGGCTTGTTATGCCTTACCATTCTTTATATCAGATTCATCTGAATTACCAAATTTAGATAAAGCAGCTGAAGCAATGAGAGAAGTATCTGAAAGTTCATCTGATGATGGTGAATCTGAAGAAGATAAAAATTTAAAAAGAAAAACAACAGCCTTATTAGAAGAATATGAAATGTTAAATGATAGAACAAAACCAATATTTAGAGAACGTATGATTGGTGTTTTAGTTGATTTAGGAAAATACAATTTATTAGATAGTGTTTTTCTTAAAGAATAAAAATTTAAATAAGAAAATATCATTTGAAAGTTAAATAAAAGAAAAGTATATAGTGATTTGTAACATTAAAAAGGCTATAAATTATAGATGCTATTTATATTTTATATTTAGGAATATGCCATATATTTTAAATATTTTAAAAATTTTATATGATTTTAAACTAATTTTAATTAATTAATTTTTTTTTTGTTTTAAATCAATTTATTTAATTTCATTTTATTTTATATTTTTAATTATAAATGTAGTTTTTTTTTTTGTATTTTATTTATAGTTTAAATTAAATTAAATTGTTAAGAATTATTTTCAAAAATGATCATTTTAAATACATTTTATTTTATTTTATTTTTTTTTTTTAATTTTTAAAATTTTTAAACTTTTGCAAACATAATAATTTAAGATATACTGGTTTTTTTTTTTTTTTTGTGTATATTTATTATTTTAATGTTTTATTGTTAAAATAAAAAAATTTTTTTTTTATTTAAAAAATAATTTGTCAAATTTTAAATTAGTAATAGTAAAAAAAAAATATTTATAAGATAAAAAGATAGGGGGATGTATACGATGTGTAACCTAGCGAAAAAAAAGGCCACGTGTCCAGAACCTCCCAAAATTTGCCAAAATTCGATAAACTTTTACCGTTAGAATTTAAATTTACCGAAAAAAATAAACTTTTTTGCTTTATTTTTCGCAGAAAAAAATTTTTTAAATTTTTTTCATACATAAATCGACATTTTTGTTATGAAAATAATGGTCGACTGACATTTCATTTGGATAAGATATGGAAAGAATTGCTATTGTGCAATTTATTTAAAAATCAAAATGGAATTTTTAAATAATAAAAAAGAAAGGGTTGTACAAAAAATATTTAGGAAGTTGTACATTAATAGTTAATTTATTTCAATGTTTAATGGATTCTAAACGTAAATGCCAACATTTTTAGTAATTTTTATATGTAAATGCAAAAATTTTAATTTTATACAAAAAATTAAAATTTTGACAGTATATTGAAAATGTAAAAATTATATTTTGACATTTTTATATTGAAAATGTAAAATTATTAACTCTTTTATATGAAAATTAATTTAAATCTTCAATAAAACAAACGACCTATTCACCTGAATGCTACTCAAATAGTAACTTTTTTTTAACTTTAATGCCTATTTATTACAAAAAAAAAATTTAAAACCAATTATAGTAGATAAAAAAAAATTTTTATTTACAATAATTTTCATATATTTCTTGTACAACCCTTTTGAATTATCATTTTAAAGAAAATTTTGACAATTATTTTAAAAAATTGCACTATGGCAGCACCTGTCAAAAATGTCTTAGGAATGCAAAATAAGCTGTGAAAATAAAAAAAAAAGGATATTTATAAATTAAAAACGTCAAAAGAAATCATTTGGGATAAAAAACAAAAAGGTTGGAGCCGTGGTTTGGATTTAAATGCTTGGGTTACATGTCGTATACATTCTACAAAGATAGAAATACTAAACAATCACACCTAAAATGTTAAAAAAAAAAAAAAATCGTTAAAAAGTATTACAAAACAAAAATTAATTTTAAAAGCGGGCTACTTGTATCAATTTAAACGTGTACCTTATTATTACAATAATTATTATAATGTTTTTTTTCAAATTAAATTATATATAAAAATAGAAGAAAAAACAAATAGCGCAAAATTTTAAATTTCTATGTAAAAGTATTCTGTATGTAAGACAAAAATTATCATATTATCATAAAAAAAAAGAAAAAAAAAGGCAAATTTATAAATTTTATTATATTTTAAATATTTTTTTTTTTAAACTAAAACAAATTAAATTTTAAGATTTATCATTATTTTAATTATTATTTAAATTAATTATTAAAAAAAAAAAAAAATAAATTCAAAAAATATTTTATTTTATTCTCTTTTAAATAAATTATATTAAAAAAAAAAAACACGAATTAATTTTTTTTTTGTTTTTTTAGATACGTACTTAAATACCCCTTTCTATTTTCCACTGTAATGACTAATCATAGCAATAAAAGTTCTTTAACTTTCTGGTTTCATACCAAAAGCCGTATTTTTCTGAGCCGTGAAATAAGGCCCTCCGAAATAATGCCTCCATGGTTATTTCTCATTGATAAATAAATTGAGATTAAATTAAATTGAAAGAGAAATAACACCATGAAGGCATTATTTCGCAGGATCTTATTTCTCGGCGGCGTATTTTTTTCGATATAATGACAATAGAGAAAATGTTAACGATTAAATAAATTTAAACACAAAAAAAAAAAAAAAATTCTTTCATTTAATGCCAATTTAGCATTTTTAAAGACGATTTCCACTACACCGGCACGTTGCGACACCGTGACGACACCGTATCGTGATTTTTATTCATACTATGCATTTCTTATCAATATATTCATTCAAGTTCACGAACGATAACGATATTAACCGTAACGTGATTTAAGATATCGTTCTTAACGATATTTTTATTTTGGCGGCCGATGTCGTTGCGTCGTCGTTGGCAGTACAGTACATAGATATATTAACTAATAGATTGGAAGTTAGTATAGTCGTTTCTTTTCTTCTTATGTGTTTTCCTATCTTAAGGTATTCAGTCAAAAAAATACATATGCATTTTATAATATGTATACATTTAGTTCACTCATCTGTTTATATTTATTAAAATAATGTAATGCAGTTTTTCGTAACCAGTTTCATTCAGAGATTTAAGTTTTTATATTACTTACTGATTGATATATCTTGTTTTTAAAATTAAAATTTAATTTAATTAAGGTTATTCAAAATTTTAATTACTTGTAAAGTAATAAAATAAGTGATAAAATCCTTAAAAAAATTAGAAATGAATTTATTTCCCCTTTTAGGAACCTATTTCTGAGGAAACTAAAGCAATACATACGCACGGTTCACTCAGCTGTTTCTTAAAATTGGCTGAAAATATTTTCTTCACTGCCTATCTATTAGTAATATATCTTATCTATGGTACAGTATGATAATATGTATATATATTCATAAGAAATGAATGTTATCAATAAAATAAAATCACGGGTGAAAAAAAAAAATATGTTCGACGATATGTCTGAATAGGCTACCGTGACAACAATGTGACGTGTTAATATAATGAAAATATGATGTCGTCACGTCCGACGTTGGTATAGTGTGAATAAAAATACGTTGTCGTCACGATACGTTGCTGTAATGGTGTCGTGACATGCTCGTGTAGTGGAAATCAATCTTTATGTCAATCTGAAATTTTATCGTTTGAAAATTTACCCAAATGAAAGTTTTTTATTATTATTATGAAAGTCGCACAGTTTTCCACTTAGAACCATATTTTTTGTTTTTATTATGTGTCAATTTTGAACTGAGATTAAAATTTGATTTCCATTTTTTGAATACATTGAAATAATTAATAATACAGACATTTTAAAAGAAAATTATTTTATAGATAAATAATAGGTACATTCTAGAATTTAATATCTTACATTATAAATTTTTCCTTGGTGACAACCAAAATATCGGAGTTCCAGGACTTTTTATTATTACTAAATTAAAATAATGTATCTACCTAGATAATTTTTATATTTTGTTAGAACTACATAATTTATATTGCGACTTGAAAACACATTTAAAATTTTTATTAAATTTTCTTAAGAAAGTTTTCTTTTAATATTATTTCGCTTATTATTTAGATTTTTCAGGATACATTATTACATCGTAATTTTTCATATAAAATGATTAACATCACTGCACACTGCTTGGTATGGTAGGAGCAAATAGAAAAATGTATTAAATATTTTTGAGAGATCTATTTAATAGTTAAAACATAAAAGTTAATAATAATTAATATAATTGCTAATTGCTATCCTTATCTTATCGAATTAATAAAATAATAATTATTATTCTTCAAGTGAAATTATCTCTCTCTCTCTATATGTTTTTGCAATTGTTATTCGATTCCTTTTTAATTTTTCTTCGTTGTTTAATTGAAAAATCGTTTGAAATTAAATGTTTAGTACAGTCTTAAACCATCAAGGAAATTTTAGATAAGGATTTTTTTGTTTTAATCAAAGTTATGAACCAAACAATTTAAAAAATGTTTTTATTTATTTTTTGGATGACATCTATTGGTAAATTTTACAAGCATTTTCATTTTAATTATTAAAGGTAAAAAAATTAATACAAATTGCTGAATACATTTTATAAGGTTTTATTTTTACTTATTTTTATTATTATTTTTTATTATTTTTTTCATAAAATTTTTGTTTTTTTTTCAGTATATACCTACATTTCTTTTTAAAAATAAAAACAAATAAAAAAAAATTGATTTTAAATTATTGTTTGTTATAAGAAAATGTATTTAAATAAATGTTGTTTACCTATCAAAAGTTCGCGTCAGAGTTTTCATAGTTTTCCAATTAAAATTTTTATACTCTTATTTTATTACAGAATAATTGGAATATCAGTAAAACAAAACCATTCAATATTTTAATATAAATACTTTTAATATTTTTTTGTAAAAATATGAAATAAATCTTTTGATTTTTTTAAGTAATTCAGCTACGTTTAAATTTAATTTCGCAACATTTTTATTGAAAATTTTCTTGGAAAATTATTTCTTTCCCACACCTATTATAATTCCGAAGATCGAAAACCAAAAACAAAAAAAAAACTAATCCAAAGATCCTTTACACTGAAACGGTTTTTTTTTTCTGAGAAAATTATTCTAAATTCTAATAATAAAATAAAATTTTTGCATCTATTATTATTTGTAAATGGAAATATTTTGGTTTCCTCCTAAATATATGCAATTTAGTTTGATATGTTTTAATAAATTCTAATTCTGAGGAAAAATGTATTGTGGAATTGGTGTTATTTGATATTATAAATAATAATACAATGTATATAATGATCATGTACATAATATTATCTCGTTATATTAATATATACAAATATTTATAAATCCGTTATAGAATTGTGTATGTGTTTCTTAAAAAAAATTTTTTGGAGCTCAGCTGTTTAACTTTTTCAATTTTTAGAAAATACAAAAAGTTATTTTAAATAAAGTTCGGAAAAATTGATGAAACTAAATACTTTAAAAAGCAGTGAATCTCTTTTAAAATTAAGTTAAGTAAAGGACTCTATTATTTTCGGTTTTCTTAAATATATATTGTATATAATATATAAATTATGCGTTTAGACCTGAAGTAAATCATTTTTCTTCTTAGAAAGTTTTCTCTAAGACATTTTACTTTCACTTTAAATAATGTTTTAAGTATCAAGTTTTGCGTTGTTCCGTGTTCGCTTAAATGTAATTAAGGGTTTTGAAATCAGATCTGATTAATTTTAAATAAAGAACTTTAAAATTGCAAAATGCTACAGTAATATCAGTTAGAAGGTAAAAATTAAAATAAAAAATTTTTTTCTTCTGAAATGAACTGGAGGTGCTTTTTATTTATTACTCGTCCTATCCTCTCTTAACTCTACTTCCTAGTCAATATATTGCGTTAGCAGTTGTAAGTTTTATCCTATTATATTCGCTAAACTGATAGGTTAGTTTAATCGGTAAGAATTTGACAACACCAAGGAGGTATTTATTTTTGGTTTTTTTTGCAAGATTTCCATCTGTGTGCTTTTATCAAAAGAAAAAGTAAAAAAAAAAATAAAAATACCATTTATTTGTTAAATAAATCATATTTTATTCATAAATACATTTTTGTTAAAAAATATTTTAAATTTTACCTTGCTAAAAATTTTTTCTTGATAGGTATACGTTAAAAAAATTTATTTTCGAAAATTTTTGTATAGTTATATATATTTTTATTAATGGTTTATAAATAAATTCTAATAATATCAACAGTGTTAAAAGATTCGATAACGATTACAAATCGACCTGTTTCTTCGAAATTTTTGACTTAATATAAGAATAAAAAAACTAATTTTCAACATTTTCAACCTAGTTATAAATGTCGTAGGTATGTGATTTTAAACATCGTAAAATGTGGGGTTTAAAATCTGGCAGATACATTTTGTTTATGCATATTCTGGATAAAACGAATAACCCTGATTTGCTAATCAATTTTAAAATTCGTCTTAATTATTTTAGTTACATACACATTTCAACAACAAAGCACTTTAAACAATTTAAATTCTTTGATGTTGAAATATGTATGTCAAAAAAGTAATTAGTAAGAACTTTAGAGTTGGTTATACGAAATCAGGGTTTCAAACATTTTTTTAGCGGAGACTATTGGTCTGCAATGCCAACTATTTTAAATTCTTTAATGTAGAAATGCGTATGTAAAAAAATAATGATGAAGAACTTTAGAGTTGGTTACCAAATCTGGGTTTTAATAATTTTTTAGCGATAGCCTCCACTATTTTAAATTCTTTGCTGTTTTAACTTTAGAAATTCAAAGTTACCACGATTATTCTTTGCATAATTTTTTGGATAGTTTTTTTTTGTGGATTTGAAAGCTTTCGGATTTTCATCTTATAGATTTTTGTTTGTGGTTTTTGTTTACAACTCTTCTAAACGATATGGTCTTAAACGAAAATAAATGTGTGGAAAACTTAAGAAAAAGTTAAATATTGTTTTTCAATATTTTCTGCTCTTAATTAGTAATGCTCTTATTTCAACTATGTATTTAAACAAAAGAAAATTTAAAATTTGCGTCTACATAAATATTAACTTTTGCTGTTGATAAATTTTACAATTTAAATTAAAAAGTAAAATAATATCTACGCAACAAACGTTTAAAAAAAAAAAAAAACAATATACTCAATTTTCAAATTAATTTTCTTCAATATTCAATTAAAATGTATTTTCACATTCAATTCTGTATTGTGTGCATAATGGCACATTTTTCGGCATAAGTTTGCTTACATTAATAATAAAAATACTAATACTACTATTCCCAAAATAGTCGGTTACTTATAGCATTTGTTATATAACATGTGACAATCTTCAACCAAAAACTGTTTTTCTATTTTTTAAATATGAACGTTTTGGTTCATCGTAATCCAAATGATTATGTATGCGTAACCAAGGATTTTATTTTCGGTAAGAATAAGTATAAAAGTTTTAGTATTAAGACAAATTAAACATTTTCATATGGTTTAAATTAAAGCATTTAATGTCCGTATTAATTTTGTATGGTATGTGTAATGCAATACTGAATATTTAAGAGTATAATACTGAAAGTTCAAGGATAACGTTTGCCTTATTCTCTTATTATTAAGTTATGGATTTAAAATTTAATTTATATAAAATATGAAAAATCACCCAAAATTATATTCTTTCTATAAAGAATAACATTCTTTCTATATTATAATAAAGAAAATAGCGTATGGATCGGATTAGAAGCGAATTCTGAATCGATCAAGTCATGTATGTCCGTTCGTACGATAATTCAGAAACCAAAGGAGTTAGGATTCTGGAATTTTTTTTTCGTCACTTTTGTAAAATTGTTAGTTTTGTTATTTAAATGCAGCAAGTTCGGATGTCAAAAATAATGTCAATAAGATTTATAATTACCTTATTGACATTTACTTACTTATAACAATCCTTGTAGTCCAACAAGTAGTCTTTTGCAAATATTATCTCTGTCATTTTAGATTTGCACATGTTTCATAGTTCTGCTGCCTCCTAGTAGCCTTGTACAGCACTGAAGATCACTTATCGATCCTTCAGACTTTCACCATATTTCTGTGGTTGATATCTGAAATAAAAAATTTTTAATTAAATGTCTTAGGTAAATTATATTTATACATTACACAAAGATGGATATCCCCCATATCAATTATCTGATCAATTCAATTTTGTAATAAAGGTAATCCTTAAGCGGCGATATAATATTTTCCTTCATGTCTAACTGGAATACCTTTATTGAAATATAGCCATTATTCCTCAACCCTAAGTATAATAGAACGATAGAAATTAGCATTTTTGATGTACATAACAGTGCCTTGTCTTCATTATATTGTTTGTGATGTATTTTCATCAGTACTTTAGTTAAGATATTTAAATATCATTATTTATACGGTATATAAATCTTAGTACATCTCTAATATAGTACAATCTCTAACATTCTGATAGATTTCAGTGTTTTAATGTCTGGTTATATTAATGTTAATCTTATTTTTAACTGATAATTGAATAGAACATCAAATATTTTAAAACGATAGGCAGTTTCTTAAGTAAATTCTATTTTTTTTCATACACCACAAATAAAATATCTTTTAATTTCATGCCATTTAAGGTTCGTTATTCAAACCGTTAATCTCTTTCAAAGTAACTGTGTTTAAAATGCATCTGTAATTCGTTATAAAAATGAATTCGAATAATGAAAATATACACTAATTGCATTTTTTATGAAAAGACAAATATTTTTTCAATAGTATAGTGCAATACACCTCGATATATGTATATTGTATATATTCAAATTCAAATAAATATATATATATATGTATATATATTTATGCATAAAGCATGCATATTAAATATATGTGTATTTTTTTTCACTTTTTATTTAAACAAGAATCGGGAAATATTTACTTTGATAGGTTTTTTCTATACCTTTTTTTTTTCGTGAAGAAAATACGTGCTTAAAGGATTTTATCCGTTTTGGTTTTTTCTTTCTTCTTTTCTCTCCCTTTATTTGTCTTTTTTCTGTTTTTTTTTTTTTTTTTTTGGTATTTTTCGGTTTACGGATGCGTTTTGAATATTAAACGTGATTGAAATGTAACAAATTGATGATTTTCTTAACCAATCGGTAAAGTAAATCTGCTTACTGTTCTTTAGATTTGTTTTTATCTTTAAATAGCAAAAAAAAAAAATTTTTTTTTGATTTTAACCAATAAAAATTACTACGATTTTCCAATAGTTGTTTTTTTTTTTTTGAAGGATTTTAAGGAATCAAAAATATTTTCTAAGTTTTCTCTTTTATGATTTTTTTGTTTTTTTTTTTTTACAATTTATATTTTTTTATTATCACAAATAGGAAATATTATAGAATGGTATTTAAAACGGGGAAAAAATATATTTAAGGTTTTAAGTAAATCATGAAAATGATACCATTTTTTTTAGACTGATATCTAACAAAAAAAAACATTTGAATATGGAGATACCTATATCTATAATTTATTATTTTTTGGTTTAATGGCATGATATCTTTAGTTGGCAGTATTAAAAATTCAACTTAAAAATTTTCATGTTTACTAGGTTTTTTGGCAGTTTTTAGAACTCCATGATAATTTTATCAACATTTTGTGATCTTCTGTTATAATATTGAAATTTATTTAACATTTTATTTTTAGATAACTGTAACTCTTACTAAATTATAAGGGAACTAAAATAACATCATTTGATTATATTTAAAATTAAAAATAAAAAAAACAAAGAAGTTGCTTTCTTCTTGTTCAGTTTATTGGTCTCCTTAGTATAGGGATAAGGATAATAAACTAAACTTTATCTAGCAACTTTTAAATTATTTCTCAAAACTTACAAACCTTTATATTAAAAATTATTAATAAAATGCTCACAGACCATTTCCAGAGAAAAATTCATAAAATATTTAAAATCATCTTTGAATAATATTAGGTGATAATAGTCAAAAAAAATGTTTTTGGATAATTTAAAATGGAAATTTAATTTGAGGACAAGAAGATCATTTTGAAGTTTGAAGATCATTAACGCAAGAATACCAGAGTTAATTTCATGTTTAAGTAACGGTTGTGGGTCTTTAAAGAGCAAAATACTCAACACATTTATTAGGTTTTTTTTTAAATTATTTTGGTAAGACAAAATTTTTATAAGACCTTTCATTTAACGAATATTATAGGGGCGGGCGGAAAGACGCTATAGAAAAGCGAAACGAATACGATTTGTCTATGTATGTTCCATACGTTTTAATGAACTAAACACCAACTCCGAAATAATAGATTAAGAGATCCTTAGTACTTTTGTACTGTTTGAACATAATGGAAAGATTCTGTTAAGTTATGAAAATCGGTTTAAAATTTATAGAAAAATGGTGGAAAAAATTCTCAACATTTTCTTTTAAATTTTGTAAGAAACACTAAAAAGACAAAGTTAAAGTGTTTTTTTTTTGTTAAATTTAGTTTATAGATTGTTAGAAAACATTTTGAAAATGTCTGTTTACATAAAAAATTGTGTTATATAAATCTGTTTAAAAAACAAGAATAGAACTTATGTATATAGTTTTACCGTTTCGTTTCTATACGAGAAAGTCAAAGGTTAAAAACAATTTTTAATTTATTTTTCTTGTAGTATTTTAATATCTAAGAATTTTTTGACTATAACATGTTAGCGTGTGTGTGTGTGTGTGTGGTTTTTTTTTTATTGGATACTGGTTAGAGTTAAATATAACTAATATTATGTATAATTTTAGAATGCACAAAAGTATTTTCCAATAGACATTTTTCTTTTTTTTTTTTTCGATTTTACCCAAAAGTAAAATTACATTTTCAAAACTAAAATATTTGGAAAAATTATTTTTCTGGTTTTTTTTTTGTTTTTCTGTTTATATCTGAAAAGAGAAGAGAAGCAAATAAGTAAAAATATAGGAGAAAAAAAAACAGAGTAAGTGAATCCTTAAACAGAAATCATTAAAAATCGGAAATAAGAAATTCTTTAAATATATATATATATATATATATATACACATACATACATTTTAATATGTGAAGTACTTTGAAAAACGAAGTGCTACAAAATTTTCTAAAATATTGTGGTATTTTAAATTTGTTTTTTTACTTTTTATTTTAAAGGGAAATTTCTGGAAAAATGAAACTAATATAATAATCGAGATATATTTTTTAACTGTAAATATTTATATATTAGGTTAAGGGTTACCTTATATTTAAATTATTACAATTTTTTATATTTTTATACTAAAAGAAATTATATCAAATTTTGAAATGAATGAATATGAGAGTTTTCATAAGATTAAAAAACTGTACTAAATTCTATTTGGCTATTAAAAATTTTTAATCTATAAAAAAAGATAAAATCAAAGCTTTTAGATTTAAGTGAGAAATCAGAACTATATAGAGTCGAGTCAAAAGTCAGAAGTCAGAACAGTACAACTTACAAGTAATACAACTACAAGTACTGTTATTGTTAAAATTTACTTAGAGAGAGAGACACATGATCTAATATAACGAAAAAAATAACAACAAAAATCAAGAGAGCAAAAAATTGAGAATTATTAAATTTGGAAATATTTCACTCTTTTTGACATTGCTTCACTTTTTCTTAATTTTTCTTTCTCCATAGACCATAGTTCATATTCGCTCTTTTTGAAATTTTATCATTTATGTTGTGTTTTTTTTTCGTTCACTTTTTTTTTTTTGAAATCATCGTTATTTTTGATTCGCTCTCATTGTTGTCATTCTTTTCTTATTGATTCACAAATTTTAAGTGATCTGATCAGATTAGTGATCAATTGATCATAGAACAACTTAATACAAGTAATAAAGTAAAAAATTTTAAATTCTCATATTGTTTTAGATAAACTAAACGATTTAAACTGAATAAAATTTAATATTTTTTATTCCCGTTTATGGCATTGATTTTGTATTGATTTTGTATTTTGAAAAAGTGGAGGCTTCATTTTATTTTTGTTTATTAGTACAGATGAATTTATTTTTAATCCAATGGAATGAAACTATGATGCGAAGATATTTATTTTACATAATGAATAACTTTGTTAAAGAAATCTAAAAATACATTTTATATTATACGAGACTTAGAAAATAATTAAGAAAATAAGATTATAGAAGTGATTAGATATGATTAAAGAATGAGAGAATGAAATAATAATGAAATTTTGTTTTGTGCCACCGATAGTAAATTTTTATTAGGTGTTTACTAGAAAAAACAAAAACAAAAAATTTTTGGAGAACATTGATTTAATAATAAATTTATGTTTATTAAAGGTCCCTTCAGGTTGTATTTTACATCTGACATGGCTGAATAAAAAATAGAAGAAAACTCAGATAGAATTAGAACCCAGTTCTAAAATAAAATTGCATATGGTAATGTCATCTGACATGTCTAAAGTTCGTTTTTTGAACCTTCACACTATCGGTTTTTCTATCTGTTTTTACATATAAAATACATACCTATAGTCTGAAGCGACCTTTACTTTTAAGTAACATAAAAAAGTAAATATTATTGAGAATTAAATTTTTGTTTTAGTAATTTATTATTCATATTTAAATGAACTTCAGTTTCAGTATCATTTCTTTCACTAAGCCATTAGCTGCAGTTATTGTACAAGATTAATACAAAAATTTATATTATTTTTAATTAAATCGTATGACTCAGCCGTGTGAATAAATATTTTGAATGAAAAGCTTGTGTCTTAACCACTACACCATTGGTTGGATAATTGAAAATACCCATTTTTTATCCTAAAGGAAGTGGGAATCTTTCAGACACTCAGACACCCAGAATACCCCATCGGTAGTGTTAGATTTTTACTGAAAAAGCCCATCTCCACCTTTAGTCAATATAATGGGATAAAACGCCTAACTGCTAACACGGTAAATGGGATACGGAGTAGGAATAGGACAGGATAAGACAAGGATCCGCAAACATTGAATTGGGGAGTGGGGCTGTAAGGGTAAAATGAAACCTGCTATTATTATTACTATTTTGCTATCAATGACAAAACAATATGCAGCAGTATATAACACCTTCCTGCATGGGATAATAATTGAAGGCAACTCTATTGCCATTATTCTATATAAGGCAACTCTATTGCCAAGCAGCTATTATAGTATTAGTAGTAATTATTATTTTATTAATATGATTATTGTTTGCTAAAAATATCAGATGTATCTTACAGGTAAAGGTTTTAACCAATATAAGGGGAAAAATAATAATGAAAAATTATGAATTATTTAATTTGATAATCTTTCTTACTTTCTTTTTCACTTCCCTTTTATATTTTTTCTTTGTTTATTTTCACTCTTTTTCATATCTTCGTACTCTATACTTAAATTAATTAAAAATTAAAAAATATTTAGCTCATTTTAAGTGTTAATTTGTGTTAATACTATTTTTAATGGTCAAAAAGAATTATTATATATAATTACAGCATAAGAATAGGAATATTGTGATGTAGAAAAGCTGACATGTATAATTGGAGAGTTTTTAAAATATACTTTTAAACTTTTGTACTTTTAAACCCTTTGCAATTGATATAAAAACATGTATAGCATTACCAGGGTCCGAATTCCGCAATTGTATAAAATTTTTTGATACAAATACAAAATTCATTTCATTCTCACCACGATTTTGCATTTGTACCATAATTTCAATTTGACAAGCATGAATGAAAACTAAAATTCTGAATTCGTTTGGATAACGCTAAATTTACTTTGAATAGCGGCTGATTGTCATTTTAACAATAAATCCATATTGCACGCGAACTGTCAAATTTTCTAATTTACACTGTTGCAGAATCCGTTTCCAGGATCTGTTAATGTTATAGTTATAAAAAAAAATTTATTCAGTTGGCAATCTTAAGTAATTATCCTACAATAATATAAAAAATATCAAAAAAAAAAAAAAAAATCGTAATAAATTTAAACCAGATCGTTTTGAATTCTTTGAGATAAAAAAGGAAGACAAATTTTTTGTTTTTACTGAGAGGTCGAAGTTACTATTTTTATTGGAATATTTTGGTAACTTAAAGATAAGAAAATAAAGAAAGTTATTTTTTTTTTTTTTGTTTTTTGTTTTTGGCATGTGTGTTAATATTAAAAATATATATATATATATATATATATATATATATACAAATAAATGTTTTTATATTATATATTCATTCAAAAATAAAATTTAATATGATAGCATAAAAGACTTTATAATATAATATGTACATATTTGTAAATTGGTACACGACAAATCTATATATGAGGTTATCATGTTACACAGTATGAATATATAAATAGTTTAGTGTATTTTAGTCGTATTAAGATGAAACTTTTTGAAATTAAATGTTCTGTTTTGTTCTGTTTTTTTTTTTTTTTTATTTTTTTTTCTTGCTATCTTCTTCTTTTTTAACTGTTTTTCTACAAAGTGGATTTTCTAAAATGTTTCTACATATAATAATATATGTTTAAATATACATCATAATATATATATATATATATACATACACATATATATAAGGTTTATATATAATAATATATTCATTTATTTATTACTTAAGTTCAAAAAGTTTCTGTTACATATTTATTGGATTACAAATAGTGAAACTGAAAGTTGATATTATGAAAAGAAAAAAAAAAAAAACCAAAAAAAACAAGCAAAACAAAAATGTAAAGTGCGAAAGGAAGTAGAAAAAAAAACAAGGATAATATATATGTACATATATAATATTATGTATGTACATAAGCATTGATATACATAATTATATTTTCTTTAGTTAAATTTTTTTTTTGTTTTTTATTCTATGTTTCATTTTAATTGGAACATAATATGAAAATGGGGAGTTTTGGAACCATATTATCCTGAATATATACATATATATATATATCATGTATATGTATTTAAAAAAAAAAAAATAGTTATATTATAGTACGCGATATTTTGTATTATAACTTATAAGATGATTATAAATTTTAAGATATTTTGTGCCTTCCAGAAATTTTTTGAGTAAATCGTTAAATTGTTAGATTTCGTGATTGTTTTTATCCTTCAGGATTAGCAAATTTAGACATTGTTTTTTTTTTTTTTTTCAATTTTGGATATTATTATATTTTTGTGTTTTTTAAATTCACTTTCAGTCGCGTTAGGGTGTTTATTTAATTAGAAAGAAGGTGGGTTTAGGAAAAGAAAAATCTCTGACTATCAAGAGGGCTTAGAATTTCATTGTGTTTTTTTTTTTGGAAAATCACTTCTTCCTATAGGAAAAGATAAACTTAATAAAACAAAAGAATTATAATAAAATATAGAATTATAGGTATAGTAGGTTATTTCAAAATTTTTAAGGATTTTCAAACAGTTTAAAGCATTAAATACATGTATGACACGTATTAGGGTTTTCTTTCTTTAAAGTTTGTTATAAAATCAATTCAAGTTCAAAAAAATTGAATTTAAATAAAATTATTATTTTATAAACATATTACAAAAATTAATATTTTCAAATTAAGTTATATGAAAAATGGTGTTATAATAAAAGTTTTTACTGTTAGAAAGGCTACTTCTATAATATATATACATATGTATATATATAGAACATTTTTCAATCTAAGCCCGTTAATCGTCAATTAATGGTCTTTTTCAAAGTTATTTTAAAAAATTGTGAATCGAATCTTGACTTTAAAGTTATCTCTATATTTTATCTGTAAAATAAAATATTTCTAAATTTTTCACAAGTTTAAGTAATTCTCACGACATTTCAAAAATTTCATTTCTCACGTCGTAATAGTAATGTCCCCAATTTCTTCAATTAATCATAACCTCTTGATCTAAAAACTAATGAAATTAGAACAGAGGTTTTATTGTATTATTGCATGATCAAAATTATCAGGCATTAAGGATCTGTTATAAGCTCTCCATTTGATTTTTCAAAGTAATTGTATTGGCCGAAAACAACACTCGGTGAGAAGTATTGAATCAGGTTTATATTGGAGAAATAGATTTTTATATAAAATAAATTTCCATTTTATATAAGAACTCTACCTAGTAATATACGCTTACATACTTAAAAATAAAGTACAAACTGATTATTTTAAGTTCTACTACGAACGTTTTAACGGCAACCACTTTAATATAACCTATTGGACCTAGAATTACTGCGGTAAAAAAATCAAATAAAAATTTCAAATTTCAAGTTTTTATTTTATTCAAATTATTATCTAATGTAATCGGGTTAGTATGATCTGAAAAACAAGTACTGTTTTATGAAGGAGAATAGAATCTTTTCCGAAATGTAACTCATATTCTTGAACTATCTTCTATCTGTAATGATGCTTTATAATTGAATATTATAAGAATCATTATTTAATAATTTGCGTAATGCGTAACACAGCATTCCGAAATTTATTTGTCATGGGTACTTTACGTTTATGCTTAACCTTATACCAGTACATGTGTTGCCAAAAGTTTAGTAATTGAGATGTGCACGATTTAACGAAATTTCAGAAGAACATTAACATTTCTCTTCAAAAATTTAAAAAAATTAAATCCCAATTTTCTCAAACTCAATATCTTATAGATCCCTTTCTCCATTCATATCCTAAAAATAAAACTATACATTATGTTACTATGTATTAAAAAACCCATTCTCAGGTTAGGTTTTAAAGGAGGTTTTCAAGGAGGAGAGTTTCAAGTTGTAATTCAAATAATTAGGGCCTACAGATTATTTTCTAAGAAAAAATTATGGAATTGAAGGGTTATATGTAATTTTATATTGGATCCAAAGATCAAACGTTACAAAGTAATATAATGCCAAAAAAAAAAAAAAAAAAAGAATAAAAAGAAAAATAATTATTGTATAGTTTTAATTTTATGTAATTTAAAATTACATATTAATATTATTATTATTTATCGAAAAAGGGTATTTTAAGTTGTAAAATTTATACATGTTCTAAAATTTAATAAGAACAAAGAAACAAATTACTAGAATGTTTCTTGTTTTTTTTTTTTAACATAAATAAATTTTTAAAATATCTTTAGATATTATTTACCCTTAGGCTTTAATAGAGTTTGTATTTATTTTCAAAATAAAATAAAATTGTTTTTTAAAATTTACATATTTTATTATTATACTTAAGTGATACAAATGTATACTTTGTATGTTATATTCTAATTATTTAGTACATTTTTATTTAAAGTTTAAATTACACATTTTACACTTAAAGTTAAAATTAATTTTTTTATACTTACTTATGTATTTTTGAAACATAAAAAAATTAAAATGAAAATTTCAGTGTACTTGTACAAGTACTTATTTTTCATATATTAATTATATATTTCGTATTTCTTTTATATTTAATGTACAGAGTGTTTTACAATAAAAATTTTATAAATCAGATTCATATAATAATATTTGTGATTGATTCGAAAAATAGGTGACTATAGGTGAAAATAACAGGTGACTCTAGGTGACTCTAGGTGGTGACTCTAGGTGGTGAAATAGGTGACTCTAGGTGAAAAATAGGTGAAAATAGGTGAGGTGACCAATTCAACTTTATTGATTGGAGCATTATTTCAGAGTCACCGAAAAAATTATTAACAATAAGGATTTACGCAAAGTTAAGTCGTGGAATTTTAGCACCTCAACAGAGAATTATGTTTTTATATTTCTTATAATAAAATAAATTTGTACAGCATAGATTTTGGTTTACAATTTAATCCATTAATATGTATAGGAAGAAAAAAGTCCCATCATAAAGGATTGATCGAATATTATTTTTATTATATTTTTTTAGAAATTCGAAAATAAAAATATGCCCAATCACTTACATAATCACATGGTAATCACTTAGTTAAAATATGCATAACGAAAGTAAAAGATAAGGTTGTATCTAGAGTTTATCAAATTAATCTGGTTGATTTTTTCCAAACAAAATTTTTGTTTTAATAATTATTTAATCACTATTCTCACTAAGAACTTAAATTCTATATAAAAGTAAAAACGAAATTCTTGGAAATATTGTGGTTCCTGCTGATTGTTAACTTAAATTTGAGTTGTTTACTTACCACATTCGGCAGAAAATGGAGTATAATGCACACATTTGGCTGCAGGCCCTCAAACAGCGCTGGGTTACCTAGATAATGTGCAAAACAGAGCTATTCGTCTTATCAACGACCCCAGTGTAATTTCAATGCTCGCTCCACTCAGTCATCGTCGCACAGTTGGGTCACTAACCTTGTTTTATAGATATCTCGTAGGGATTAAAACCTTCTCGAATGAAATAAAACAGTTAATGCCTCCGCTCAAAGTTTTCCAGCTTGAAACAAGGCGGGCAGCAGAAGCTCATCCCTACCATGTAGAATTTTCAAGATGGCGAAATACAGTTTATGGAAATTCGTTTGTGATGCGCACGTTTGTGGAACTATATACCATCGCATGTGTTCCCTAAAGTTGGTAATTCTTATGTATACGATTTACTTAAGTTTAAGTAGAACATTAACATCTTTCTTCAAAATGTTCCTCCAAATTTTCCTACCTATCCCCCATAATCCAAATTTCCCAATTCCAATTTTCTCAATTATCCTTCCCACATCCCTATCCCTAAAACCAAACTGTACATTCGTATTAAAGGTTCCATCCTAAAGTTTGGTTTTAAAAGGGGGTGGTTTTGGTTGATTAAAGTTAAACACTACCCTGAAGAAGCACGTGCAGTTCCTCTTGGTGACTTTCGAGTTTTCCACCAACCCTCGTAAAAAAAAATAAAAAATAAAAAAAAAAAAAAATAAAAAAAAAAAAAAAATTAATCTGGTTTTTTTTTATTGATCCGTAGATCCGTATTTTTCAAAACGTATTTTCAAAAACGTAGGAGAATCTATTCGACAAAAGTTTGTATTAAGTTTTCCTAAATTTATGCCAGGATACTTTTATTCTGTAAAAGCTTTTAAGATTCATGTCAGAGTGTTCACCTAAATCTAAATCTCTTTCTTGATAGACTGCGAGACATGTGCAATCTGATATAATTATATTAGTTTGTTTTGCATGCATTAACGCATGCGAATAATTTTATATTACAATTTTAATATAAACTACTTTAACCCTAAATTAAAATGAGCGTAGTCATCACCCAGAAATTAAAAAAATACTTCAAAAATTTAAAATATAAAATTTAGATAACTAAAATGAAAGTAATTACGAAGTAGTTATCGCATTAGCCATCGTCTAAAAGTACACAGAAATCAGTAAAGGTAAATGAATCTCAACGTAGAATTTCAACTTTGATAGCCAGTTATTTTATTTTGTTGTTCTTCTTTATGTTTGAATTCCCTGCATTAAAAATTATCACAATATCACGGTTTATACGATTTGTATTGTGTTAGAAATGTGATTTTAATTTTATAACATTATACCTGAGGGAGCGTCATGATCCCGTGTTCTTAGTCCTTAGAAATATATTAATTGATAAACTGTTTTACTTTTTCTGTCACTTAAATCATCTTTTGCTCTATTAAAAAAATTTGAATTTATTTGAATTCCTCGTACCTTAGCACTCTGTATAAAATTTTGTTAATTTTCTATTTTAATACAAAAATGTATACTTATATATGTGTATATGGCCTGAAGTGTCGTTGAATTTTTGTAATTAAATTTAACACATCTTGTAAATTAATTTGATATTCTTAGCTTTAGTGTCAAGTTACAAATATTTATGTATATATATGTATGTATTTATATAAAGTGTGTACAGAATATTTTGTTTCCTCAGTATACACCATTTTTACACCCAACACTCTTTTTTTAATTTAGAGAAAAATTTCAATATGGTTTAACAACACTAAGTTTTAATACCGTTAAAATAGTAACAATTTTTTTAAGAATTTTATAGACAATCATGATGTCATGTTGGTTTCAGATCTTAATTTGCTTGTTCAATAGAGAATCAAAACCAAAACCAAAACCATTACAAGACAATATAAAAAAAAAACAAAAGAAAAACTCAAAAACCAAAAATATTTACTGTCCTTACACAATAAAATCTATAGATTTACAATAAAATCTACATACATATAATTTATCTTAAAATGTGTGAATCTTTTGGGTTTTCAGTTTTATAATTTATTTGTAGTTTTTTTTTTTTTTTTTTAATATCTGCAATGCAACAAATTGCTGTCAAGTGTCAACTATTTGTAAGACTTTCGAAATTGAAAGGCGAAAAATGTTTAACAAAATTTTGTTGTTGTTGTTCTTGTCATTATTTTTGGATATTTATGTCCTTCAGGACATGTATCAGGAAACAAAAATCTATTTTAGTATAATATTTTTCCATATTATATACATATACATAAATATTTTATATTATTCTATATAAGATGAAATGAAAGGAAAGGAAACGAAAAAAAAAATCTGATGAGTGAAAAATGAAACGAGAAAATTAAAGAGTTATTATGATATCGAATAAATTCTAGTGGAGAAAAACGATTCTAAAATTTATTTTTTTTTGCAGTTTTCTTTTTTTCTTTTTTGAACTTGGGAATTGACCATCAACATAATGTCCAGTGTTTTTTAGATTTATATTTAAAATAAGTATGTATATGTATTGAAAGTAATCTTTTTCTAATCCGGTACCTATACAATGTGTATTGAAAGTTGGTATTATTTTTTTTTGACCCCGTAATATTTTCTAGTCGTTTTGACAATTTTTCATAATGTAACTTTTAACTTTTTAAAAAATTATTTTATTTTTTTTAACTGAATTTGAATATTTTTTGTTTAGAGGGCGAAATTCTGTTTCAGATGTCTACTCACAAAAGATTTTGAGATGTTTACTCAAGAAGATGCTATATATCTAATAATGTATCTGGCTTCAAAATCAAATTGGTTAATGAGTAAAAATCTCATATATAAAGGATTCGAATAGGGAGTCCCCTCTTAATTTTCTTTGAAATGCATTTTTTGAACAAATATTAAAATATATTTACCTGACTTAAGTACGGTATACAATATCAGTTCAGTTGTCATTTTTGCGACATGTATATAGATACTATTAACTCTTGAACTGACAGTCTAACTGATAATTATCAAAAAATGTTGACGTTGACAGTTTTACGACTGAAAAAATATGTAGGGTATACATTATTAGCTCAGTTGTCATTTTTTGTATGAAATGCTGATGAGATGCTAGTTAAAAAAAAAATTTTTAATTTCCTTTTGACTTTATTACGTTAACTTTTGAACTCGAACATAAAATTAATACGTAGTTCTAGGTTTTATATAGATTTAAAATTAAAAATAAGTGAATTTTCAGAGGTAAGTAAATGTTAAAAACTATTATATAAATATTAAAATGTGTATGACATCTGATATGTATAATGTGTTATGTGGTTTTAGATGGAAGACGAAAAAACTAATTTTCAAAAATTTATTGAGTGCTATAAAAGCCATGGTAGTCTATGGGAAAATTCTCCGGCACACTACATGAATAAAAATAAAAAAAAAAAACTGGTATAAGAAATTAAATTTAATTTTAAAGAGATGAAAGGAGATTTCAACCATAGAAGATATAAAAAAAAATAACGCTCAGAAGTAGTTACATATAATCTTCTCATATCGTTGTTAACTGACAGTTTTTCTCTAATGACAATGTTTGACTGTCAATTTAAAAAAACTGATAGTCGTACAACTGAACTAATAATGTATACCCTACTTTAAAATGAAACCGAAAATCCCAATCTCATACAAAGTAATTTCTATATAACCTATATAATATTTCGAAAATCTAATTTCCCGCAGGTAATCGAGGGTTTGTAAATGTTCTGTATACATACATATTTTTATGGATGTTGTTATTTCATAATCATCCCTTTTCTGGCAAAAAAAATTATCAAAAAGCACATTTTTAAGATTTGTAAAAATTACCAAAAGAGTCACTGTTATTTAAAAGTTAACTTAGTTATAAGATAATTATTATTACAATTTCCAAAATTTTTTTTATTTTTATTTATTTTTTTAAAGTAAATTGCAAAACATTTTAAACATCAATTATTCACAATTTTCACAATTTTTCACTTGGTTATACTTTTTCTATAGAATAGAATAGAATATGACTTATATACAGGGTGTTTCCGAATCGATGGTCTTTCTTGAAATGAATGATCAGGCATGTGGAGACGAACTATAACTTTTGAACGGCTTGCTATAGGGAGATAAAAAAGAATGCGTTTTGTAGAGTAACTTGTCAGCTTTAATTTTTGTGTACTAATGATTCCCATATCATAACAGTTACAAAGTTATGAAGGTTCAAAAGGATTTAAAATGAAAAAATTATGTTTCAAACTCAATTTTCTTTTGAAACATACTGCATTTATGGTACTTTTTATAGCATATTTCGAAACAGATTTTCAAGCACTATAATTAGCACCTAATAACTTTTTCTTTAACCGTTTTTGAGATATAAAGAATAGAAAAGTGTATTATATTCAATCGCTGTGTTATTTTCAATCACAATAGAAAAGTGTGTTATTTTCAATCACAATAGAAAAGTGTGTTATTTTCAAAAGTGTGAAACACACATTTTGTCTGTTATAAGAAACTTTTATAAGATTTTTTTGTTCGTCTTGACATGCCCGATCTCACCCATATCAAGGATGACCATCGAATCGGAACCACCCTGTATAAATAGAGAAGTCTAAAGATTTTCATCATATTATTTGTTTTGTAAATGCATATAAGGGAATTTTCATAATGGATATAGTTTTAGAAGTTTGATGATGTGCAATTTATTTTAGATTGTATAAATTTACCATAGTTAACTGATATTGATAGTATAACAATTTTTATATTTAAATATGTTTATACACACGAATAATATATATATTATCAACATTTATACATAACATAAAGAAAAAAAAAATGAGAAGTGTGAATACACATATCACTAACTACTTAAGAAAATGTTTCAGGTTTCTTAAACAAAAATCTGTATATGGATGGACTATGGTTCAAAATGAAACATGCATGCATATTATATACATATAAGAAAAATATCATAAGATGAGAATACATATACATAATATATATAATATAAAGTGAGAAAAAAAATGTGAAAAAAATTGAGTAAATTTGGAAAAATGAAAAAAAAAAACTGAGATAATTGTCTGGAAACCTTAAGGGTTTAATTATTTTTAGGACATGTAATGTACTCCCTGTTATTTGTGCCTTGGGATATTTTTTTTTATGTTGTTTTTAGTTTATTTTTTATTTTTTTTCTGAATACGAGAGAAATGTTAATAAGGTTAAGGATCTGATTTCTTTTTAGAAGAATTTCCTTTTTTTTTTTTCTTAAACAAGAATCTGGGGAAAAACTTTTTTAATTTTTTTTTTAAATTATTATATTTTACAGTCTTGAGAAAATTTCAGTTTTTAAATATTGAAAATTAATAAAATAAGATATTTAATAATAAAAAATGGGGAGAAAGTGTATGGCTAAGTTATTAAGCGCATTACTTTTGAACCGAGGCAGTGTGGTTTAAATACAGTACAGAACGTAAGAGTTTTTAATAGGGAAATTACTGAAAAAAGTAGTTTTAAATAGAACAAAGCAGAATGTAAATCAACGGGCTTTAAAGGCGCACATTTCCAAAAAACAATACAAAATGTTTAGAACTGTGACTTACGCCAAAATTTGAAAATTTTCTTAGAATTTCATATAATAAGAAAAAAATATTAAACATCAAGAAACACTTTCATCAATTTTAAGGAAATTATTCACAATTAAGAAAAATCACATGTAAAATTACAAAGTTGAAGCCTTAATTTTTACCATTTATTTTGAAAAAATGTGTACCTAAAGACTAATTTTCATGGAAAAAAATATCGGCGATATTTGTTAGAGCATAGGCAGAAGATACAAAACCACTACTTGTGTGACAGAGAAAAAACACAAAAATATCGGTACAAGCGTTCAGAAAATATCGGAGATATGCTAAAATATCGGATGAAATTTAGCTCGCTGAAGCTAAATTTTCTATAATTATCTCCGATATTTTTAACACATACGTAAGAAATGTGTATGTACACAAATAAAATGGGCATACTACTAACATTCTTATGGATACATGACATTTGAATTCATTATTTTTCTCCCTCTTTTCTATTGGTAGTATTAAGTATAGTTTACTCTTTCCAAATATCCGATATCGAGTGAAATTTTTTCCATGAAAATTAGCCTTAAGTTACAGGTATTTAAAAATAGGAAGAAGCATTTTCTGAGAAAAAACGTTTTCTGAAGGTAAATTTAAATAGTAAATTGAAAAATATTGCATAATTTTGATATTATTTTGTAGAAGTAAGAGAATGTCCACTCTTTTAGCGTTAAAATGAAAAAATTTTGAGCAGAACCTAAGATATACACATTTAAAAATAGAACTTTTTCTACTTTTGAGCAGCTTTAGCTCCGTAACTGCATGAAAAAGTTATTCTACAACATTGTTTTTACGACATCTTCCATGGTTAAAATTTCATTTCTCTATCTTCAACGGTGTAGAGTTTAGTAAACAAACGGACGGACGAAGGGCCCAGAGTGAAACTAATAGGCACAATTCAAATTTTTTTTTGAAAATGTACTAAAAATGAGGTAATTTCGACCGAGTGGTTCGAATCGAGTGGTTAAGAGCATTGCTTATCAACAGAGTGAATATGCGTTAAATACTGAACAAAACGTAAGAGTTTTAAATAGGAAAATTACTGAATTATTCATTATTGTACATAATCCCAGTTTTTGACCATCATATGTCATGTAACATGTAACATATTATATATAATTTAGAATATATGCAAAATAAATGAATTACTAAATATATATAAAATATTAAAAAAGTGAAACAGAATGGTCTTATAGGCAAAGGCTCCAAAGAATAGATAGATCTTATAGGCAAAGCTTATTCAATAGCTTATAGTTGGAAATAAATAATTTAAAAAAAAAAAATATGTGTACATTTTTTTTACAAATAAACATCTCTTTAATTTTTTTACATATTACAAATTTATTTAAATTAATTAATACAAAAAAAAAAAACAAAAATCTAAGGATAATTTTATTGTCCTTACTGACAGAAATTAGTTATAAATTAATTAAAAATTTAAATATACATTATATTTCATAAGATATAAAGAAGAAGAAAGAATTAAATCTATGTTAGATATTTTATTTTATATACATATATTTATTTTTCTCCTTTAATAACAATATTAGATAAATCATTTAATGATGTTGAGCACATTTCATTTGTATTTGTTATATCTGAAGAATTTGTACCAAACATAAGAATTAAATTTTTTAATAATTGATTTGTTTCTAATTGTGTTTCAGATAATTTTCTCATTTCCATAAGAGTTTCTTTTTGTACATTTAACATTTCTTCATTATATGCCATTTGATTTGCAATAAATTGTTGTTGGCATTGTTTTTGTGTTAATTTTTGATTTGTTCCTGTTGTTGATTTTGTTATAATTGGAGCTAATGATTGTGGTATTTGATGATGAAGATGATTATTAAAATTATCAGTATAATCAATTGTTGTATTACACATTGTTATTGGTTCATCTTGTAATAAATTATTATTAATATTATTATTAGAATTATTATTAGAATTTTTTTTATATTTTTTTTTTGAATTATCTATAATATAATTATCATCATTTTCTTCAATAATATCAAAACTTGTAACACATTCCGGTATAAATTGTGATTCATTTATTATTGATGATGAATTACTATTACTATGTGAATGCATTGAATTATAATTACGTCGACGTTTACGATTATTATTATCTAATTTTATATAATTATTATTATTTGTATTAATATCATTATTATCAATATCATTAGAAATTTCTTTTGATAAATTTGTTGTTGTGGTTGTTGTTGTTGTTGGTAATGTTTGTAATGGTTTTAAATTTAAATCTGTTTCAATATTTGTTATATTATTTGTTGTATTATCATCATCAATATCAGGTTCAGGAATATCAGCATCAACAGTATCAGAATCAGCAGCATCAGCATCATTAACATCATTATCTACTGAATTATCATTACTATTAAGACTATTAATATCTTTACTATCACTATTATCAAATTCATAATAATCATCTGCAACCGGTTGATTTGTTACTTCAAATTCCGTTGAACCAGCACTTGAATCATCAATACTAACTGGCATATCTAAAAACGAAAAAAAAAACAAAAAAAAAAAAAATATTAATTTAATTTATTTTATTGAATTTATATATACACACTTAAAATAATCTTATTTAATTATCTATTGCATAATAGTTTGTAGGTTGTGTATTATGATAGAGATTATGATTTCAAGATCAAATTTTTTGATTCTGATTTTTGTTTTTTTAATCATTAATGCAATCAAAATTGTTGTATAAAAGAGATGGCAATCATATCGGTAAAAAAATTAAAATTAAAATGTTTAAAGAAAAGTTTTTACGGTATGCGTGAAAAAATGTGTTATAGCGCACATTCATGTAATTGCGCAAAAAAATATATTGGATAATATTTTGAATTATAAACACTAAATGAATATGCTCTCGTTTCGCTCTCCTATAAAAGAGTATTTCAAAAGAGTATTCAAAATGAAATTTGAGTCTGTAAGAATTTCATTAAATTTTGACTTTTTCTCTATTTTAACTATAACATATTAACTATACAATATTTTAAATTGAGTTGGAAATTAATTTTAAAAATTTTGCAAAATAATAAATATACCTAATAAAAACATGGCTTATTTTTATTTTTTTGTGATTGGTGATAGGTACTTGAATTCGTTTAGAAAGCGAAAGTTGTTGGAACTGAAAAACTTACTTCACGTTTAATATCTGCCTATAGTATACATATAAAATTTCCTAAATATAATACTTACTAGATAAACCCTACGTATAGCATACGCCAATCTGTTAATCAAGAAATATAATATTCGTATTGGTTAGCAATCTAGAAATAATATCGATTTTTTTATTACTTAACTTTTTAATGAAATAAAAAGAAATATCTTTCTGTTCTAATATAGTTTTTATTTATCTTAAAAACGTTTTTTGAGAGCTATGTTCCCTTTATTTGTAAGAATACTTCACTTTTTACAATAATAATAAAAAATAAATTTAAATAAACGTAAAAACGTGTAGCAACACTAAGAAAACTAAAGAAACATTTCAAACTAAAACTAAAGAAACAAATTTTTTTTTATAAAAATGTCTAAATTCATATAAAATTCACTATTTTTTAAGTGAAATGTCAAAATTAAATACTTTTGTATGCAAAGTTTTCAAAATTAATTATTTTCCATATGGAAATGTGAAAATTTAATTTCTTTGGATGAGATTATTGGTATATATGTGTGGACATACTGTAAGTATTAATAATTGCATTCAAAATCAGAGCCCTTTTCCGGAATATTTTTATCCATATATGCGATTTTGATTTACGGAATTTTGAAATTTTGGGATTTAAATTTTCGGGATTTTGATTTTTCGAGATTTTATTTTCGGGATTTTGAATTTGGGATTTTAATTTTCGGCACTATATACCCAACCCTATGTATAAATTTTCAATTGCTTTTATTCTTTATTCTGTTATGTGCAGTATTAGTTTTTGCTATGAAAAATAAAGAAATTGCTGCAAACGTTTACGGCTGTTATATAATAGATATGCATATACCTACATACCTACATACATTATAATATTATCAATTCATCTAAAAACATTTATTGGAGATCGAAGCTCATTTGACAGAATTTAATCGGAGAAATTTAATTCGAGTTCATTGTTATATGCAGCATTGTGGTATTTATTATTCAAAAAATTATTTCCGATATACATATGTGTAATGTATGTGTATATAATACATGCAGGGTGCTTAATAAAAACAAATAAACTTTTTATGGTTCTGATTAAATTAAAAATATCGAAATAACAAAAACTGGCGTTTCGAAAACTGGCGTTTTTGCGAAAAACATCGTAATACGACTATAGACGCCTAGCTTCATTAATTTCCAAGATGTGCAAGCTAGCTGAACCCGCTGCTCTAGCACAACCATATTTTACAAAATTTGTTGGCATATAACTCGACACCTCTTCACTAAATTTCTGACACCTAGCTTCAATAGACAATAGACAGTTATTTTCATTTAAAACGAGGAAGAGTCTGCTGCACTCCACTGTATATAGACTGTGTCAACTTTGGGATACTCATATGAACGTAATATATCCTGTTTCTATAAATTTTGATCATCTTTTAAAAATTTGCAGATGTTTTAGTACCGACGTTTACTACGCAGATATATTTATGTAAATTGTGGAGTTGTGTGACAGCTATCCGAATTTATTGCACCAGTGCAACCAAATTTTACAGTAAGTTAATGTCCTAAACTTGATCATCTTTTGTAAGATTTCAGGCGCTTAACTTAATAAAGTTCCAAGAGCTGCAAGAAGCCTGAACCTACTGCTGCATCCTAATCAAATTTTACAGAAGTTGTTAGCATGTAATTTTACATCTTTTTACAAAATTTTACATACCTAAAGTCAAAAGACTAGGAGTTATATTTTCATTTAAAAAAAGAAGTTGTATGATAGCTACCCGAAGTTGTTGCACCAGCACAATCAAATTTTACAGAAGTTGTTGCCATAAAACTTGGTCATCATTTGTAAGATTTCAGACGCCTAGCTCCACTAAGTTCCAACAGGTGCAAGAAGCCTGAACCGACTGCTCTAAACCAACCAAATTTTACCAAAATTGTCGACATATAACTAACTCGACACTTCTTCATTAAATTTCAGATTCTTAGCTTCAACAGACACTGAGTTATTTTCATTTGAAAAGGTAAGTTGTATAGTAGCTACCCGAACCTGTCGTACCAGTATAACCAAGTTTTATATATATTGTTGGCCTGTAACTCAAAAGCATTTTGCAAAATTTCAGATCTCTAGCTTTAATAGATGAGTGTTTTCCATATAAAGAAATAACTTATACGGCAGCTACTCGAACACAGCGGCCGAAAATGCTGGATTTAAATAGCGAAACTAACAATTTTGTAAAAATGACGTCAAAAAAATTTCGGTGTCCTAGGTTTTTTATTTTTTTGAGTTATAGTGCGAGTGGACAGACGAACGGACAATGGATGGATTTACATGACTTAATCAACTCAGAATTCGATTCTGAGCCGACACTATACTAGCTCGATTCTGAGCCGACACTTTGACACTATATCTAGCTCGGCTCCTTTAAGGTGTCTTGAACATAGTTCATACGGGTATAAAGAGAAGTTTTATGGCAGCTACTCGAAACCGGCAGCCGAAAATGCTGGATTTAAATAACGAAATTAAAAATTTTGCAAAACTAACGTAAAAAAAATATTAGCCTCCTAGCTCTTTTATTTTTTGAGTTATCCGTGCAGACGGACGGACGGACATGGCTTAATCGACTCAGAATTCGATTCTGAGCCGATTCATAACTAATTAATTTGCGATGAAATTTTTATTTTTAGTTTATTTCTAGGTAAAATTTTTAATGCTACCCTAATTTACCCAACCCAACTTTTACATAGCGACTCTATATTGAATCTGCTCCTATACTATACATACAAAGTAATTTGAATACAGCTAAATAATGACCGAAAATTTGGAAAATTAAAGCAAATTAGGACGAAATTCACACACAATGCACATTCATCTTGAGGAGAAACAGTTATCCGCTATTACATTAAGTACATATCCATTACTCCACAAAGAAATTATGTAAAATATTTGGAAATACATCTATAGGCTAATGCGTAATTTTGTAAAAGCACATATAGGAAACGAAAGTAACTTAGCTTACAATGTAGATGGAGAATCGGTTAATAAGTACATAACAGCACATTACAATAGTTTCTAGAAAATTGCTATACACAAAGAATTCATTAAATTGGACATATGAAATTTAGTTATAGAGTACAGCAGCCAATTCATATATAGATATTATTCAAAGACTACCAAATTAGATGGTTTAGGTTTTAGAATATCAGTCAATACTAAAATATCAAGACAAATGAGTGACTATAAAGAAAATTTATCAATCAAACTTTAACAATTTAGTTCGACCTGGAACGAGAACGAATGTTGGAGGGATAAAAGAAAAACTAAAATGTATGAAATTTAAATTCGTCTTAAGTTAAGTTCAATGTTAACATTCACTCTGTCAGACGAGTCTAATTATGTGTTTACTTTAATGAAGGAATAAATTCAAGACATTAATGTTTAAGATTGCCCAAAACAAAAATTCTAATATCTTTTTCAAAGTAATTGATTTGATTATAAGATATTTGATAAAAAACCTACATAGGATTCAATTTCTTATACTTATAATCTCCTGTAGTGTTTGAAATTTTAAATAATTTTAATTCTGTCTTTAATTATAGAATAATTGTATATGTAGAATTAACCAAAGAAATATTAATGTATTCCATATTATTAATAATTATACGCAATATGCTTACCTTCCCATACTTGCGAATATTTTGCTTTATTTCTTGGACGAAATTCTTTAATTAATTTATCTTCACCTCCAGTTATACGTAAAACTTCAAGATCTTCTTTTGTAAATTCAACTCTTCTTTTCTCTGAAAATTCTGAAAATGGATTTTCATAGCTCAATTTTTTACGTAATGCGATCTTCTTACGAACACGTAAAAGAGTATCACTCCAAAACTGAATATACAAAAAAAAAAAACAAAATAAAAAATTTATATTAGATTTTTTTGGTGAAATAAAAAGGTGAATAAAAAACTATATGTGAATCTTAAAATATAGTTTATAAAAAAAAATACAAATATAACTCACTTTTCTCCATCTTGCGCAATCTCTTGCCGGTCCAATTTTATTTAAAATTGGTGTTAAAATGTTCCATAGTATTTTCTTTTTCTGTACATCTAATTCTCTACCTTTATCACTATAAAAATGTGTTTCCATGAAAAGAAATAATTCTTCTTTTTGATGTCCACCAACTTTTAATTTCATTTTTTTTCTACTTATATTTTCTTTTTTCTTTTAAATATTTATTTTATTTGCCAACCCCTTTTTTTTTTTTTTTTTTTTTTTAATTTTCTTATCACAAAATAAAATATTGATACCAGTAGTGTTCTAATTACATTATGCTGGCCACTTATTTTATAAGTGTGTTCCGAGTATCCAATAGTTACCTATAAAAATAAAAATATGTCACTTGCCACTAATTAAATTTTACGTGTAACTATTTTCAAATTATTAAAGCTTTTATGTATATACGAATAAATGATATTATTTAGTTATACAATATACATACGTATGTACATACTTACATATTATAATATGTATATAAAACCTATAAAATGTACGTACACTTTAACTTAAATATTATATTCTATTGATTTAACAAAAAGTAAAATCAAAAATTATTTTTTAATAAAAATATTATTTTTGTATCTAACAAACAAAAAATTAAATTAAATAATTTCCGAGAACACACAAAAAACAAAATGAAGTTTAAATGAAACAAAAATCGTTTTGATATTTTTTTCGAAATAAAAATTAAAAATTTAAACTTAAAAAAAAAAAAAAAACATGTGCGTCATCAGAACAAAGTGTTTTTTATTTTCACAAATGGCTCACTAAATTAAAAATTTTTTCAATTCTCTTTTTGTTTTACAACGCTAACTGTTCATTTTTCTTTTCTTTATAAGTTAAAATTTTAATAACCTTTCGAATTTTTTTAACTTACCGTGTTCGGTGTTTCTTTTCTTTATTAAAAATTGTTTTCACTAAAATATTTATTTTTATTTGAATTTAGTAGACTATCACTTAATTTTATTTCTGTAATGTATGAGAGTTTTCATGTCACTGAATTAAAAAAAAAAAAAAAACAAAAAATGTTCACTAACAAGTTTAAAAATACAACAAAAATTAACTCATAAAACTCACAAGTCGCAAGTGAAAAATTGATTTTTTTTTTTTTTATTATACATAATAAAATACAAGTTTATATTATTCACTCACTTTTTTACTCTTGCTCTCAGTGATATAAAATATTTTTATTGTTTTTGTTATTATCATTGTATTTATTAGTTATCACTGACAATTTCTGTATACGTATTACGTTTAGATGAGTGTAAATTTTATAACAGTTATGTTTTTAAATGTTAAACAATATAAAATTTAAAGGTAAAATAATTTTTAAAAGTGATAGTTTATTTCTATAAAATAATAACACTACTTTATAAGAATATTATAATATCTTATAAAGTAGTGGTAAAGTAGTAAATTGACGATTTTTATAAAAAGTTGTCATTCATATTTTAATTTTAAAATTTTTTCTTGTTATTATTTAATAAGATAGGCTATGTATAAAATTTTATTATTTAAAGATAAAGAATATTTTATTTGTATTTTATTTAATATATTTTTTTTTCAAAAAACAATAATCAAATGAAAAATATTTTTCTCCTTTTTTGTTTTTTTTTCTTTAATATTTGTGTATTTGATGTTTAATATTTTAAAAACATCATGGAAACAGCTGCTATACGTACTATGTAGAATGTAGAGTGCCAATGCCAAACTCAACTGCCAATTGCCAGTGTGTATTCAGTACAGTGTTGAGTGTATACAGTGTTAAGTCACTCATAATCATAAGTGTACTGACTACTGTATGTGTAGTGTACTATGAAAATTTATGTATGTATATGCTAGTGAGAGAAAAAAATTCTCTCTATCTACAGTTAATATTGTTGTTGTTTTGTTATTACTTGGCTTGCCTTCCTATTTGGCTTGTATTTGTTTATTGAAGCTTGTAAGTTGTAAATTATAATAAAATAAGGAATACCTATTATAGAAAAAAAATAAGTGAGTAAAACTTAATGCATTTAAAAAAAAATAATAGTATTGATTGTTGCAATTTCACAAATATTTTCATAATTTTATCAAAAGAAAAAAATGTTATTAAAAAAAAACGTGATTAGATAAGATTATGAAAAATTACTGAAAGTTTTTTTATTTTGTTAATATGTAGGTACCTATTTATTAATTATCACTATTGATTTATTTTATACTAATATAAAACTGGTTTTAAAAAATGTTTGAAAATATTTTAATTTGTGTTTAAGAAAAAGTTATTCTCCAGGTATAAAAAATAAGAAGGGGGAAAAACTACAGATACATAATATTATGTTAGAGATAGAGGGGAATACTTATATTAATGCGAATGAATTTATTAGTGTTAAGTTTAAAACAAATTTTAGATTGTTTTTGTTTGTTTATTCTAAAAAAAAAGGGATGGAAGGAATAAAATAATTGATTATTACGATATAATATTTCGAATGAGTGTAATGAACATACATAGATAGTAGTATAAAAAGAAGTGAAATTTAACAATAGAGAAGCGGTCATTTATTAAATTTTGTTTTTGTTTTTGTATTTATATTTTAATTTTAATGACTTTTTTTTTGTGTTGACATGACAATGACATGACAGTCACGGTACTCCTACTCACAGCTCAGTAGTAAGTATATTTTTTATATGTAAACAAATATATTTTATTTATTTCACC
This sequence comes from Poecilobothrus nobilitatus, assembly GCA_947095535.1. NCBI lineage: Eukaryota > Metazoa > Arthropoda > Insecta > Diptera > Dolichopodidae > Poecilobothrus > Poecilobothrus nobilitatus. Next base: position 27,295,556 of record OX352774.1, on the reverse strand, counting down.
TTTGAAATTGAATAAACAGAACAGAATATTGGTAGGTACAATATGAAATAAAGATAGAGATGGAAAATAATGTACGTATTCGGATTTCGGAATATTTCACAGTGAGAGAATAATAATATGTTCATAAATATATTATGCATATTAGGGGCCCTGTAGCTGTAGCTGGTGTGTTAGTATATTTTACCGTGACATCTAAATTACAAAAAATTCGTATGGGATACAAAATTTCTTGATTTTAAAAGAAAACAAAAAAAAAATCATGATATTAAACATACGTACTCGTTCATACATATGTATGTATGTTACATGTTAATGTAGATTTTGTAATAGACAAATCGTATCCGAATATGTACTTGTATTCAAAACTTAGCGGAATACCATAATACGTAGTGTGTAGCTGAAAACTACTAAATTAGATATGAATAAAAACGGTAAATAACAGAATATCTGGATTACAGTATATTTTGAATGAATTAAAAACGTTTTTTAACATACATAATATTTAAAATGTTTTGAATTACCTATTCGAAATTAATAAACAAAAACACCCTTAAGATGTTCGTAATCGTTTATCGTTTCGTTTTCAATACTCAATAATAGTTATTAGTTTTTTTTATTCCGCTATAATAAAGTTTTTATAATATATTGTGTATATAAGCAATAATAATTATGTAATTTTTAAATATGAGAAAAATAAAATGTACCTAGTACCAGTACCTATAATACTTGTCGTTCGTAAATTTGGTTTTTATTTGTTTTTAAAAGCATTTTATTTTTATTTTAATCTCACACGTAACATCTAAAAGAGAATAAACTTATTTGCATAGTTTTTAGTGGTTTTTAGTTTTAAAATTGATAATTGATTAAATTTAATTTTAAAATAACACTTTTAAACAGATAACGGCTGACAGATAGGGCTGTTAGGGATTTGATTAATTTTTTTTTTTATTTTGGTAATTTATTCTACTATTTCTTCTTATGTATTTTTCTATCATAAAGGTATTCAGTCAAAAAAATACATATGGATTTCAAAACGTGTACACATTTCGTTCACTCAGTAAGAACGTAAAGCAGTTTCTCATAACTAGTTTCATTTAAGATATTTTATGTTGTTATTTTACTTAATAATTGAAATAAAAAGTTATTAAAATTTTTAAGTCTGTACATACTTGTAAAGTACCTAACAAAATAAGCGATAAAATTCTTAAAAAAATTAGAAATGAAACTATTTCAACTTTTAGGAAACTATTCCTGAAGAAACTAAAGCAATACATACGCGCACGGTTCACTCAGCTATTTCTAAAAATGGAAAATATTTTTTTCATTGCCTATCTATAGTTAATATACATATCTATGGTGGGTATGTACTTAAAGTCTAGGCACTAGTAGTATTTCTAGAGAAAGTAGTATTTTTTAATTCATCTTAACATTCCTAATTGACAATTTAAGGCAAAGTCCAAAGAGCAAAACAGCAATACTAAAGTCATGACATGCTTTAAGGTTTCGTGTTAGAAACAAAATTTATTTTAATAACCCCTCATTTAATACTTATCTGCTTAACATATTGTCAACAAATGATGTAGTAATATTTAATCAAATTCTTCTTTGAACACTATTTCTCTCTCAGTTAATGTAACCTTTTTCGATAAACGTTGAAAATTGCCGGGATAACGCTATAAAAATATATGAATATAAAAAAAACAAAATATGATTAAGATCATATAATATGTAGATATACTAACACTCCTTTGTATGTAGAAAGATTTTTTTCCATTTCATTCCTATAAGGAGTATAGAACATTTACTAAAAGATTTGTCATACATTTAACCAAAATATGTCAACAAAATGAAGCTCGAACTGTAGAACTTTTAATTCTTTATTGAAGGAGTAAGCCATTTAGCATGGTTATTTAGGTGTTCGTACTTATATACAAACAAAATTGAAAATTCCATGATTCAAACCTCAATTCATTGACAAATTTTTGTAATATATATCACAAGTTTAACATGATACTATGTATACATATATAGCAAAGCTCCATAAATGATTTTATTAAAAAATATTTTTAAGATATATTCATTTAATTTTTTTTTTAACTTTTCGCTTCGAAGCTTAAAGTAAGTTGATTTATCTGAAAAGATATTTTAAAGAGAAATGCATGGAATTTATTAAAACATCTGTTTCTTTATTTTTAGTTACAATACAACATTTTTAATTTACAATATTGAAGTTTAAAATTAGTTTTTTTTTTGTTTTTTAAAATTACTTTTAGTTTGTTGCCATACAATTTCTTTTTTAAATTTGATTGGTTTGGCGCAACAGGTTCGAGTATAGCTGTCATACAATTCTGAAATTTATATAAATATATATGTATTTAAGTCATATCTATGCAAGTTTTTTAATGTGAACACGTGAAGACATTTAGAAAAAAAAGTGTTACTTTCAACATCACTATCACGATCACGATCACGAAAACACAAAAACTAATACTGTCCATAACATAACTAATAAGTATAGAATTTCTTCATGAAGACTAAGAATTGCTAAAGATAAATAAATTCGTAAAGTTAAGATAATAACATTTGGGTTTGTTATAAAACAAAAGAAAAAAAAAAAACGAATACATAAGACATAAACTATAGACTATAGAGTATATACTTTTTAATGAAGGAAAAGAGAAAACATAATTTAATTCTTATAAAGGAATAATTTATGGAATTTTTATACATAAAGAAATACGTAATACATACAACTATTTAAAATTCAGTTTTAACAAAACGAATAAAAAACAAGATATGTATTTAGATTGCAACCTCTAAAAGCAATTAAATAAACAAAATAATGCTTATAATGTTATTTATAAATGTAAATGAAGATAATTCAATTCCATTAAGTCATTTCGTTATGAACTGCTAAATATTATGCAATGTAAAAAAAAAAAAAAAAAAGAGTGAGAAAGTTTACAAACATGTGAGAATTTGTGTATTTTTCTTTTGGAACTAATAATTATTGTTAAATTTATAACAATTTGTGATTTATTTTATATTGGGATTCATAAGAGTTGTCTACTCTAAATTCATTCTTTCATTCTTAGCTTAATGTAGTTTTAAAAACTGTTATGACAAAATTAAAATATGTATTGTCATTATTCTGGTTAATATGGTCTTTGTGAAAACATAAAAATAAGCGTTAAGTATTGGATAATAAATGGGAGTTCACCCAAAAAAAATTCCGAATAACACAAAATCCAAAAACGAAAAACTCTTAAAAAAAAAAAATCCCAGTAAAAAGAATCCCAAAAAAAAAAGTAAGTGTTATAAAATCTCAAGTAGGGAAATTTCAATCCCGGGATTAGGGATTGAAAAATGTATGTCCCGGAGAATCTCGGGATTCTTTTTTTTATTTTATCAACAATCATATACCATATGAATAAACACTAAATTTTTGTAAATCTTGTTATAATATAGAGTAAGCTCAGGATGAGGAAAATTATAGAACATTATAAAAAGAAATAAAAAGTAAAATTCATTTATTTTATAGAAATAATAAAGTTCATTTATTTTACTTTAAAAAAATAAAAATGTACATTTTAAATTGTACTTTTAATTTCTTTATTAAGGTCAAATTTGAATTTTTGAAAATATGACCTTAAGAAACATAAATTATCCAGAGTAACATCGTTAAGCCGACTCCGGATTTAGATATTAATGGACTTATCAATACAAAATAATAAGATAATCATAATGAAAAAAGATAATGAAATGTTTTTGTTTTGTTTTTCTTATGATTTTTTTTTACCCATAAATAATAATACGGTTTTCTACTAAAAGATTAATTAAATTTCGTCTACTAAATTTTTTCTAAAAATTCAAAAAAATCGTTAGGAAAAATGTATAAAAATAATTACTTTGAAATCATAACATCCCGGGGATATTATTGCGAGATCCCGGGATTTTGATTAGCCAAAATTACATTAAATCGCAATCCCAGGATCGCAAACTCTAATCTTAAGTAACAAAATAATGTCTTTTAATGCATTTAAAAAAATTAAAAAGAATTAACAACATTATAATACTAGGGGTCCTGTAGTAGGTGTGTAAGTATATTTTACCGTGACATCTAAATTACAAAAAATTCGTATGGCATACAAAATTTCTTGATTCCAAAAAAAAAAAAAACAAAAAAAGCATGATTCTAAACATGCTTTTTTTGTTTTTGTACTTATGTAAATATGTAAATATGTACTTTGTAAATATGTACTTGTATTCAACACTTAGCGGAATGTTATAATACGTAGTGTGTAGCTGAAAACTTCTAAATTATAATTATAGATTATTACTGTGCTTACATATTTTTAATATATTTATTACCTTGAATTGTGTTTTGATATTGACATTAAGTAACCTACTATAAGGTCCCTCCTCTGAATTGAGATGTATACTAAAGTTGGTATGAGATGTATACCATAGTTCCAATAATTTTTTTTACGGAGGTTTGGAGGCTGTTGTCCCTAGTAATTTAAGTGCTTTCTAGGTGCTTTGTTGCTGAACTATTTTATATGCTTTGTTGCTGAACTTTTTATGTAATAAACATAATTAGGAAATATTTTACAGTTTGTTATAAAACCAGTGTTTTAATTATTAAGTTTTAATTTTTGAAACTTTTGGAACGGCGCAACATATTACGAAATGATTATACAACTGCAAATATTAAGACAGTAATGTTTTATTTTTTTACATATTAAAATAAATATAAATAGTATATAGGTTTGATCAATAAAACTTGTCGTCAAACTTTGTCATCAATTTTAAATTTTTAAACGTTTGATAAGTTTTATGGATAACAACTGATCGTGAAGTGTGATACATAATATTTAATTAATGTATTGGATTTGAATAGTCCTAAATCTTTAATTAAAGTGAAACTTTAAAATAAGCTAAAACTTAAAACAGGTTTTTACTAAATAGAATCTGGTAGATGGAATGTAGGAATCTAGAAAAACATTTAAGATACACTTTCCGTTAAGTTAGAGACTTAATATATTAAATACAGTTTAGTTTCCGGTGACAACATATGATTTTAATATAATTATATATACCAAAACCCATAGGAGAAGTTAAAGAAAGAAAGAGAAGAGAAAAATTATATGGAAATACACACATATAATACAAAATTATGAAATCAAATTAGTTTGACTAAAAAAGGTATAATTTGAAAACCACAGGATTTATACCATTAATATCTTTTTAATAATAAAATTTTCTAAAAAAAGAATTTATTTAATTCTGAGATATTGTTTATAAGATATAGGTCGTTAAACACAAAATTTATTTTATTTTTTAAAAATCTTATTTTTACCTTCTACAACATATTACTACATACACATATATAACATATTACTAGAAAATTAACATATTACTAGAAAGTTAAACTGTATAAGTACGCTATGCACATTGCCTTGTGTATTTAAACAATCCGGTGCACGATATATTCAAATTTTTTTATGAACATCACATTTCGTATTATTTTCGGCTTACAATAACAAAAAAAAATTTTTTTTTTTTTTACATAAGATAATCAATTTTTAATTTCTCATTTTTCTTATTTTTCTCAATTTCTTTTTTTGATTATTTATATTGATAGGTAAGTTCGTCAATTAACGGCACGTGCTTTAATTTAATATACCATTCTATTTTTACCCTGAAAAATGGTGTAGATAAGTATTTTTTTGGTATAGATAAATTGATAAAAAATAAATTTTAATCTAAAATGCCAATTAAATGCGTTGTAGAAGGTTTTTTGAATTAGTTCCTGTGGTGGGTCTAAATAACATTTAACACAAAAATTTTTCGTGTTTTTTCAAATATATATATTAATAAATTTAAATGATGAAATTTCACTTGACAAATGGAATAACAGAAACATTCCCAAAATTAACTTAAACACTTTAAATGCTTGTTTTAATTTTCATCCCTTTTTATTCTATTTATGTACATAATCAAATATTATGTACATTTAAATAAATGATAAATTAAATTTATTTTGTTTTTTATTATTTTAAAATAAAAACAAAATCCAAAAAAAAATTCATGTTTTTTTTATTGTTGGACATATTTATTTTTTTTTCAGCGTGCCAATAACATAAACTTTACCTTATAAACTAAAAATTTTTGAAAAAATAATTTAAAAAAAAAAATTTGCTTAGTGTAAGTGTTCTGATAGAACTTGAAGTGAAAGTGTGATAAAAAAATGTTTTCTTGTAATTTTTTTTAAATTTTTTAAAATTATGAATGAAAAAGTTAAAGTTTTTTAATGCCGCTCTATGTATTTATAGATTAAATTACGCCCTTTCAAATTGGTAAATTAAATTTAGTCTAAACTTTCCCAGAAATAATATCTTTCGAAAAGAAAATTCTGAGAAAAAGAGAATTAAATAAATAAAAAACATTTTCAAAAAACACCGTTTTTATCTACTCTAAGTCTGAATTAAAAAATAGAAAATAAAATATTAATAGTGAATTATTTGTAATTTTGAAAATTATTGTAAAGTTTGAGATAAAAAAAAAAGCCGCAAACAATATACGTATAACTAATCTAAAAATGTTTAGATTATCGTCTCCAACTTTTTCTTTTTAATTCCGCAGACTTTGGAATATAAATATGGTGGAATATAAATCCGGTAATAACACCCCCGGAAATAAAGCCGAATCGGCATTATTTCCCTTCCGATGCGGAAATAAAGCCGAAATCGCGAATTTTGAGAATTCGGCCTTATTACCATTTTGAAAAGGAAATAATGCCGAAATTGAAAAAGAAATAAAGTCGAATACCGATTCGACTTTATTGTTTGGGGCATTATTTCCGGTCACCGTAACATAACAGATGTAAGACAATAAATGTTAATAACAAATTTTTTAAATAATTTCTAACTATTAATAGCAAATTTTTTGAATATTTCTAGCTACATATTCTGGAAAAAGCGGATAACATTGATTTTTTAACCGATTATAAAATCCGAATATTTTCAACAACTACTTTTATTTTCCATATTATGGCTAGACCTCGTGAACGCGGCCGCGAGACGTGCGCCAACCGCGCGCTGCATGCCGATAACCCGCGGGCGAGACAGCCGCATCAAGTAGACGGTGGGCTGTTGAGAACTCCCAGGCGGGTGCTTCCCTACGCGGTTGGTATACACGTCCACTGATGCTAATATCAAAAAAATATTTAAGTTCCTAGAAATGACATTAGAAATAAATAAAATAATAAATAAAACAAAAATAAATAATACATTTTTAATATGGTGCAGTGACAGAACGCCCGAGGAAATAAAACCGCGGGCGTTAATTCCTTTTTAAATTGGAATTAAAGCCCATAAATAAAAGGAATTAATTACCCGCGAGCTTTAATTCCTTTTGAATTGGAATTAAGACCAACACTATTTTTTGTTATTAAAAGAAGAGAGTAATGGAATATGTAAAGCTAACGTATTAGGAGAGATTTTAGAGTTTTGGATAAAAATTGGGGTATTCGCTTTTTCCAAAATATTTACTAATATGTATGTGTGCGAGATTCTGATTTGGGAGAGATTTTAGAGTTGGTTATGGAATCAAGGTTATATCCTTTTTCGAAAATATGTATATAAGTAATACTCCGATTGTCAGGGATTTTGTGAGGGATTTTAGAATTGAATTCAAAATCAGGATTATACGCCTTTTACAGAATATTTAGAAATATGCATATGCGAGTTTTGAATTAGGAGGATTATATACATATTCTGGAAAAAGCGTATAAACCTGATTTTGTAACCATCTCTAAAATCTATCCTAATTCAGAAATTCGCGTATGCATATATCTAAATATTCTGTAAAAGGCGTATCCTTATTTATTTCCAGCGTCCTCTATTTCCTCAGGCGTTCTGTCACTGCACCTTTTAATATAACTGAAAAAAAAATTAAGAGGGTTTTTAGAGTTGGTTACAAAATCAAGTTTGCCCCCTTTTCCAGAGTAAATTTGTTCCGGAAAAATAGAACAATCCGATTTCATATTCAAGTCTAAAATCCCTACTAATTATTTTTTATGCATATTTCAACAGAAATCCCTCATGTATCACTGATGTAAAAATCAAAAGAAAAAATGAAATACATATTTAGAAAATGGAAATAAGTTCGATTCGACTTTATTTTCTTTTTAAAGCGGTACTAAAGCCGAATTTTTGAAATTCGCGATTTCGACATTATTTCCGCATCAGAAGGGAAATAAAGCCGTATCGACTTTATTTCCTGGGGCATTATTTCTGGGCCCCTATAAATATTGCCTATATTATAAATTTTTTTTAAGAAAACCCTGATTATATATTATATATAGCAGAAAGTGTGTTTGTTTATTATTTGTTACTTATGTATTCCTACACGATATATCCGATTGTAACAAAATTTTTTAGGAATGTTCCACTGAACTCGGAAGATGCCACTTGTATTACCTTGCCTTTTGATCCGATAATCTGTTCTGGAACGAGAGCCCTGTAAGCGATTTTTGTTTTTTCGTTGTCCTATCTATAGTTTTACCGAATGAGTTTAAAATCTTGTATCAGGCTGATTAAAAAGCTGTTTTATTTATTTTATTTCTGCTAAATTTAATCAAATTATAAAAAATAGGCAAATAAAGAAAGACAAACAGATGTTGTGCAAAACAGATGTACCTTGTATATTATAAGAATTTTGAAAAACTTAAAATTTCCCAAAAATAAAATTCTCCAAAAGTGTCAATAATTTCCTTTTTGTTTATGACTTCAATTTTCCGAATATTTATGAATTTTCTGTTAAAAAAAAAAAACCATAATAAAACCATTAAAAATAAAACCACATACATAGGTATAGGTAAGTATAAAAAAATTTGATGTCATGATATAAAATAAAAAATTCAATGGAAGACATTTCATTTCGCATAAATCCTGTTGGCATAAAAACACTTTTAGCATAAGTCCAGTTAACATAAAAACTATTTTAAAAATTTCATATTTAAAAAAATGTCATTTATACTAAATAAACGAGGAAGAATACAGTTGACTTTGTCAACTCTTAGATACCCGTACGAACCGTTAGTATGTTTCACAGCCTGTCACTCTGCTTACAATATTATTTTTTTAATATTTTAGTATTTTAAAATAATTTGGGTGAATTTTATAATTTCTAGAACTATGAGTTGTACATATATTCAAACTATATGTTTATATGTACATTCTTCAAAAGCAGATTCTAACCTTCCACATAACGATTATCAATCCAAAACTTTTTCAAATATTCTATAATACCATTTAATTCTAAGCGGTAAATGTATATTAAATTTACTTAGTACAAAATAGTAAATATAATGTTAAATATTATATTATATTATATTATATTTAAATATTCCATTGACGGAATAATTTCTTATAAGTACAATTAAATACATATATGTATGTAAATACGGCACTATATAATATACATCTATACTCTTATCATTCATTCACTAGTGACATATACGATATGTAAATAAACATGATATTATATAAGTATGTATATATATCAATATCATATAAATAAAAATTCTTCAAGCAACCGTTATGTTGTTTATTTAATTACATTTTTTTGTACTACGCATTATATCCTCAACAATTTCAAATTATCGAGTAAAACAAAATGGAAAAAATTCGTTAAAGAAATTTGTTAGAAAATTTGAAAAAATCAAGTAACACTTTCGTCAATTATAAAGTAACCCTATATTATTAAACAAAGTTGTTAACAGAAATAAAAGTATAATGTTGGAGCTTTAATTTTTGTGTATTACTTCAAAAAAATTTTAACAGATGATCAAGTTACAGGTGTTTAAAAATAGGAAATTTTCAGTTTTTGACCCCTTACAGCTCCTAAACGGGGGGTGATACAAAAAAAATTTCTGAAATGACTCATACTAATTTTCAAAGATCTAACTTCTGTCAAAATTGCAAGTTTTCAACTTTAACCGTTCAGAAGATGGAAGGGTTAAAGAATTTTGCAAAATTTGAGTTTCGCATAACGGTAAATTAAGACACCGTATGCCAAAATTATATATTTATTGTATATATACTTTTAAAGCTAATAAAAGTAGTAATCGTTTGGCGTTTTCAAAATGAAGATATACCTTATACAACTTGTGCTATAACAATTTAAATATAGAGCTTTTTTGAACCTTTGGGAGCTGTAGCTCCGTAACGGGTGGGGCTACAAAAAACAATTATTAAAAATAAAATTAATATTTTTGTGAGATCTATCAGCAGTTAAAATTTCATAGCTCTATTTCAAAAAAAAGTAGGAATCTAAAAGTTAGGTGTTCGAGATCTACCCTAAGGCTTGGTTCAAACTCAACCAAAAAAAATAGGGAACCTACAAATTACTCCCAGAATATTTTGTGTAAATTTCAAGATTCTAGCTTTCTTAGTTTTTGAGTTAGCGTGCTGACGGACGGACGGATGGACGGACGGACATGGCTCAAAAGTCTTAGAATTTTTTTCTAATCCGATCCATACCTTTGAAGGTATATCTAGCTCGCTTATTTCGAGGTGTTACAAACGGAGGAGTAATTTTATTATACCCGATCCTATCGTACGGGTATAAACACTTAAGATAATCTTTTTGTTGTTGATTGCGTAATAAAATTGGTAGTGTTGTTTGTGATGACAACGATGACGCTAATGAATGATGTTTATAATTCTGTATTTAAATGTGCAATTTAGATATATTCTGAAGAAATTTAAAATTTTTAGGCGAAAATTGATAATAAATAATAATTTTTATTTTTTCTTTTTGATGTTTTAATAATTTTTTCAATGATAGTTTGGGGACGGCCAATACCCATTCTTTTTAATGGCTTTTTTTTTACATACACATTTTACATTCACATTTTATATTGTAGAAATATAAATATGGAGATGTTAAAATTAGGAAGGATTTTAGACTAGGTTTTAAAATCAGTGTTTGAATAATTGGTTTAGCGGGAGTTTATTGTCAGAGGCAGTATCCACTATTTGAAATCAGAGTAATAAGCCTTGTACAGAATATGTATAACTGAATAAAGTCAAATAACATGTATACAGTTAAATTACATTCAGTAAATTCAGTCTTATGATATTAACCTCTTTAATTTGTATTGTGAGTAGTGATTGAGGTTAACGAACTGTAAATTTTCGTCAACGTATTTTAAATTTCAACAACATACATAAATAAAAATATCATCTAGAAAAATTTTGTGTCAAATGTTCTATTTGCCAATAAGATTTGCGAAGTTACCTATCAGTGTAAATGGAATTTTGCTAAATGTCTTTTTATGTTAACTGGCTTTATTCTAAAAGTCTTTTTATGTTATGCCAAGTTGCTTTTTGTTAAATGGATTTATCCTAACTGTCATAGATCCAAATTTAAAAAAAATAAATTAAATTAATAATTTCCTTATTTGTGCCCCTACTGTGCTTAAGTTCTTTATGTTTAAGTTGTTTTTTTTTAATGTATTAATTCTGTAATATGATTTAATTTATAAATACATATTTATTTTATAATATGACAATATTATTTTTGTTTTAAAAATTTAGAAAAAAAAAAAATTTTTTTAATTGTTTTTAAATTCAATATTATTAACTAACTTATTTTTACTTATATATTTTATACTTTATTTAATTTAAATGTTATACATATATGTACATAATATGTATATAACATTTTTCTACATTATATAAGAGATAAATAAAATAATGTAATGTAAAAAAAATATTTTTTAAAATATGCTTTTATCGAAACCGAATTCGCCCCCTAAAAAGTAGAAAATAAAATTAATTGCAAAACTTTCGCTTTTTGGACTGTTATAATATAAAAGTGAATTGCTGGAATAAAAAAGAAACACGAACCTCAAATTTCCTAGATTTTTATTTAACCTTATTCCAGCAATTTACTTTTATATTATAACAGTCCAAAAAGCTAAAGTTTTGCAATTAATTTTATTTTCTACTTTTTAGGGGGCGAATTCGGTTTCGATAAAAGCATATTTTAAAAAATATTTTTTTTTACATTATTTTATTTTATACTTTTTAGTTTTAAAAGAAATATAATTTGAATTTAAAAAAAGATTGGATATTTTTTATTCACACATACATTATTGTTACTGATATAAAATACGTTTTACAATTTTATACCAAATGTTTAAGTAAATTAAGAGACGTTAAATCGATTCCATTACAGCAAGAGTAAAATTTTTTTATTCCAGTAACTCATAAATAATGAAAGTACCTCGAAGGGTAAAATATGTACTAAAATACTGTGTGGGGCCTCGGTGGTCTAGTCGGTAAGAGCGTATAAAATACGCTGTAAACACCGAGGGAGTGTGCGTTCGAATCCCACACACGTCGTAAGAGTTATTTCCCCCTTACGACATTTACAGTCAAGCCTGAACAGGAAAGGCTGTGTAATTTCCTGTCCACATTTATGTGGCAGAGAAGTGTATTAAAAAAAAAAAATACTGTAATTATAATTTATAAATATTACAATCCAATTTTAGTTGAAGCAACATTTCTAACACGTATGAAAACTGATATATGTACATAAATGTATTTTACTGTATATTTCTATAGTATACTATATTAGTAGTATACCGTGTATCCAAACAAACATCTAACCTTGAACACCTACCTACTTAATCGCTTAATAAGATCATGCAGTAAAAAATATTGACATCTTGATTTAAATTATAAACAAATGGAGCGGAACAAAATAATTTAGGAAATTAGTTTAACATAATATTATGTACGTACGTACATACTTTCATACGTAGTTTTAATTTTTTGTGTTGACAAAATTTTGTTTGTAAATCATAATTCGTAATGCGCAAAAGCATAATTTTGAAATGATCTTTACTTTTTATATTCTTTACTATGTATATATATACAAAAAAAATATTATGTATGTATGAATGTAGTTTGAATTTGGCAATTGGAATTATTTTGAATAAAATTTTATATGTGTATCTATTGACACAATATACATAATAAATGTTCCTAAATAAAACACATAAAACATTAATTTTTAACGCCATGCATATTCAATATGCAATAAAGAATGTTGACAACAAATATTCTGATTTAAATCCTAAACAAATGTTTTAAAACAAAATAATTTAGCATCATAAAAATATTGTACCTATATATTTTGTGTTTTGCTAAATCCTAATACAAAACACATGTGCACATCAAGGTTGATTGAACTAAATTATTATAGGAGGAAAGATCAAATTATATGTGTATATTATACATAAAATTTTATTAAAAAAATTTTGATGAATACAGTTAACAAAAAAAAAAAATGTACGTAAACGAATTGAATTCGAAATTCGAACCAAATTACGCTTACTTTCAAAACCAGTACACTCTCCTCTGCACTATACAACACTTAAACATTTCTGAACATATTAGGACCATAAAATCATAATTTTTAACCATGCATATTCAATATGCATTAAAGAATGTTGACAGCAAATATTTTGATTTAAATACTAAACAAATGTTGTAAACAAAATAATTTAGCAACATACATAAAAATATTGTATGTATTGTGTTTTGCTAATACAAAACACTATGTGCAATGAACATCAATATTATACTATTATAGGAGAAAAGATCAAAAATATATTGCGTGTGTATTGTATGCATGAATTTAGAGATAACAATTTAAGTTTTAAATTCATATATACAAAATATATACATATTTTATTCAAAAAATGTTGATGAATAGATAGTTAAAAAAAAAAAAGTTGCATGTTAACTGGATACGAACAACATGGCCTCCACTTTTGAAACCTGTACACTTTCTTCTGCACCATACAACACTTAGAAATGTTGCTAACGGATTACGAAGATAATAAAAAGCGTGACAGAATGACAAATAAATAAATAAATAAATAAATAAATAAACCGACACCGACGAGTTAATATAAAAGCATATAAAATAAATAACAGTCAAAATATAGGTACATATATATCATATTTACAAAATTTTTATAAAAGTTTAAAATTACAAAAGGACAAAAAAAATTGGGAGCGTCTCAAAATCCTAAATCACAAAATCTCAAAGTAACAAAATTTCAAAGTAACAAAATTTCAAAGTAACAAAATCCCAAAATTTCAAAATCGCAAAGTTACAAAATGCCAATTCACATAATCCCAAATTGAAAAATCCCAAAATTACAAAATCCTAAAATTTAGAAATTTTCAATGTTAAATTTCAAAATTGATATTCGTCATATACAAACGTCAAAATTTTTAAAAAATTTACTATTTTCATAGAGAAATGTCAAAATTCAATATTTTTGTATGAAAACCTGAATGAATTGGCATACTTTAGTATTGATTTTAGGGTTGGATTCAAAATCAGGGTTCCAATAATTTTATTAGCGGGAGTTTGGGGGCGATAGTCCCCATTACTTCTAAATTTATTATATTTTATATATGAAAATGGGAAAGTTTAACTTTTTTATGAAATAGGTAACGTATGGGCATACTATAAGTATTGATTTTAAAGTAGGATTCAAAATCAGGGTTGCCCCCTTTTGCGGAGTATTTATAAACGCGTGTACGCAAGATTCTGAATTAGGAAAGATTTTAAAGTTGGTTTTAAAATCAAAAAATTGCCGCCTTTTCCAGAGGAAATATATATTAGTGTATGTCAGATTCTGATTTAGGAAGGATTTTAGAGTTGGTTAAAAAATCCGGGTTGCGCCCTTTTCCGGAGTTTTTACTTATATATGTACTTGTGTATGCGAGATTGAATTAAGATGCCTTTACATAATCAGGATTGGCCCCATTTCCAGAGTATTTATATATATATATATCAGGATTTTTACGTCATATTGTCTATTATTTTGATTGTACATGTTTAGATTTTAATACATTTGGATTTTGAAAGTTTAGATTTAAATATTTGGATTTAGAAAGTTTGGGTTTTTAAATTTGGATTTTCTAGCAGAACTCATATGATGTTAAGTCTTTCCACCTTTGATAAAACGGCCACGGTTAGAAAGTTAAGAAAGATATTTATTTTAACCGTGAGTCCATCTGCATTTTTTTAGGAATTTTTGTTTTTGGAATTTCGTACCCAACCCGAATAAGATTTAGCAATTTAGGATTTTGTAATTTGGGATTTTGTGTTTGGAATTTTGTGGTTGGGATTTTGTGATTTGGGATTTCGTACCCAACCTAAAAAAATTTATTAAAATATTAAGTCTACAATATTTAAAATACAAAAAACTTATAAAGAAAATAATGAAATAAAATATAAAAGGATTGAAAATAAATGAAATATAAAGAATAAATTATATGAATAAAGTGTACAACATTTATGATAAAGTATATATTATTCCAACAAATTAAACAAACGTAATCCAATTATTTGTTTTTGTGTAAGTACGTGTACAAATAACTATACAAAAATACAATTTTATATATTTATACATATGTATGTATATGTGTTCATATACGTATGTATTTATAAAAATGTTAATATAATATTCTTATGTATGCATATGTAAATCAATTTTAAGTTTGTTTTAGATTTCGTACAGTTAATAAATCTTTTCTTTTAGGTTTTACATTATTATTTTATGTTTTTTTTTTGGTTTTTTATGTTTGTATGTGTTATTTTGTTTTACTCACTTTTCTATAATAATTGAATTCCTTTCTCAAAATACTTTTTGTACTAATAATACGGTGTTATCAACTAAATTTATACTGAGTAAAATTTTCTGACAACATCTTCATATTCATTTAAAGAAACATTAATAATTTACTCCTTAGATTTGAGAACATAAAATTTAAAAGACTGTTATAAAAGATTATTATAAAATGAATATACATGATACATATTACAATGTATATATATATATATATATTTATGATTATTTATTTATTTCTATATAACTACTTCTAAAAAAAGCATAAAACTACTTCGTATCAAAAAGATGAAGCACTTCTAGATGTGGTAGAGATTTGCGGTAAAAAGCAGTTGATAGATTTCAGTATATGTAATCATCCAGAGAAATCTGACATTGAAACTTTTACTTCTTTGTAAGTTGTATAGGGATTTTAATTACTAGGGTACCTATCATTGAAAATATCTTGGCGAACTCTACAATTTTCCTTTGGTGATGTTAATTTCAGGTCTTCCTGCTTTGGTGCTGAGATAGTTTATGTTACTGTACTATAAAAGTCAGCGATATATCATCATGTGGGATATCATTAAAAAGATATATTGGAGAGGCCTACAGCTTGTATTTGAGAGCCATATGGTTCCAGGTTGCTTTGATTGGGTGCTGAGGAAGTTTTTAAGCCCTTACTATAAAAGTGTGCAATACAGTGATATTTTAAAATGTCATATGATGAAATGAACTATTTGAACTCTTACAATTTTAGTTATAAATATAGTTAGATAAATATTTAGATTCATACATATAAGAATGTAATGTAAATGAAAAAAATTAATGAAAAAAAAACGGTAGTCTAAAAAGACTGCAAATTCAAATTTATTTTAACATAACTGCAAGAGATTTGAATTGACTAAAGTGATTTGCAAGTTGATGTTACACTTTACTACAGTAGCAACAGTGTAAATACGGCATAATTATTATAGTCAATCTAGTCAATATAGTTCAAAATAAAAACAGGTAAGTACAATAGGCCAAATCAGGCTTGACAGTGAGTTAGTGAGTGAATTAATTTTATTATATGATAAATATTGCCAAAAACTAAAAAATAAAGAATTATTGTATATTAGTGGTTTAATTTTTTTGTTTCAACTTTTCGATTTGCGCTGATCGAGAAAACGTAAATATAAACTAATAATGCAATAAAGTTGACTACCTGTACGTAATAAAAGAACTATCATATATGTATCAGTGATCATACCAATAATTAGGATTAACTTTTAAAATATTTCTACAAAATTGTAAGTATTGTAAACTAATACAATTAAGTATTGTTACTTAGGTGTTATTTCTAAACACAAAAAAAAAAAAACATCTACAGGTAAGTAGTTGGAATTTGGATAAATGTATCATATGCCTGTAATGATTGGTAACATTCTTTATATTTCATCCACGAGTAAGTAGACAAAATTAATAATTCGTTAGAATTTCATTTATCACAATTAAAAACTTAAAATCTTTTGTTTTTTTTTTTTACACGGTACCCAAATTCGAAGAAAGGATTCTTTTATTAGTTTTATTAATTTTAGTTTAATAGAACAAGTGTCATTCTATTCAAGATATTTATAAAAGAGAAATAATGCTACAATATTGCATGTTAATAGGGTTACCTGAATAAAAATATCGCTTATTATAGGTGTAAGGTCCGATTTTGCATTTTATTCTAATGAAGATTGAGAGGCGCCAGTCCATATGTGTAATTAGACGCTTGGCTTGGGTAATTAGATGCTATGCTTAAAATAACAAAAATGATTAGAGATTTATTAAAGAAGATAATATTCATACTTTAGCTTGGGGTCATTGTGAAATAGCTCAAAACTAAATGATAAAATTATTTTAATTTAATGCAATGATTATTGTAATGCAATGAAATATATTTTATTATTAATTCTTTTATTAATGTATTTTAACATTATGGATTTTTAAAAGAAATTTAAAATTTCGGATATTCCAGCTTAATAGTGTTTTCGATTTCTTCAATTTGATATTTATTATGTTTGTAAATAATATCTGAACCACTATTACAAATATAGCATTTTTGTACTATTTCTTCAACAAATATATGTTTTAATCGTTCTCATTATGATAGTCGACGACTATTTATAGTACCTACATGTTTGCATTTGTTTTCCATTTGTTATGTTTGCAGTTGTCTTCAATAAACTCTAAGAGTTTTTTTTTAATGTTATAAGAAGCTGAAATATAAACTGTCGGGTACAATTGTCGGTAAGGGTTAGCAACATGCTTTAAATAAGCTTTAACTTTCATTTTTTTTAATGATCTGCAGTTTTTTAGACATGATGTTATACTAACATTTCGATTATGACCAATTTCCTTTCCGTTAACCTTATTACGTATTTCATCAAAGAGAAAAGCTATTGCATTGTTAATTAGTTTTGTTTTTGTTGTGTAGCATGTCCTTCTGCTTTTCTGAATCCTTTAATTTGAAAAGTTGAGGGTTATTGAATTATTACTATATTTTTACTATATTACTATAGTTATTGAATTATTACTATATTTATTACTATTTACTTCATATATTATCATCATTGTTATTTTTGTTTACTGCAAGTTTCAAGGGTAGTCTTATTATTATATTTTCACCAAAAAAAATTATTAATTGACCATCTTGATCTATTAGCTTTACGGTAATTAAACTTACTCGATTGGCCTTCACAGGTAAATAAATGACACTTCTAATATTTTATAGCCAGGAATGATACCAAATAAAAACTTATGTAACATATAATGCTGGATCTTATATATTATGTTACATTCCACTCGAATAATATATTATTCAGTTTTATATCAACATAAAGATCTGATGAGTGACAAACGGTTGATAATCGTTTTTACTAAAACCCCAAATAAACCATCAATTGTAGCCACCACCATAGCTCAAAACTCAATTTATTTCTCAGAAAAAATTCGCATATTATTTGCTCTTTTTTGTTTTACTGGATCCTAACTTTATGAATATTTCTGATTTTATAGGAACCCGTTGGAATGATAATTACTTCATCATCAATAAAAAATTTGTTATTTTCGTCATCAATGTTTGGAATTGAATTATATGTTTGTAAATCTACCAAGCCAAACATAATCAACTCCTTTTTAATCTATAAGAGGGAAATATTCAGCTTTTAAAACCGACACCGACGAGTTAATATAAAAGCATATAAATTAGATGTATTTCCATTCAAAGTTAATGTTAATGACATGATTAATTATTAATTATTAAAGAATATTCATTTATAACATTTAACTTTATAGTATAAAGCTGTTGTCTAGGTCAGTTTTTTTCAAAAAAGAAACTTTAATTTTAAATCATATTATAAAGGTCTATTGTGTTTTTTAAAACCGCAAAGGCAAAAATGATATCAAATTTTATATTGTTTTTATTATAATTTATACAATTATAAAATTTATATTCTTTATATATTATGTTCTTTACAAATTTAGAATTAGTTATAGTTTCTTTGTTTTCAGTTATAATTAAATGTTAGTTTACAATACTTATATATATCACAACCACAGGCTGTGGTTTTCAATTTCCAAAACTATCAAAGTATTGAATGATATTTTAATCTTTATAATATGCTATACTCAATGAGTTCCATTTTTTATAATATTGTATTATCCAAATTTATACTTACTACTAAATTACTACTACATTACTACATTCGGGTTTACATGGTTTAGTTTTAGTCATTAATACCGAAATTTGTTGTTGGTGGGCTTTTGGGTAAAATTTTTAATAGTTTTTTGAGTTTAAATAAAGACCGAAGCTTTTTTTTTATATGGCGTCAAATATAGTCCACGTCTTTTTAAAGCTACTGCTTCAATTTGCAGATATGAAAGAGCAACAATTTTTGAAAGACTTACAAATTTTGGTATTAATAATAAAATTGCTTACTTTAGGAACTGGAAGTATACGAGGTAATTACATTTTTTTTAGTTTTTTGTTATATTGTCTAGCTGTTTTTAAAGCAATTGAATTTGAATAGCATCTATATCATTTTGTGGTTGTCTTAATAGCTTTTTTTACATCTTGAATAATTTTACACAATTTTTTCTTTGATTTTTTGTTTTTCTTTTTAATGATTTTTTTTTTTATTTTTTGTTTTTGTCGATAATCCTATTCTAAGATTAAGTTTAATTTTAATTTTTTTTTTTCATTGCGTTTGTTCATCAAAACTAATTGTTTCTTTTGATTTTACACTTTGCCACCTTTTATAACTTTTATCTGCAATATGACGATCTATTGTGTTATGTTTATGAGAATGTACTATATTGTGTTCGCGATAAGGTTTATCTAATCCATTAATACCCCTATCATCACATTGTAATCGTTCCTTGAGTTTTGTTCTAGGACCACAATAATTATATTTAGGTAAATGTGTATCACAAATGGTAATTTATTTATAAGTGTATTAATTAAAATATTAAACTTTTCATTAAATATTCCTTCAAGTCAAAATCAATCAAAACCACAAACCTTATTACATATGCGGAAAACATAACATAATTATTACCTTATTAAATATTCCTTTACAATAGAATAAAAACTATACACAACATATATGATTCACCTCATTATATATTCATTTGAGTCAGAATATACGTATCTATACTACTTGGCTATAATAGGTATAGATGGTCAACTGAATTAGACAAAATTTGCATTTTTAAACTGATTGTGAAACAGAGGTAACAACAAGTCGTATACAATGCTAGCAGATTGCTGTCGTCTACAAAACTATGGATAAATTTTGCAATAAATGGTTTTAAAAGTGCAAACTTTTACGACTAATTTGTATTAAGATTACTTTGTTTCTTATTTTAATCATTGCTGTCCTTTTCTGTTAATTGTCTATTTAGTATATTATAAGCAGCAAAATTTAGATTAAAATTTAAATATTGTTAGGCATTGGCGCTTCCTTTCGTGAATTTCCCATGACCAATTTTTTTTTTGAAAAGGAATAAAAAATGTTAATAGCATGCTTAAACAATAAAATGATGTTTAATGTGTTCAGAAGAATGTTATATATTTCGAATAGATTTTTGAATTGTATCCCCCTTTCAAATAGTAAGTAAAGCAGAGAATAGTTAATATCACATCAATAAATGTCAGACATCTTCAATGAATTTTTTTTTTTTTTTTTCGATTTTTACATATAATTACATAATTTTGTCAAATGTTTCTAATTAATTTATATAATTCCAACTAATAACTCTGCACAATCATCTCATTTTATAAAGATTATGTATCTGTTTAAATCTCTATAGAGTTGAATTTCAGTATTCGGAATATAATAAAAAAAAAAAAAATGAAGAAGCTAATAAAATTGTAATAATTAGGTAATTTTATAACACCCATATACCATTTTATAAAACAAAAAATGTAATTATATATGTATATAAATATAATTATAAAAGTTATCTTTGAGGTTAAAAGTTCTTAATATGTGTAATAAATCCGAAAAATACATAAATATGTAGAAGAAAAAAAAAATCCCAAAGTAATTATGAAATCAATTTTATGACAAAAAAAAAAAATGATAATTCACCAACTTTTATCCTATGTTCCGTAATTTCTTTAGTTTCCTAGATGTTTTTTTTTTTTGTTTTTTATGCTTTCATTGATTTCATTCTTATTCCTTTTGTGTATTATCTTTTACCGAAATCCTTTTATTATAAGATGGTATTAAAAAACCTTTACCATTCATAAGTTAAATGAACATTTAAACTTCCTCATTATAAATTTAAGTTTTTTTTTCTTTTTTGCATGCTCATTTTTTGTTTTGCCGGGTGATAAAAAAGAAAAACAATTGTTCCTGATTTAACAATTTATTCGATAGATTTGGGTAAAATGCAGATATTCAAATAAATGATCGATGTATTAATAAAATTTAAAAAATATAAAAATGTTTATTTTTTTTTCTAAGAGAGGTGGGAATCTTCCAAAGACACCAAGAATTTCCTCTTGGTAGTGTCAGATTCTTACTGCCTAAACCCATCTCCCTATTTGGCTAATATAATAAGATGAAACCCTTACCTGCTAATGCAGTATATTAGCTAGGGAGTTGGAATAGGAAAGTATATAAAATAGATGCGGAAAAATTGAATTGGGAGTGGGACTGTATAAGGAAACAATAAATCCGCCTATTATTATTACTATTTTGCTAACAGTGACTATAACCGTTACAACAGTAGTATATAACACCTTACTGCATGAGATAATTATTGAAGGCAACCCCCACTGTCATTGCAGCAGCTATTATTATTGGTATTAGTATTCTTATTAATATTATTATTATTTTACTACAGAGTCAGATCCATTAGTGGATTACAACGTGCAACATGCAGTAGTATAACACCTTCCCCATATGATATAATCAAAGATAGAGCTCCACTGTTATTATTACTATTATTATTATTATATTCTTATTATAATTATTATAATTATTATTACAATAAAAATGTGTTAGATATATGAAAAAATATTCTGCAAACTTTAATAACTTGCAATGTATTTGCAATATTATTTTGAAACCTCACGTAACAAATTAACTTAATGCATTATAAAGCTTGCGCCAGACTTCTTTTTGGTAGGCACAAAATTTTAATATAGGTGTTAATTTTAATATAATTAATATTATATTTATATAGGGGTTTCTTCATATTCGAACCCTATTAGATTTTTTATTTCACTAAACCCTGCAATATTTAAGGTGGCAGAGTAACGTATTTCAGTATAATTTCCATGTTCTAGCAGTAGAGATTAGAATTTTCTAGAATTCTAGCAGTAGAGAGTAGAAACTGTATAGTTTGATCGTTTCGATACGACAAATGAATATTCTCATTAACTTTTAAATTCTCTTATACTTTCCTAGATTTATTTGAAGCCTCTTTTCCATAAAGTTAAATTTTTTTTCTCTGTTTATTAGTAACTTTCCTATATAAGATAAGAAATCAAGTTAGTTTAAACCTTATATTTATAAAATAATTATATTTCTTCAATTTTATTTTAGATTGCTCATATTTATGAAAAAAAATTTTTTTTGTTGTTTGTACTTATTCTTTTATTACTTATGTTTATTAGTAGAAGAAAAACTTTGTCATTGGTTCGAATCAAGAAACATTTAACAAAAAACAAAAAAAAGAAAATAAGCCCTCGAACAACTAAATACATATTATTTTGTCTCCGCTGATTCGAATTCATTTAAAAAAAAAAAATATATGAATCAGATGTATGAACTTGTAAATTTGTATGTAAAATTGTTTGTTTTTTCTTTTTATTTTTTCATTATCTTGATTAACATATAATACTGTTTTATTTTTTTTCTATTATATACATATAAGTATATATATTGTTTATGTACTCTTATTATTATAATGAGGGTTGTTCTACTACACAATTATTATTAAGAAATTTTATGATTTCTGTTATCGGGAAAAAACTTTTTTCCTCATCTTAAATTATAGCACATGTGCTTCGATTTATAATTTTATTTAAAGTTTTCTTTTTCGTTTTAAAAAATACTTTGTTTTTCTTTTAAAACGGTAAAAAAATATAACGTAATCTAAAGAATAAAAGGATAAAAAAGGATAAATAATTCTGAGAAAATAATATTCTGAAATATCCTTATGTTAAAAAGTTAAAATTGTAGAAATAATAATATGTACATACTTAAAATGGTAAAATGGTTCTGTAATGTTTCTACTATGTCCCTAAAATCTAAGATGAATTGCTGTGGCGATTCGGATAGCTGACGTACACCTCCCAAGCCCTAACAAGCATATCTTCGAAATTAATAAAGATAGAAACTTAAAATTTTGTACAAGGGTGTTAAAGAATGCGTCTTTTACGTTCTTGAAATTCCAGTTGTATAAGGAAGAAAAGGAAGGCAGTTCAAGTAGCTGCCAAAAAAACTTATGGATTTTTAATTTTATTTGAATTATTCAAGTGTAGGTTATTAATACGTCAGTTTCATCGATTTACTGTTATATTTACTTGTTTTTTTTTTTATTTTGGAGACGATCATAATGAGTTATTCCACTAGATATCCAACATGAAAAATTCGTAGAAATTAATATAATGGAGTACGAAATAAAAATATGATAAGTCAGGGTGAGTGACTATTAGTCCATTAATATAATTCTATATGCCAAAAGTGCCTGCGTTCATCAAAAAATTATATGACTCTGTATAATATGTCATTGAGACGCGTATATTATCTCAATAAAATGGGCAGATGAATATTTAGTTTTACAGGGAGGGGGTAGAGGAAAGGAATGGTCTTAACTTAATTTTATCGTTTGGTAGTAAGATTGCATCACTTAATTTTAAATTTCTACTCCTTACCTTATCTAAATCTTCAGCTAATCTTTTAGGGTACATTGTTTGAGTTATACATGCATTATATTGCATATATTTAAAAAAACCGAAAACGTTACACTTAAAAAATAAATGAAAAATTAAATCTATATCAGTTTATTGATTGATTGAAGTAAAATTTTACTGTTACTATACTTATAAATATAATGAGGTTTAAATTAAGTCGGATCAAATTTTTCTTTTTTTTTTGTATGAGAAACGAAAACATCGAAAGTTACCCAAACTGTACGAGGTTCCTCTAGCTAGAATATAGCTATGTTTTATAATATATATTATATGTATATTATATGTATAGATTTTTTTTATATATTATTATAGATTTTCAATTTCTAAATATGAGGTGAATACGTACACTGATAATGTTACATCATTTTAAATTTATATATTAATATTATGTGATAAGGAAGAAATAAATCAACCTTTACTTTACTGGTATGACATCGGTACAAGTATTAAATTATTTAATTATATTATTATTTTATATTGTTTATATTGTATTATTATATTTCATATAATATTTTGACCAAATCAGGATTTGAATCCAATACATTTTAGCTGAAAGGCTGGTGACTTTTGTAGTGCGTTATCGATTAGATCATTTTAAATTTTATCAGATGCCTTTGAAAATTTGATTTTTTTAAATAATTTGAAAGGTTTTATTAATGAAACGTCATATTAATGAATGAAATCAAATTAAAAGAATTATGTTCGAATTTTTAATGAATTTAAAATAAATAGTATACATGAACAGTATACGAAACAGTGTACGAAGCTCAAGTAATACAAGTTCAAGCGTAGTTTTTGATTGGAAAAGTGAAATATTTGGTTCAAATGCATTCAATCTATTGTGTAATAGATGAAGTTATTATTTATTTGGTTTTTATATAGTTTTTCTTTTCCACGAAAGTTATTGATAAATGAGAAATATTTTGTTTCCCGCATCCTATAAGTCAGTAAGGCATTTATTACTCATATTTTACAGCTGAACGTAATTTAGAGAATTTTAATATATGGTTAATTTATTAAAAAAAAAAAAAAAAAAAAATTTAACCCATATTTTGGAAACTAGATTACTTAGTCCTTTTACAAAAAAAATACCTCTTCATAACCGGTCTATATACAGCAATACATAATAGTGTAGTAAAATCGATATTGCTATTTTTTATTAATCTATAGCACCCAGTCGAAGTTTGAGTCCGAGACCTATCGTATTAAAGGCTGGTGTCCTATAACCACTACACCAGTACACCATTGAATGGAAATAAGTAATATTGTTAAAGTCAAATTCGAAATATAACTAATGGAATTTGTAGCTTCGAGGAAAGTTAGAGGTTATTACAAAGATTTAAATTTAGATTAAATAGTGGCAACTGTTGTGAGACTAGTAATTACATAAAAATAATAAAATTTATCGTAAGAATTGTGTAAAAAATTATTAGTTAAATATTCGCTGAAGGAAATAAAAATTCTCGCTCTACAACAAATACAATTGTTATCATATATTTGTTTTATTATTTTACATATTCTCATTTTAATTAGAAAATTTATCATATAAAGTATTAAAAAAGTATTAAATCATAAATTTTTTAAAAATTATACTTCTTTTTTATTACTTTTTAGGTTATTTATTTTTTAATATTTATTTTTAATTTTAATATCTTCAGATAAGATTTAAGATGTTCATTTATTCTTAATTTTATGGAAAGAATATAAATATGAAAGATATATTATAGCCTGTGGTTATTATGAAACCATTCCGAAAACCTCATTTAATATCAAATAAGTAAACAAAAAAACACCAACAAATATATTATATGTATGTATTAATTTGTATTTGTATTTTTTAAATATATGTAAAATCAATGGAATTTTTTCCTTGTATTTTCCAAAAAATTCAGCCTAATATTTTGGTGCCATTTTAGTTTTGGTCTATATTTTGCTTGTGTTAGCTTTAGAAATAAAAACAACGTGTCATTTAAACAAAACAACTTCTTTATTTGAATACCGAAAACAGATTGCACTAAAATGAATATACTGTAAAGAACAGTTGTACAAAAGATAATCTTGTGTATAACCTACATCGTATGGTTTTACAGTTACAAAATATTAAGCATGCAGTATATTAGTACAGTACTGATCAATTGTGTTGATCCATTAGAGAATAATAACATATTTTAACAGCTTGAAAATAAAATATTACCGTAACTCTTTTAACAAAATTAGAAAGATGATAAAATAAAAGGTGAAAGTTGAGAAAATAAATAGAAAGTTTTCTTCCCTTGATTTTATCATATGTATTTAATGACAAATAAGTATTTATTTATATATATATATATTAATGTTACATATCGCATACTTAAAGGATAATGCAATATTCCTAACCCGTTAGTATAGCCAATAATGGCTATTTAGATTGAATACTATTATTTTTATATACTAAATAATTTTTTTTTTGTTTATTTTATATATTGTATATTTACAATTTAATTGGTAATAAAAAGCTTTTGATAAAAGTAAAAAATTTATTTAGGATTTTTATCTAGGATTAAAACCTCCATTAATAAGCACTCCCGCGATTAATAAGTCATATGCTTAACCATTTGGCCACCGAAGCCACGGTAAATTAGTATACTATAGAAAATTTCATTATTTACACTATTGAAATTAAAATAATCTATATATAGCACAGCCCCTTACATGAAGATTCGTTTCTAATGCGTAAAGCGTGAATATGGAATAAATTGAATCCGAAAGTATTCCCAAAAGTTGGCAATCATAACATGTATATAATATTGATATATTCAAGAAGAACATCAATATGTTTCTTCTAAACACTTTCCTCAACATGCAGTAACTTCCCAAATATTGTCCAATTTCTTTTATTACTATTTTCCCCAATTATCAAACCAAATAGTACATTGCAGAATAGGTTTCAGCGTAATGTTTGATTTGAAAGAAAGGTGACTTTTGCTTGTTTCAAGTCGAACGCGCGAGGGAATAATCTTATTGTCGTCTTTCGGGATTTCCACCTACTCTACCACAAAAAATAGATTGGTTAATATTGGTTAAGCAGAATAAGTAACACTGCAATCTTCGGTTGTAGATCTATAGTGTCCTCCCCCCGCCCTATATTATTAGGTGTTGTAGATTTGTCCTCCCCTTATAATATATCGGTCAACCCTACTGCCGCTATCTATAACTATATTTGTGATTTTTAAAATAACATTTGCTATAGTAATATGAATAATAAATGCTTTAAAAATTCTTCTATTACATTTACTTTGGGTTACAAAAAAGAATCAATTGGGTACTTCTGTATCCATTGGAACATTCCTGTATAGCTTTTTTATACACATTTTTTTCTTTTACATTTTTACTCTTCTTATTCTTGCCATCGATATTTTTAATTTTTTGACTCGAAGTTTAGCTGTTACCTTATATATTCCCACCCAACGTGTAACTATTTCAAGAACAAAAGCCAAATAAAATTTAATGTAACTTTGCCTTATCATTTACTATAATATTCTATATACACATAATCTATAGAATAAGATTACAATAAATATATTTGAAAATTATATTTAATAAAAGGATTCAAGAATTTTAAAACAATTTCTATTAATTTGTTCAGATTATCCAGCCAATGTCTGTCAATAGTTTAATTTATGTTCTAAAAAACTTTAAAGTTAAAATATTAAGAAAAAAAACGAAAAATTAAATTGATTTTAACTTTATTTAAGTTTTAGCTTTTAAAAAAATTACTAATAAACATTTTTAAACTGAAATCACTTTAAAAAATATTTCAAAAAGCAAACATTAATTTATGAACTTCATATCAAGAGGAAATTAAATAGAGTCCAAAGTTATTCTTTGTTAAAAAAACAAACAAACAAACAAAGTAAAACGAATTAAAACTTCCTTTAAAAAAAAAAAAAAAAAAATCCATCTTTATATTCCTATATAGACTCCTTCGAATTTATACACAAATCTATAAATAAATAAATATAATCTATAGATACATATATTATAATCATCATCTGTATCATACCAATAAAGAGTCTTAGAAAATCTGTTGATAAGCCTTTAAAATATTTCTAAAAATAAACTCATTTAACAACTATAACCACACTAAACCACACTCATATATATAAATAGAACATAGGATACTAACTCACATAATATGTATATCCATTTAAAACCATCAAGCTATATATATGTATGTACATATAAGAGATCTAAAGGATATACTTTACTTTAGGTACATTGTGCAATTGTCTTCAAATTTTTATAACAGTACCTAGTGACGTCACTTATATTTCATAGAACATGACTTTTGGCGCAACGGTCATTTAAAGGTCAAATTGATTATTTTGAAATTTTCGTAACATTTTGTAGTGTTTTACTTAAACCGTTATATTTTCGTCTACAATAGTATACAAGAACAAATTTTTTATATCATTGTGGGATATACTATATCTTTAAAAAATATCTTGTTTCATCTTAATCACTGCTACAGTTCAAACGGAAAGTTTAGGGATAAAAAAAATTTTTTCTAGGCTTTCTAGAAACCATTATACTTTATAAATTTTCAAAGACATCCTATTATATTACATTCTAAAAATTGAAATATAGATGACGTCACTAGGTAGCGTTATGTAAAATTTCAAGGTAATGGGACAATGTACCTAAAGTAAAGTATACCCGATCTAAATAAGAGAAATAAAGACCTCATATAAATCCAAAATAAAATTGAAATTCTTTTTGATTTTGTTCATTTTGAATTTGGTTTTTTACTTTTCTACCGCCTACAATTTTTCCCTAAATTCCATAAAATCGAGATTAAAATTTCAAAAACAAAAACAAAAAAGAAATGTATTAAAAACTTTTACCTATCATCCGTAAACAACCATCCATACATACATATATACTTGTATTAAAAAGTTTCAAATTTTCTAAAAAGGCAAATACAAATATTAGTAGAAGTTTTTAAATATTGCAAAAAAAAAAAAAAAAAAATGGCAAACAAAATTTTGAAATTTCAGGTAAGTTGGCAAAAAAAAAATACTATATTATATGATTACACTTGAATAAAAAATACCAACACATTGAACATTCATAAATACAAAATAAAAACTAACTTTTTTTTTGAATATACATATAAATATCCTGATTTGTTTTTTTTTTTGATTCCTTCATTTGTTTTATTGCATTAATTTTTTTCGTTTTTCATTTCAGAACGCCCAAACACATCAGACATTTTTTACTTTTTTTTCTTGATTTACTAAGTAAAATTTTACCATAACAATTTTTCTTTTCTATTCTAGTTTTTCTAATTCATTTTTCATTGCTAGGATTCAAATTCTCATCTATGAGGATTTTATTCAAAGTAATACTAGTGAGGTATGTATAGTGATAGAGCAAAAAAAAAATTGAACTGAGAAAAAAAAAAACTGAAAATAAAATCAAGTAAAACTCAACTTAATTTGAAAATTTTTATTTTAATTTTTTTTTGTTTTTAAAGTTTTACTAAATTGTAACAAAATAAAAGAAAAAGTAAAAGAAAATCTAAAACAATTTTTTGAAGGATTTCACGTGCATTTCATGTGTGTGGATTAGAAACAAAAAAAAAACCATTTTTTAAAATACAGTGAGCTTCATTTATATACTATAAGTCAAATACATTAAACTGAACTGGAACTCGTTGCTTTGTTTGAAATTAGTTACATTTAAATCTAAATTCATTTTTATGCATTTGAAGCTGTATCAAATAAAGTTCAAATAATTGTAAGTGATAAAAAAAAGTCATCTTTACCCGAAGACAAGGTTGAAATCACTTTAAAGCAAAAAAAAAAAAAGAGTTTTGTATTATGGTCTTTTAACATTATTCAGCCATTGTCATTGGATTTATTACAACAATTATAAATAAATTGGGGTTATGACAAATTAATTATAAATTAAAAAAAAATTTATAATAATTTGGAAAATTATAAATATTTATTATGCAAATATCAAATCTTAAATAATAATTTTCATTGATACTATTTACATCTCATGCATGTACTACTTTGCGCTTGTGTATATTGTAAATACGTTTAGTTAGTCAGTTTAGCGTGTGATGCTATTTAGTACATAATACTGTCTATTTTTCTATAAATCCCTTAATCGTTAAATGTTGGTGAAAACAATTGGAGACACAAACCAATCTTCAATAAGAATAGACACAAACCAATATATTAGAAACACCATTTTTTGTTATTTTTTCTTTCCGCTCTTATAAAGAGCATAGGTTTTTCAGTTACTGAAATAATTAATTTGCAAAACAATGGAATGGGAAACAATGGAAAACACAAAAGCCAAGGTTCAGATTCAGGACCAAATTTCAGAAGAGTTTGAAATCGACAGCGGAGTTAGACAGGGGGATGTACTATCTGCATTGTTATTGAAGATGTTATTAAATTATGGAATCGAAAAAGTAGATAAAGAAGGAAATATATTTAACAAAGCATATCAGATAGTGGCGTACGCTGATGATGTTGCTATTCTATCTAAAAGCTGTAGTTGAAGCGTTAATGAAATTTAACGAGAAATAAAAAAAAATAACTTGGAAATAAACGAAACAAAAACATAATATTTAAAAATGGCAAGAGAAGAATACAGAAAAAGGCCCCAACACATAACTATCGGCGAGGGCAATTTTGAAGGGGTTTCAAGCTTCGCGTATATAGATGCAACGGTATACATTTTTCCATATTTGAGAGTATACAGGCTGGTAATAGGAGCTACGTTGCAAATAAAAAGTTGTTACAGACCAAATTGTTGTCAAGGCTAACAAAGCTTATAGTATAGTATTATAGAAGAATAAGAAGCAGAAGAAGGAGGAGGAATAATTAAATCCAAGACCTTTTGAATGAAAGACCAATGTTTTAACCACAACACTTTTAGTGTAGTGTAAATCCTGAATTTAGATTCAAAATAACATTATGAAAATGTTACAAACAGAAGAAGAAAAAGAAGGCGAAATAGATTTTTTATGCATTTTATTATGATGCTAACTGTATTTTAAGAATAGTAACATCATCAATTTAATAAAACTATATAGATGTACAATTTACATAAAAATGTATGTATCAATTTTATTGGTCTTTATTCTTTTACTTTTTTTTTTTCCCTTAAAATCAACCTAAGAATATACTTCTTTTCTTTTACCTGAATAGGTAATTTTGATTCTATAGATGATTGTGATGATATTGATATTGATTATTATCCTAGAAATGGAACATTTTTAAAAAATTTACTTATTTTTTTTTTGATTTTGTTTTTGTTTATTATTATTGATGTTGATAATGATCCTGATGATTCTACAATATAATAGAAAACTTTTATTTTATATTTTTGTTTTTTCTTACCATCATATTCGTCATTAACATCATTATCAATATCAATATTATAGGGTAAATGATTTTTCTATTTATGTAATTTTAAGAAGTACATTTTTATAGTGATTTTAATATAATAAATTAAAAGCATTAAAATTTTTATTTAGCGTTTCTAATTATGCATTTTAGAAATTATACTATAAGATACAGTTCTAAATAGATAAGTCATAGTTGAACTGTTAATTACGCTGAACTGAATGTGATTAAATTTTATTTAAATGAATATTGTATAATACCAGTATATTGTTGGTTGGCGTAGTTTTAATTCAGTTATGGTTAATTGCTTGAAATTGTGTTGAACTTATGTCATAAGTCTTTGTCTTACAAGAAATCATTCAGTCAAAATATCTTGGCTGATGGCTGTTGTACAAAAATAACGTTCCTTTGTAGAATAACTATAAGTTTTAAGAAAATTTTCTTTAAATATATTTGCTAAGTCACGTAAGCCATAAAAATAAAATAGCCTCTTAATTCCATTATTCTGATTTAGCAGTATTAGGATTCAGGATTGAACAGTCAGGACGTTTATTCTATTATTCTGAAAACAGTGGAAGTTTTTGAGTCTATATCTGTTTATAATCTCAAAGCATACATTAAACACCATTTAAGAACTATTTTTAATTTATTGATAACTTTTGAAGATCTCCTGCTTTTTTAGAAAAGACGACTTCATCTTGCGTGATTTCAAAATTTATTTGATAATATCCTATACTTTTATTTTAACATCTTTTTGAAAATCTATTTTCAATTTTAATTCTTCATTTAAATTTTTAAATTGCTTTCTTTGAGAAGGCAGTTATTAGCCTTAGTATTTTACATTTTTCTTTTCTTTTGTGTTTAAAATGAGGTATAAAGTGCTTGAATGACTGGAAATGTTGAAAAGAATATCAGGTAATCATCAAATTCTATCATCAAATATATATCATTCAGATTATTGATTATCAATATCATTTTTAAGAATAATATTTATATATATATATATATATATAGATAGTTGTGATATTTATAAAATTGTACACTATATAGATTTGGAAATGGTTACCACTTTTTTTTTTGTTCTTAACAAAAAATGTATATATAGGTAGTAATCAATATTGGTCGTATCAAGAATAGACCAGACCACAAGAATGATTCATATATGTAATAATATGTACTGTACTAGAAAATATATGAAATATTGAAAAAGATTTTTTTTTTTTGGTTTTTTTGTAAAAATTTACTTATACACACGCAACTTATATACAAATTGGGACGTGAATTGAAAAATGGATCAGAAATAAAAATTTTATTCTTTTAGAATAATAATGATAACAATGATGATGATTTTTTTGATGATGGTAATGATTAAGATGATGCTGATGAAGGATTTATCAAAACAAAATTATATAAAAGGAAAAAGAAAAAAAAAACACAAAAACAAAAAAAAAATAAACAGAAAATTGATGGACTTAAAATTATTCGAAAAAAAGGGTGTTTGTACCTATTTTTGATGTTTTTCCGGATATGCAACTATATATGAATGTGTTCAAGTAAGTGTATTGAGCTTATTTAGTTATTATAAGAGGATTCACATATCTATATAGATTTTTTTTCCTATATATGTATATGTAAGACTATAATATAGGACTAGGATAAATTTTTATTAGAATGGAAATTTCTAGTATCTTTCTATATTATATTTTCTTTATAATTTTCAATGGTTTTATTATGTATGCTTGTGTGTATATTTTTTAATATCAGCATCAGATTTGAATGTTGAATAATGGTTTAAAATCTAAAATCTGTACAATACTATATAATAGCTAAGAGCACCTACATATTATATATATTTTTGAATGTTTGTATATGTGAATATAAAAAAGCAACACTGGAGAAATAAACACGAACATTTTTTCATTGGTTTTATTTTATTTTTTTTTCTGTTATTTGTTTGATATGTTCGTTTACCTGGAAAAACTTATGCCAGAAGCTCTGTACTACAAAACGTGATTGGAATTAATCATCCCTGGTACTTATAGAATTTTTCTTTTTGGTTGTTGTTATAAGTGTTGTTTTTTTTTATTCCTATTCTTTTGGTTTACTATTATTTTTTTTTTCCAGTTCCTTGTTTGTGGATTTTATTTTTTTTTTCGTTCGCAATCAGAACTTTTTGTTTAGTGATGGAATTAGGCAGGAAAATGTCGAAAGAAAAATTTTCGATTTTGAATTGGTAATAATTAATTGATTGTTGAATAGTGTTATATATACTTGTATGTGCTTTAGATTAGAATATAGGATAGTATTTACAAGGACCATAAATATTTGGATAAGTCTTCGATTTCGGTTAAGGAAAAATTATACAATATGAATGAAAATGAATGAAATTGAATTTTAGGCATTTCAGCGCATCTTATGAGACAATCAATAAAAATATTCAGGTATTTTAATCATTTTTAAAAATGAAAACTTTTTAATGGGTTTATATTTTCAAAAGAAAAAAAAAATATAAGAGTCAGCTTTCCTTTTTTTTTCAAATGACAAAATTAACACAAACATAATTTTATGAGCCATTTAAAATTTTTTTTCTAGTTCAATTTTAATTTGAAATTATGATGATATGCTTTTCAAAAAAATTTCAAAAGTAGTGTTATTAGAAAAAAATATAGCGATTGAAAATAGACAGGATAAAATTAGCTATAGATGTATGTTAATAAAATCCTCGAATGAAGCCGGTATTATAGGATAAGAAATATTACAACTTCATATTCTTTACAAATTATACTTTCAATTGTCAAATAAAGCAATTGTCAATTGCATTAATTAATAATCGCCTTTAAATTTAAGCTGAAACAATTAATGACACAGTATTTTTCCGAAAAAGAAAAGGTTTCAGATTTTTAGCATAAATGTTCAATTTTATTTTAAGATTGTATAAGTGTAAATGTTGAACATTGAAAATATGAAGAATATGGCAACATGGAAGTGAAAAAAAATCATTCTTAGGTTTTTTTTTTTGTAGCTGAGAAAATGATAATCTTTTAAGTCAGATGAAATTATACTAAATTTAAGTTTTCTTAGACTTAAGATGAAATTGACGTTTTTACGAAATTTCAAAAATTTAATTTTTGTTTTAACGAAAAACTGTACTAAATTCTCTTATAGGAAAATGTTCCAAAACGATAAGCCTGTTAAGAAGTGCGAATTTGAATTCAATACTTTATTGTAAAGTTTGGTAAAGAAATAAGAAAAAAAAAAAAAAAAAAGAGTACCCGAAGGAAGGATTCTTAGAAAAAGAAATATTTTTTTAAAATTTTTTTTTTTTTTGCCTTTGGTACTTACTACCGTTTGGAATGTTATGTACAGGTACTCAATACAATCAAGAATAACGTATCTCAATATCTTTAAAATCTATTATATATTTTTTCGTTAAAATTTTTTTTTTTTTTAATTCTTCCTTCTTGCTTTTTACAGTTTCGGATTTTCAGTTTTTCCTTTTTTTTTTTTTGTTCCTTTTCGCTTTTCCTTTTGTTTTATATGAAAGATAAAAGAAAAGTTTTTTGTTTTGTTAAAGAGATTTTGAAAGACATCTGTTTTTCAAATGCGCAATTATTTCAGTTTTTTGATGAATTCAGCTCTGAATGTTCAAAAGTTAAATTTTTTTTGAGAAAATTTTTTATAAGTGGATAAAATTTTTAAAGTCATAAGAATATTGTTATAGAATATAAATTGAATGAATGGGATAAAGTTAATAGAAAAGATATTGAAAGGTTTTTTTGATGCTTATAGTATTCAACTTTGTTACAGGTTTTTAATTTTTTTTTTTATTTAATATTTTACTTTAAATATTAGATTAGATTGAAAGTGTTAAGTTGAAATGTACGACTATCTCATATATTTTGTATTTTTAAAAAATTAATACATTTGGTCAAGTGAATAAAAAAATAGTAAATGCTTCTACTATGGGATTATTAAGAAAATACTTAAAATTAAATGAATAAGAAATAGGTAAAGAATCAATATTAAGCATTTTACTTTTCGGTGTTGTAAATTTCTTATTTTTATTCTTGATTTTTTTTTTTGAGTATATGTTTCTTTTCCGTTTTTCCTCTTCCGAGAGTTTAAGCATATCGAGGAAGAAAAAATTCTTAGTTCTGACAAATCGAAATATCTTTTAAGATTTCCCCCTATTAATATTGATTTTATATGCAATGAATTTTTACTAGAAAGTACCGAAACCAAGGAGCATCACTTACTCCAAGAAAAAAGAATTGGGATATTTTTAAGCTACAGAATGAACCGAATTTTCAGAGTTTCAAATTTTGAAATTCATCGTGCTACTGTGTGCAAAATCATTCACTATAGTCATTCTATATTCACTAAATTATAACTAAATTATGTCAAATTATGTCAAATATGAACACACCTCATTCAAAATAATTTTTTTTAAGTAAACACTTATTATTTTTGAGTAGAACTAAATATTTGGCAGTATTTACTCAAAATTTTCTAGCAATTGTTTAGTACTAAAAGGAAACGATTATTCTATCCAAATATTTAATTTTTTTTTCAAAGTTTGACTTAAGATTTTTCATTATTGTTTTATTGTTTTATAGTTCTGAAAATTGATTTTTCTTTTTTTAACAGGGTGACTGCTTTTTAACCTTGGAGCATCAACAAATTGTTATTAAATTATCACGAAAAACCGTAAAATATATGATACAAATTGAGATGACATAAATTAAAGTTGAGAATTTGGCAAATTCAAAAATAAGATGAAATTTATACATTAATAACCGTTTTTTTATGAAGTAATCAGACTTTTTTGATAAAACTAAATAAAATTATCATAATTTTTCAATTCTAAAGGTTTTATAATTTTGCAAGTAGGATAACAGCTTTTAAATATGTATTTATATACATATGTGAAAATTATATTGTTAAATCTATAAAAAAATCAACTTGATATGTTGTACCTGAAAAAAACATAATAAGTTTCTTTTTAAATACATACGTATATGAAAAACTTTCAGTTCCGTTAAAGGGGTTATCGTTAGAAATAGACATCGCGTTCCATTAAATTTCTTTTCTTTTGATAATTCCCATTCGTTCTATGCATAATTTTTCGTGGGATACTGTGTATATAGCTTATATAATATTTATATTTAATTTTATTAACATCTAGATGGCTGAATAAATTACTGTTATTATATAAGCAATCTTTTATGTTGTCATGACTTTTCTTTTAATGATTCTCTATTATTATTCGTGAATCTTAAATATTAGTTTATTTTATACTTAATTATTTAGCAAAGAAAAAAACTCATTTAAATTTCAATTAATTATTTTTCATTTTCCTTTATTATTGAAGCTTATAAAGTCTTCCCATATGATAAACGTAATTTAAATGCTGGATTCATTATAATTTAGCTGTTTGACATTGAGTTTACCATACCTGTGTATATTTATATTATTTAACTTTTAGGAAAATGAAAATTAAAAATATTTACTTCTACTTACTTCAACTTAAATATAACCAGAACTTTGATTAAAATTCTACTTTTAATATAAGACCATATTTTCTCTTCAGGTTATACCGTAATTAAAATAAAATGTTTTTTTTTCCTACTGAAATGTACATATATGTTTGTATTTAATATTAATCATATATTATTTATATGAATATTTTGTTAAAATGAAATTTTCATATTTTTTTCATTTTTAGTTAATACAAACACACATGTAGAAATTGATACATGCACTACTACCTGTCACGCTTATGAAAGAAGCACATATCTGATATATATATATATATATTTAATATTTGAAATATATTTTTTTATCTTACAATTCTTACTTAAGTACTTTATTTTAATCTAAAACGGTATAACGTTGTAAATATTTTCATAACTCCGAAAATTAAGCAGTAGTAACTTAATATTTTAACTTTTGTATAATTGTGAAGGAAATTGATTTATGATAATTTCAGGCAAGTAAAATAATAATATTAATAAGAATACTAATACCAATAATAACATCCGCTACAGTGACAGTGGGGGTTACCTTCAATAATTACCTCATGTAGTAAGGTGTTATATACTACGTGTTGTAACTGTTGTAACGGCTATAGTCACTGCTAGCAAAATTGTAATAATAATAGGCGAATTCATTGTTTCCTTACAGTTTCCACTCTCAATTCAATGTTTCCGTATCCATTTCCTATCCTTTCCTATCCCTACTCCCTAGCCAATATACTGCTTTCGCAGCTAATTGTTTCATCCCATTATATTGGCTAATGGGGGAGGTGAGTTTAGTCAGTAAGAATCTGTCACTATCAAGGAGGAAATTTTTGTTGTTTTTGAAGCTTCCCACCTCCCTTAGAAAAACAAAAAATTGATAATTTTTTTTGAATTAGATCCGTTATTTTTTGTAAGGGTTTAAAGCTTTGAAAAGAATTATTAATGAATTGAAATGTAAAAAATTGCTACCTATTTAAAAAAAAAACAAGGCAAAATGTAAATCCACGGTAAAGTCATAAATTTTACAAACGACAATACAAACTGTTTCAAATTGTGACTTGTACCAAAAATTCGTAATTTAAAGTAACAAAAAATGTACAAAACAAAGAGACCCTTTTAAATTAAAGGAAACCCCACATAATTAAGGAAAATCTTTAATTTTTGCCTTTTATTTTGAAAACAAGGAATAGTGCAGTAGAGTAGTCTGTGTTAACTCTGGGATACACGCATGAACGTAATATATCCTGTTTCTATAAAATTTGATCATATTTTTAAAAAATTCAGATGTTTTAGTACCGACGTTAACTACCGAAATATATTTATGTAAATTGTAGATGTTGCATGACATCTACCCGAATCTATTGCACCAGTATAAACAAATTTTACAGAAATTAAAACTTTTCTTTTGTAAGATTTCAGACGATTAGCTCCATAAAGTTCCAAGAGGTGCAAGAAGACTGAACCTAATGCTCCAACCAAAAAGCATATAATAAATTATAGTTAATTACTTCACCAAAAAGAAAATGAAAAATAAAATTAAAAAATATGAATAAATATTGAATACTTTTTTCCCACATACTGAACTTCACTCTCATCACTCTCTTTGTATGTATTTCTTTATTTGTTTGTTTTTCTCTCTTTTTTTTCGTTCAATATTTTTGAACTGCTATAATGTTACGGTTCACAAAATATTTAATTTGACTGAACGGAACTGAAATTAAAAACAAAAGTGTTGAGTGATACATTTTTATCTATTACAATTTGGTTGTCCAAAGAACCTACGATGCAGAGTCTAGACTTGCCATGCAAAATCTTTTTGTTTTTTATTTATTTATTTATATTAATATTACAAATAACAAAGGATATTGCAATATTACAAAATCATCGGCTACTGAGACCATTACATTATATTATATATTTACACTATATTTGGTAGCAAGAGGGATTTATTTTCAATAAATAAAAATTGCTACCTATGCAGAATTTGAACCTGAACTCTCTCGGTTAATAAACAGTTAATAAGCTTAACCATTAGGCCGCCGAGACCTTCAAAATCTTTTATCTGTATTTCTCTTCTTTTTTCTTAAATTAGCATATTTTTAGGCTGTTTATATGAAATAATATGATAACCTAAGACATTTTCAGTATACAAAAATAAACAACATTCTGATTTTATTCAAAAATTTTGATTTAACTGCTTTTAATTGACTTTAAATTTTATCTGATAAAAAAGTGGGTGTTTATTGTATAGTGTAAAAAGATTCTAATTTCAAATTTCTGTTTTCAATAATCCGTCAAAAAGATAAAAGAAAGCTAGAGAGTTAATTGTCACTTTCTGATCACTTTATCTTTTT
Organism: Poecilobothrus nobilitatus; assembly: GCA_947095535.1. Taxonomy (NCBI): domain Eukaryota; kingdom Metazoa; phylum Arthropoda; class Insecta; order Diptera; family Dolichopodidae; genus Poecilobothrus; species Poecilobothrus nobilitatus. The sequence continues at coordinate 27,256,113 of OX352774.1, read as the reverse complement.
TTATATATTTGAATTTTTTGAATAAATTAATGTTTTTGACATTTAGAATGGTTTTTCATTATTTTTTTCGCAATTTTTATAGGATGACATTTAGGATAACATTTAAATCTTTCCACAAAATAATTCTTTTGGTTTAATATTACATATCAATGCTTTACTATTTATTAAATCGTATTTTCGTAGTCAATATTATTTTATAATAATAATACATAAATATCCTTTCGTTTTTTAAATATGTACATAGTAATATTATTCCGAATTGGTTTGTATCCTTGGAAAACGTAAATAGCATAATATACTCTGTAAAAGTTTATAAAGCAACACTGACCACCGTACCAAGGTACGAATATTTTGAAATTTTTTCAAATAATTGAAACTTATTATTTTTAATTTAATTTAAAATTAAATTTAAATTTAATTTAACATTAAATTTTTATACCATTTTAATTCTTTTGGTGTATGGCAGAAATCTGGAATTGTCCTTTTTTTTTACCTTATAAGTTGTTTCTTATTGTTGTTTTTTTGTTGTTATTGTTGTTGTTGTTATTTAATTCTGCCCTAAATTTTAATTTTATTTAATCAATGTTGATGTTGCACGTGATACAATTATATAAAATGAAAGAGATAAAAAAGAAAAAAAAAAAAAAGAGAAAATAAAAAAAAGAAAATTTTCTTTTAATTATAAACAATTTTTTTTATTTGGAATTTTTTTTTCTTTTTTTCTCTCTTGATTTTTGTTTATATTTATTTGTTCATTTTTATTTTGTTTTGAATTCGTTTATTTGATGTCAGAAGGTTCCAAATGGTGTCGTTTTTGTTAATTCATTTTTTTTTTCTTCAAAGTTTATTCAATTTTTTTTTTTGTTTTTTTTTTTAATAATTTCTCTCATTGAACTGTTATATCCTTGCTCCCAAGGGTAATCATGTTATGCAAAAAATTCCTTTATATGTCTGTATATAATATATATATGTATATATATATATATATATAAATTGAGTTGTAAGATAAATAATACAAAACAAAAAAAAAATTTTTGTTTTTTTGTTGCCTGAGATGTTGAATGAGATGTCGCCAAAAAAGATAGAAGTTAAAAAATTAATACAATATAATATTTAAAAATTTTACCGTTATTCTTGATTCCTTATCGTTATCTCAACAGTATAAATTCTTTTTTATATCTTAGTTTTGAATTTTCATTGGTTATGTTAAATTGTAATTATGGAAAAGTTTTTAGAGACCTTGAAACTCTAAAAGGTTAAGACAGAATTATGATAATATGTATATAGGTATTTCTTTTTATTTATGTCTTGTTCAATTTTACCCATACCGTATATACCAATTATATATAAGTTCTACATTGAATACTTGAACGTCAATTTTCACTTTTAATCTTATAATATTAATTCTTAATTCAGTTTTTGACTGTATATTTATATTAATTAACTTTTAACGTTTCATTATTCGGTTTTAGTGTGTCAAAATTTAATGGAAAAATGAATGAATTAGAGAGAAATTGATGAATTTTTATTTTGCTTGATGGGGCTCTGAATTTTTTTCATAATTAGAATTGGGAAGACATGCTTAAATCAAATCTTATTAATAAAATTTTAAATTTTAAAAATTTCAATGAATATAAAATTGAAGCATAACGTTTTTGCGGGTTACATTATGTTTGTATAATAATCATCTAAATATTTTTTAGCACATACCTCAAGATGACATTACGTTAAGTAAATCCCGAATCAATTGATTTTTGTAATATGTTTTCCGTATTACTTGTTTCTTTTTTTTTTTTTGTATATTTCCGAAAAAAATTATATTCTTCTTAATTAGTTGTCCTTATTAAAGCTACTGCATAATGTTATTCTAATTTAAAGAAAAATAGTTTTAGTAAATTCTATCCAATTTTACAAATATCTTTGTAAAGGAAGAGGTTTGATTGACTGTAGGTAGACAATAAAAAAAAAAATTAAAAAAAAAATTTTAAAAGTAAAAAGACATGAAAAGACTTCAAAACTTAACTGAACAAAAAGAAATTATTTTAGTCTCATTCATAATTTTATGTTCTGTTAAGTGTTAAGAGTAGAAAGCAATTACTGGGGTGCCTATATATTCAAATTAAAATTCAATCGACTTTAAATTAAAAATAAGACTTGAACTAAAAAAAAATTATATGAATTTTATAATCCTTATTAAAATAAGTAACTATTTAAACTTCAGTAATTTTATTGGAGATTATTACTTAGAATTCACTTATCTAATATTAAAGACTTGGTACACCTATTAAAATCTTAAACATTATAGAATTTATTTTTAATAAATGTACAATACATTTCCAGTTATATTAGATATTGGACAGAAGATGATTCAAAAGAGGATTAGACAAAAATATTTAATTTAAAATTTATTAAAAATTTCATTAGAATTCTATTTCTTTTTTTTTTTTGTTTTTTTTAGCACATAACGATGCTAAATGAATTAATGAAAAAAAAAAAAAGAAAAGGTTTTTTTTTTTCCTAAAATGATTTAATTATCTGCAATTTAAAATCAATTCAGGTTCCAAGAAAATTTCCTTATATATGTAAATGTTGCAGATGTTGTCGCATATTATTCTTTGTGTTTTTTTTTTATTAATTTTTTTTTCTAGATAATTTTTTTTTTATTTACTTTTTCGAATACGAAATATAAGAAAAGTATTGAAATCAGAATTAAATTTAATTTAAAGTTTTTAATTATTTTGTAGAAGTCTGAATTTAGTTAATCGGAACGAAAATGTTTTTAGAGTTATATTTTAATTGCATTTTAAGGATAAAAAATAGGTTTCCTTCTATTTTAATGTACCTTTACGTTTCAGTATACCATAAAGTCAAATCGAAAACTATTGAACTCCCTCAAACTTTTTTTTTGTTTCTCACTCATAATAAAATATGACAAAAAAAAAAAAAAAAAAAACTCAAAAAAGAAGAAAATGTAAATGGAAAATTTTCTAATTTGAGTTGAATTTTTTTTTTCTCTGTTTTTAACAAGAAAAAATAAAAAAAAACTTATGGTAATAATAATAAAAATGCAGAAGTCAAAAATAAAAAAAAAGAAAAAAACAAAAAAAAAAGTTTATTTTTCCCGTGAAAGCATCCGTGTAACACCGGAAATGTGTCTTACGTTTTACTTTAAAGAAAATTAAAAAAAAAAAAAAATAATTTTTTTTTTTCGATTAATATGAAAACACGTCGTACTAAAATTTATGGAAGAGTTAGAAAAGATGGTGATTTTCGAAAAAAAAAAAAGTTAGGAAATTAAAAAAAAAAAAGAAAATTATTTTGGTTTTTTTTTTTTTTTGGTTCTTGTTATTTCCTGGTTAGAAAATAAAAATTGGAGGTCAGAATGACATCGTGATAATATTTGTGAGCACGTATTGAAATTAATAGAACTGTGATTTTAAAATAATTATTTTTTTTAAGAGTTTTTTTTTTTTTTTTTTTTTTTATTCAGAATGGTTTTTTTGTCATTTTTGTTTTTATTTTTTTAAAAGTCATTAAACATCAAGGTCTTGAAAAAAAATAATAATAAATTTCAAAATGTTATCTTTTATGATTACAAATATGTATTTTAAAGTTTTTAAAGACGTAAGAAATATTTTTTAAAATTTTATTTTTTTTGTATAAATTTTTTTTGGTAAATTGTTCTTCAAAACTCCATCCATTTCTTGAATTTATGATGGTTATTAAATTATGGTTTCAAAAAATCTGAAGTTGATTTTTTTAAAGATTTTCTTATAATCATAATAAGTTGTACCATGAAGATTTGATTTGTTCTGTATTATTATCATATTAATATTAAAATTTAATATTTTTAAAACAAGTTTTTTTAATATTTAGTATAAAATCTCACCAATCAGTATTAAATAGTCCCTTTTATTGAATTTATTTTTTCAATATCCAGTAAGTTTCAGTTCTATCTGTCAGTAAATTTAATGAACAGTATTGTCAGTTTATATTGTTAATAAACTGTTCCTTTTTACTTTAAGAAAAGGATTTCCACTTTAAGTGCAAGTTTTTTTTTTGAAAGCAATTAGTATTTTCATTTATGTGGAAGTTGTGCTTTTAAAATGAAAGTATTTCTTTTGTTATATGTAATTATTATAAAAAAGAAATCTAGCAAGAAAAAGCTTGCACTTAAATTAAAAATTCTTATACTTAAAGTAAAAAAAGTATATCAGTTTTTCATTTTACTAAAAATGTAAATAATTATGTTGAATGTTTAGGTTTAATATTGGAGGTTTACTACTAACCGTAAATGTAAAACATATTCTTGTTGTAAGTAATTCTCATGTTATTTTCATTGAACGGAAAGTTTACTACAGCGAAATTAAAAAATGCAACAGATTTTAACAACATTTACATTAAAACTAGCCGTATTAAAGTTGTTTCGGTTTCACGTTATTGTGATACTTAACTGCATTTTAATTTTCATTATTATTTTTTAAAATTAATTGTTTTATAGGATATTTTTGTTCCTTAAAAAAACAATAAAACCGCAAATATATTAAGACAAATTAAAAAAATTTTATTTTCAATATAGTTTTTAAAACAATTTTAAAGTCTGAAAATAAAATAGTTTAATTTAAAATTTTTTTTGTTAACCTTCTTCTTAAGGTAAAAGGTATAAACAAAAGATATATAAAATTTTACAGAAGATAATATACGAATAATATGCATACAATTTCCAGAAAAAGGATATAGATTAATTTTTTTTTAATTTAATCAAAACCACAAATAAATTTTGTTTTTGTTTCTTAAGCACTCTATATTTAAATTGTTTAATATTATATTATAGTCGAACTGCCGATAAATATACAATAATTCAATTCTTAATGCAATATACATACCTACATATAATATGTACATACACGCATATATAAAAAGACTTAAAATGATGATAAGAAGAATTTACAGAACAACAGTTTTTTTTGTACCCCAACCGACTAAATTAAAATTACCAATTCTAAAATAACTGTTATTGCATATTATGCATGTATGTTAGTATGTATGCATTTGTACTTGCTCAGCTGCTTTAACAAATACATTAAAAAGCAAAAAAAGAAAAAAAGGTAATAATAAAACAGCTGATAATTTCAAAATTGTAATGACATAATAACAATATATTTTTAAATCATATACAAATACACTAATACAATAACACATCTGTATTCGTATATAAAATTTATTTTTAAATTACATAATATAGAGTGCATAATAAATTATATTGTGTAAGATAGGCTTAATCTTTTTTAATTTCTTAATTAACGTTTGTCAGAAAATTAAAGATAGTACCTATAATGCAGATACAGATGAAATAAACAAAACAATAACTATTAACCAATATAGACGTACGTTCATTCAGTAATTAAAGCGAAAAACGATATAATCAGTCAATTAATGATCTAAGGATAAAACTTTTGCTGCAATCGAAACGATAACGTCATACATGAAAAAATTTGGAATTTAATAGAGATTAGATAATATGCAATACATACATATGTGTTAGATGTATGTATGTATGTAGATGTATAGAATTTATTCATCAAATACTAAAAGGACATACAAAAAAATTTAGTAAAAGGATTATAAACCTATCTTATTCAGGACCAAAATCTAGACACGATTATAGAATCTTCTATTATCCGTAATATTACACTTTCTCTGCAAATGCTAATGCGGTACCAGGGAAATTTTATGACAAAAATACTAGGAAGTTTTGTTTTTAACGTTAATAATATGAATAAATCACCAAAAATTCATAAAAGAATTTGAAACATTGTGTTAATTCAATTTTGAATATTATTTTGCACAACAGTGTATTTTATAATAAATATTATCCAATATCCAGAAATTGGTATAATTATTGTTTTGTTACATTCTTCTTCTTGATGACGATTAAAATGATTATGATAATGATGATCATAACAATGAAGGAGCGAATTAAAGAGAAAAAAAAACAAAAAATCAAGTGACACACAAACAGAACTCAACTGAAAACGAACTGGATTTTACTTTACCTTACCGAAACTCAAACTAACACATGTATATTATGCATATTATAATATACCTACATGGTGCTTGGCTCTCAATGGTCTTCCTTTAAATGTGTGATCGGGCTTATTGAGGCGAACAAAAAATTGTATGAAAGAGGAAGGGGTGTATTTTCACTGCTTTAGAAGTTTTGGATAAAAATTTTAACAATTTTTCAACCATAATTAAGGTTTTTAAATTTTAACCAAATAAGACAGAAAAAGCAGTACAAACTTTACCCTTAAACACTTAAAGACTAATATCTAGTTATAAGGACTTAAAGACATAAAATATTAATTAATACTTAGTTAAATATCTTTAACAAAGTATTAATTAAAGTTTAACTTTACCCCATAACTTCTAAAGCAGTGAAAGTAGACCCCTTTTCAAGGAAGACTATTAGATCACCCATTTCAAGGAAGACTATTGAAAACTAAACATCCTGTATAATATGTATACCATTTCAATTTTTTTCTGAATTATGAGACAACCCCGTAAATCTCGAATAAAATTTAATTTCGAGATTAAATTCTAAATTTTAAGTTTCGTGTTTTTTGTTTTTAAACTTGTTTTTTCGTGTTTTTTGTTTTTTTTTGTCTTTCGCCATAAAAAGTTTTATAAATAATAGGAAAAAATAACCTTAGGATGATAAATACCAACAGTAATAAGTACATACTATTAAAAGCCATTAAAGTTTCAATACTATTATTAATTTATATATATATAGTAATATTAAATATTTATTTTAATTATTATAATATATTATATTATAATTACACTGTATTTGAAAGCAAGGCAGAGTGGTTAAGGAAAATGACTTATATAATAATTTTTTAACAACTTGCAATCTGTGTTTTCTATGTAGTAACATAAAAAAATTTTATAAACAAGGTAGAATGTAAACCAACGGTTTTTAAAAGCGCACATTTCCAAAACTCAATACAAACTGTTTAGAAGTGTGACTTACACAAAAATTTGAAAATTTCATGTAATAAGAAAAAACTTGAAAATAGGACATTTTTGAGATTTTGAGGGGCCGTAAGTCCGGAATCCTATATAACTAAGAAAAGCTGTTAACACACGTAAAAATATATTATTGAAGCTTTAATTTTTATGTCTTGCCGAAGAAAAGTTTTTACAGGTGCCTAAGTTACAGGTGTCTAAAAATAGCAAATTTTCAATTTTTGAGGCGTAATAACTCTTAAAGAGGGGGCGTTACCAAAACATTTTCTGAGGAAACTTATACTAATTCTAAAAGTTCTTTCTTGTCTCAAAATTTCAGGTTCCTATCTAAAGGGGTGCCGGAGTTATGAAAAAAGAAATTTCATGCAAAATGTGGTTTTCACATAACGGTAAATTTAAATCGTAAATTACAAAATATTACATAATTTTGATATTGTTTTATATAGATAATAAAATTTTCGATCTTCTACCGGTTTTAGATTGCAAAACTATTACGCAAAGCCCGAGATATATACATCTGAAAATGGAGCTTTTTTACAATTTTGAAGAGCTGCAGCTTTGGAACCCTTTACAACTAAAATAAACCTTTCACACACGTAAAAATATATTATTGTAGCTTTCATTTTCATGTCTTGCCGAAGAAAAATTTTTACAGGTACCTAAGTTACAAGTGTCTAAAAATAGCAAATTTTCAATTTTTGAGGCGTAATAACTCTTAAAGAGGGGGCGTTACCAAAAAATTTTCTGAGGAAACTTATACTAATTCTAAAAGTTCTTTCTTGTCTCAAAATTTCAGGTTCCTATCTAAAGGGGTGCCGGAGTTATGAAAAAAGAAATTTCATGCAAAATGTGGTTTTCACATAACGGTAAATTTAAATCGTAAATTACATAATATTACATAATTTTGATAGTGTTTTATATAGATAATAAAATTTTCGATCTTCTGGCGGTTTTAGATTGCAAAACTATTACGCAGAGCCCGAGATATATACATCTGAAAATGGGGCTTTTTTACAATTTTGAAGAGCTGCAACTTTGGAACCCTTTACAATTAAAATAAACCTTTCACACACGTAAAAATATATTATTGTAGCTTTAATTTTTACATCTTGCAGAAGTAAAATGTGTGCAGGTTCCTAAGTTACAGGTGTTTAAAAATAGCAAATTTTCAATTTTTAAGCCCTAATAGCTCATAAACAGGGGGTGGTCCGAAAAAATTTTCTGAGCAAACTTATACTAATTCTAAAAGTTCTTTCTTGCCTCAAAATTTCAAGCTTGTATCTAGAAGCGTTCCGGAGTTATGAAAGTAGACAAATCATGCAAAATTTGGTTTTCACATAACGGTAAATTTAAATACTAAATTTAAAAAAATTGTATAATTTTGATATTAATTTACAAAGATAAAAGAAATACCTGTCGAATGACGTTTTCGGATTGAAAAAATCTGAAGCAGAACATAAGATATATGCATTTAAAAATAGGGCTTTTTCAAAGTTTGAGGGGGTGTAGCTCCGTAATGAGGGGGGCTACATGAAAAAGTTGTTCCACAAAATTATTTTTTTTATGAGACCTACCTATGGTTAAAATTTTTTTTCTCTATCTTTAACGGTGTAGAAGTTTTGTAAACAGACGGACGGACGGACGGACGGACAGAGTGAAACTAATAAGCACATTTTTTCAAAATTTTTTTGGAAATGTGCTAAAAATGTATATTGCGCTATTTATTTATTCTTATGACTAAACTTTAAAAACTAAAATTTAATTTTATTAGTTTCTTTATTAAGTAACTTAAGCTAGCAAAGAAATTATTTTTCCTAAGAATTATTTTTCTGCATAGTATTCAGCTTATATTTCAGCCAAAAAAAATATAATTTTATATGGGATTTTATGTCCAAATTTTTCTCGGCAAAAACTTTTTAATAAATATTTTCAATTTTTTGTCAAGTAGTACCGGAATACCAGTATACGCAATTTAGTACGACAAGAAAAATATATAATCCAAGACACAAACCGAGAAAAAATATGATACCTAGGTAGAAAAATTTTAATTTTTTTCATGTGTCAAAAAATATTTTGAAATTCGGTTTTGTTTTTTTTTTTACAATAAAATTATTTATCTATTAGAATTAAAATTTTATTTTAAAACAAACAATTATTTACAAAATTTAATATTATTGGTTAGGACAAATTATTTATAACAAAAACGAGGAAGAATACAGTTGCCTTTGTCAACTCTTAGATACCCGTACGAACCGTTAGTGTGTTCACAGCCTGTCACTCTGCTTACAATATTATTTTTTTAATATTTTAGTATTTTAAAATAATTTGGGTGAATTTTATAATTTCTAGAACTATGGGTTGTACATATATTCAAACTATATGTTTATATGTACATTCTTCAAAAGCAAATTTTAACCTTCCACATAACGATTATCAATCCAAAACTTTTTCAAATATTCTATAGTACCATTTAATACTAAGCGGTAAATGTATATTAAATTTACTTAGTACAAAATAATAAATATAATTTTAAATATTATATTATATTATATTTAAATATTCCATTGACAGAATAATTTCTTATAAGTACAATAAAATACATATATGTATGTAAATACGGCGCTATATAATATACATATATACTCATATCATTCATTCACTAGTGACATATACGATATGTAAATAAACATGATATTATATATGTATGTATATATATCAATATCATATAAATAAAAATTCTTCAAGCAACCGTTATGTTGTTTAGTTATTTACATTTTTGTGTACTACGCATTATATCCTCAACAATTTCAAATTATCGAGTAAAACAAGTGCAAAAAAATTTGTTGAAGAAATTTGTTAGAAAATTTGAAAAAATCAAGTAACACTTTCGTCAATTATAAAGTAACCCTATATTATTAAAAAAAGTTGTTAACAGAAATAAGAGTATTTGAAGCTTTAATTTTTGTGTATTACTTCAAAAAAATTTTAACAGGTGTTCAAGTTACAGGTGTTTAAAAATAGGAAATTTTCAGTTTTTGACCCCTTACAGCTCCTAAACGTGGGGTGATACAAAAAAAATTTCTGAAATGACTCAAACTTATTTTCAAAGATCTTCTGTCAAAATTTCAAGTTTCCAACTTAAACCGTTTAGAAGATAGAAGGGTTAAAGGATTTGGCAAAATTTGAGTTTCGCATAATGGTAAATTAAGACACCGTATGCCACAAATATATATTTATTGTATATATACTTTTAAAGCTAATAAAAGTAGTAATCGTTTGGCGTTTTCAAAATGAAGATATACCTTATACAATTTGTGCTATAACAATTTAAATATAGAGCTGGCTACAAAAAAAAAATGGGGCTACAAAAAAAAGCTATTAAAAATAAAATTAATATTTTTGTGAGATCTATCAGCAGTTAATATTTCAAAAAAAATGTGGGGATCTAAAAGTTAGGTGTTCGAGAGCTACCCTAAGTTTTGGTCCAAACTCAACCAAAAAAATTAGGGAACCTACAAATTACTCTCAGAATATTTTGTGTAAATTTCAAGATTCTAGCTTTCTTAGTTTTTGAGTTAGCGTGCTGACGGACGGACGGACATGGCTCAAACGTCTTAGAATTTTTTTCTGATCCGATCCATACCTTTGAAGGTATATTTAGCTCGCTTATTTCGAGGTGTTACAAACGGAGGAGTAATTTTATTATACCCGATCCTATCGTACGGGTATAAAAAAAAATTTCTATCTGTAAAGACTATCAAAATTGTATATACATTGCCGAAAAATTTTTACATTTTTCATCTTTTTTTCTTTGAGCTGAGATATAATCTGAATTCTAATACGAGTGGTATAAAGAAAAATTTCTTTTTTTTTTATTTATTCATTGCAAAAGAAATCGTAAACGCAATAGTTTCAAATTCTACTTAAATGTACTAAATTATGTACTAAATTTTGTACTAATTTATTTTATTTTATATGTATTGCATACTTTTAGGCTGATACTTTATTTTGATATTTACTTATATTGTAATTATTATCTTTCTATATTTAATATAATAATATAATACAAATTACAAACACAGAAGAATAAAGACATTTTGTTTGTTTTTTGGGTCCTAACACTTTTATTTGTTTCATAATGATTATATAAATATATCTAAAGACTGTACATCAAATCAGCTAAAGAATTTTACTTAGTTGACCATATATAATATAATAAAATCACAGTTAGTTTTTCTCAAAATAAAACTAGAAAACCATCAAATACTTTTTTTTTTTAACAATCTTAATATCTTAAGGAAAATGGCTTTAAACTATATATATAAATAGGAAGTAATTATCAAAGTACTTTTACTATTTTTAAGTAAAATTTACAGTTAAACATTTATAAAAACAAAATACTTTAAAGGATTCCATCTGAAATTATGTCTAATTTATTCTTTAATTCTTTTTGAATTATTTCACTTAAAAATTTTTCTTCTTAATGCAGGGGTTTTAAGACGGTGGATTATGTCATCAAGAAAGATAGGGTACATAATATATTTCAAAAAAAATATTATTTTGTATTTTTCTTATAAAAAATTACTATACATACGTATATGTTTATAAACTTATAAAAAGATATACAAAATACACTACATAATATATAGAATTTACAACTCTTTTTTTTTTTTATTGTGTCTTTACGTTATCTTATTGATAACGTGTTATCGCATTCTGAATGGTTTTATAGTTTTTCTTCACGGATCTGAAACTGAAATCTGAAATTTGTTTTAATGTAAGTGAAAAGATTTCAGTTTTTAAAAAGAACCTTTCCAATTTACAAAAAACTTTAATACTTAAAGTCTTTCTGAACGCGATTTTAGATTGAGTTCAAACTCAAATATTCAGTTTAAAAACAAAAACTATCAGTCTATTCTAAATTTTTTCTAAACACGATTAATGTAAAAATACACAAAAAAAAGGAATTGATTGATTAAATTCACTTTAAGGTACTAAAAACTTATGAACGTATGAAATATAAAAGAAGGTTAAAAAACCCTGCCTTAACCTCTTGTAAAGTTTTTATTATTATTTTATTTTTAAAACAGAAAAGATTTTAAAAAAAATATTCTTCCTGTTTTTCACAATACTTCAAATTTTTATACAAAAACAAAAGAACAAAGTGTAAATGATTACAAAAAAAAAAAAAAAAAAATAATACAAATGAGAAAAAAATTAAAAAATATTTTTGCACCAAACAATAGGGTATATATATATAGAATGGTGTGGTATAAATGAAAAAAGTTTTTCTTTTACTTATTCTGTAATAGAAAGCGTATGACTGCTGCTTTTTTTTTCGCAATTATTAAGGCTAATAATGTTTTTTATTTTTCTGTGATAAATTTACAAAAAAAAAAAAAAAAAAAAAAACGTAAAAAAACGTGGAGTTAAATGTGTGTAAAATAAGATAAAAAGTGCACGATAATAATGATAAAAAAAAAAACAGAAAAACAAACAGAAACAAAAAAAAAAAAAATTTAAGAAAAGATATGGCAAAACTTCAGAGTGTGACAAAATCAAAAGAATTTTTTTTCTTTATTTTCTTGTTGAAAAGAGTTAAGTTGAGAAAGAGACTAAGATAAAGAAGTGTGAGTGAAAGAAAAGAACAAAAAGATATATTTTTGTTTTATTTTATTTCAGATTTTTGATTTTGTTTTTTAGTTTGTTTTTTTTTTTTTTTAATAAATAGAGGAGCAAAAGAAAAGAAAAATAAAATAACAAAAGGGTAAAGGTATGATGTTGATAGGAAGGATATTGAGATTGTTGGAATCATAGTCATCATATTTCTACGACAAAAGTTTAATAAATATGTTAAAGAACAAACAATAAAAAAAAAAAAAACGTACAAACAAAAAATAGTAACTGGAGCAATTTAAATTTTTTTTCTTGTTAAAAAAAAACAAAAAAGAGATTTCCTTAATATCGTTAATATTAATTATTGGTATTCTAGATTTAGCTAAGCAAAAAAATAATGAAACATTGGAACATTTAATTCTGTCATTTTTTTTTTGTAGAAAATTTTCAAAATAAAACTTATCGCACTTAAAATCAAAAAATTTCTTTTCTTTTGCTTTTGTATGGGGAAAGGTTGTTTTAGTGATTAAAAATGGCGCACTATGAAGAAGTTTATTGCTTACAGCAAGTTAAATGCTTTTTGAAGAATCTACATCACTTGCATAAAAAAAAAACAAATTTTATTGCATTCAATAAATGTAGGTACACATGAAAAAGGGCTATTGAATTATAGTATTAGAAATAGAAAAAAAAAGGTTAAGATTAAGATCAAGAACAAGTTTTTACTTCCGTCTCTAGTGGTAAAGTTAATGATAAAAGAAAATTAAAATGTAATTGCATTAATACAACGAATTGCAAATGATTTGTGAAACTCTTTAATAACACAACAGTTTCTTGAAATCGATATTTTCTAAGTGTATGATATTTAGAAATTAGAACAGTACGTTAAGATATTTTTATCAATATTTATAGTATACCGTATTTTTGTTTTATATAATATAGTATACCTCTGCTAAATTTATAATTCAATTACAGCTTGAAACCTCCTTAAATCTTAATTTTCGAAATGTCCTTTAAATGGCTTCATCCTTAAGTGAACAATGTATTAATAATAAATTTTCCATCATCCCATTGTTGTATAAAATATTTATAGTATAGGTTAAAGTCCATTCATAATCAATAAGAAATTTTACATATCCCGTATAAATTTTCCAAAATTTCAACATGTCGTAATTTCTACCATAATTTGAAATATTTAGCATTTTGTGTATTCTCAGATAAAATGTTTGTGTAAAATTATAGTTATATGTACTTATAATAATCATTTATGTGCAATATTAAGAGTAGATCGTTATAAATTTTTTTCTCCTTCTTATAATTTTACCTCTTCTTCTATTTAAAATTGTACTGCAAAACTGTTCTTTAATAAAACAGATTTCACTAGATTTACCCTTAAATTAAAAAAAAAAAAAAAAACAATGTAATAAAAAAATAAAAAAAAAAAAAATTTATATATTTTTTTCCATACCATTCAACTTGTCTTATTTAGAAAGTTTTACTTTTGTTATTTTCTTTATCTTTTTCTTATTTTGTTGCCGGATGATGTCATGTTTGTTTTTGTAGTTTTGCCGTACAATGTCGCCACCGTTGCCGCCGTCATTGCTTCGCATTTTCAAAAAATAAAAAGAAACTTTTTTGTTTTTGTTTTTTTTTTTTTTTTTTTTTTTTTTCAAAAAATTATATTTTGTTAATGTTTGTGTGTATGTCAGGTTTGTATTTTTTTTATTTTTTGCGAAAATTTTATTTACTCTAGATACAATATTAGAACGTTAAGGTATTTTATATAGATATATAATATATATTTATGTATATACACATATATATATATACTAGTTATGTATATATAAACAAATATAAATTAAATATAGAATTTATATTAAAAGTTGCTATTTTACAAAAAAAAAAAAATAAGAAATAAATAAAAAAACAAAACAAAAGAGAAAGTTTAAAAAAAAAGGATGTCTTGTAATTTTAGTTAATTTCTTGTATTTGACATGTAAAACGGATAAGGAAGGATATGGAACAATTGATTAAAAGTTTTCTTTTTTTGTGTTTGTTTTAATTTTTTCTATTTTTCTCTTCCATAATGATTTAAAACTTTTGTTATGTAAAGAGAAAAAAAACATTTTTTTTGAAAGTTTTTCTTGTTTTCTTTTTTCAAGTTTTTCAATTTGTTTTTTTCTTTTTTTTTTGTTGATTTTGTGTTGCAAAAACAAAAAAACAACTCAAGGCAACACCAAGTAGCGTTCAACAAACGATGAGATAATAGAGCTAAATGTAAAGTTGAAGGTGAAAAATATGACAAAAGAGTGAGGTCTAAAGTTGGTTGTCCATGAATACTGCAAAAAATAAAAATAAAAAAAATAATAGAACAAAAATAGCATGAATAACGGAAGTTAAGAAACAGGAAATAAAGGTTCCTATTTTTGACGTTTTTCTTTTTATGTACCTTTTGAGAATTTTTTTCTTTTTTTTCTTTGTTTTGTTTTTATTCAGAAAGAATAAACATTTTTACATTCTTACATTTTCTGTTTTTGTACTTTTTCCACTATGACAATAAGTTGAAAGTTAATAAAAAAAAAAAATATAAAAATAAAGAAAAACTTTTCGCTAGTTTTTCCGTTTTTATTTGGTTTTTTTTTTTTTTAAGTAGATTCAGCTGAAAATTCGAATATTTTTTTCGAAATATTTACTTTCAAAAATTGAGGTTTTCTTTAAAGTTTTTCTTATATATATTTTTTTTGTTGATTTCTCAAAGTTTTTACTTTTATTTCTTAAAAAGAAAAAAAAAAAAATATAGTTTTGCCGTTTAATCAAATTCCGGAAATTTTACTGGAAAATATATAGAAAAAACTATTAACGTATGCTTAATTTTCCTACATACATGTACTATTATCGTAAAATTGAATTAGCTTTGTAATATTAAAACAAAAAAAAAAAAAAACTTTTTAAATTTAAAACTTATTGTTAATAAATTAAAATGAAAAATAAAAGGAGTAGTTTAAATTTAAAAAGATTAATCTGTTATTGTATAGGTATATAAATAATTTGTCAAAAATTCGAACATTCTTTTAAATCATATTTTCTTTCCATCGTCAACAATTTTAATTTTTAATTATTTGTTCAATTGTGTTAGTGTTATTTAGAAACTAAATCATTCAGTTCCGGAAAAGAGTCAAATCGTTACTCGTGTAAGCAAGATTAAATCTAAACAAGTAGCAAAATATTTTAATTGACGTTTTGATCTCAGTTAATTCAATGATAATTGAAATTATTTGCCATTGAAACGAAATTTAGGGAAACTATAATAGTTATTATTGAACTATCATTAAACTATAGGATCATAATCAGTGCCCGGAAATAATGCCCCAAATATAATTTTTTATAAAGAAGCAAAAAAAAGTTTCTTTATATATTTTTTTTAAAAATTGCCTTTATTTCCTTTTTAAAAATGTAATAAGACCTAAATGGCAGATTTTAAAAATTTTTCCTTATTAGAGCTTCGGAGATCTAAAAAAGGCGGGTCGACCTTATTTCCACTTTCCAAATATTAGATTTTTTTACGTTTTTTTCGTTTTGAATTCAGAACATCTTGTTTGTTCCGCTTGTTCCGGAAAGCTTCTTTTCTTCGGAAGTTGCTAAAAATACATGTTCGACTTTGAGTTGGCTATGAATATTTGTATAGAGATATATTTCCTTTTTGCAGACGATTTTAGTAAAACAAATTGTACTAAAGTCAAAACATTTTATGTTAAACATGTAATGCTCTGAAAGAAAGGGCCTTCTTCTTTTTTGGAAAGCTTTAAAATAATTAAGAGAGATAACTATAAATGCCCTGTAGTTAAATATGTAAATAAAGAAAATAATTAAGATATGTTTTATAGCGCTCATAATTTTGAAGAATAAAAAAAATAACCACATCAGGTATAATAATAAAAATCATCCAGTTTTGAGTATTAAAGAGTATTAAAACAAGATGTTATTAGGCATTGGCATTACAAACTAAAAATTTTTTCAATAATAAAAATAAAGTTCGACTTATAAAATTCTTTATATATTTCCGCTTTGAAACGGTATTAAAGTTGTATTTGAAAAAATGGTGATTTCGGGTTTATTTGCTGCCGAAATGGAAATAAAATCAACTCGAATATTTGAATTTTTCGTAGAAGATTATTTAGGGATAAGTGCAGTGAAACAACGTCAAATGAAATAAAATCGAATCGACTATATTACCAAAAACAATGGTCTGATTTCTTTTTCCAATTAAAATTGCAAAAAAATAAAATCGAAAGAAAATATGAGACATAAACTCGAACTGCTTTTTTATTTCTGTAGAAATTTGAATAAATTCTGGGGCAACGATTTAAAGCCAATGGAATTACAACCCATATGATACAATTTTATAAAATAGTCTCAATTATAGTAAAATTTTTTGATATGGTGTTTTTTTTTTTTAAATGGTAGAAAATTTGGAAATTTTCTTTTGGAAATAAATAGGATTTGTTATTAGACTTTATTACCAATTAAGCCAAATAGATCAAAGTCGATTTAATTTTATTTCTTTTCATGTTATTTAATTGCACCGTCCGGATACACAAAAGAAAATTTCAAATAAATCAAGTGTTTAATATGCCAGCTTTGAAAAGGTCATTAATCTTTTTGTTCTGAGTGACAGCAAATATAGCCTAAAAACTAAAAAATTATTAAAATACAAGAAAAATTTAATTAACACCCCATCCATTTTTACTTTCTTTTTGTTTTTTTTTAAATGCATTTCTCTGCCACATAAATGTGGACAGGAAATTATACAGCCTTTCCTGTAAGTGTCGTAAGGGGGAGTAACTCTTACGACATGTGTGGGATTCGAACCCACACTCCCTCGGCGTTTACAGCGTATTTTATACTCTTTTACCCACTAGGCCACCGAGGCCCCTTACTTTGTTAAACCAAAAATTTTATTTTTTAAATGTAAAAGCGTAAAAATCTGTTAAAAATCTTATTTTCTTTTTTCTTTTTGCTGAAAATTGTTTGCGCAAAACAAATACTTACAAATATTAAATCCTTTATGCATATAACAATACTTTTAAACAAATGAAAACTCATTAAATGATGCATTTAATACTTAATACATTATAAGCTATGTGCATAACCACCTAAAACATTTAAAAATTTAACTATAACAAAAATCAAATCAAACTTGTATATGTTTTTTTATTATTTTGTAAAAAAAAAGTTATGTATATCGTACCTGTACCGATAAAATTTTCCTAATTTTTTAGTGAAATATTTTAAATAATGAAAACAATATTTTATAATACATATATGTATAATATAAACGTTATTAGTAGCAGGACCGTAACTATTTTATATTATATAAAAAAAAATGGCTAAATATTAATTAGATTATACCTAATATGGATTAGGAACTGCTAAATGAAACGGCAGTATTGTAATGATAATTGTGAAAATAGTTGTTAGGAATTGAGTGGTATTATTTAAAGTATCTACAACAAATTATAAAAAAAATCAGACCAGGAAAGGTTTTTTTTAATACCTATATATCTTTATAGATGAACATAGGATTTCTAAAAATCTTTTTCAACTTATTCTGTTTATTGCTATTGATTTTTTTTTAAATTTTTTTTGTAACTGATGTCCATTTTTTAACTTTATGCTTCTGTCTTCCCTGCTGGGCTTCAATTAAAAACTTTTGTTGGTGAACGAGTAGATACTGTAAATTTTTTAATTCATGACCATCATAACTTACTTATATTTCCTTATGACTTGAAATAAAGTAGTAAAATGGTAGTAAATAGGTGAGTGCTATAATTGTACAAGTGGTTTTTGATATATGTAATGGTTCACAGATAATGATTCCATAGTCTTTGTGGCTAAAAAGTCTTTTTAATTATGTCGGTAAAATACCTACTACTTACTACGATATTTTTGCTTATAATCCAAATCTTCGTTTTTAAAAAAGTATTGTTTTATCAAAGACTTCAAATATTCTATGCTTGAATCCTATATTTGTAATTATATTTTACTTATGACAATTTTTCCAGAACCAATTTTTTTATTGTTTATTGCATAATGCGCTGCCTATCCCACCTTGAAATTGTTTTCTACATCATTGCTTCCATTACTTCCGTTACTGCGTTTATGTTGATACATCTTTAAAGGATCAAACTTTCAAGCTGCATAAGCTATATTTTATTGATTATGTTCATTTCTCACGATTTCGGTTTTCCTTCTGTAAGTTTTATTTTCATTTTCTGCAACGAACATTGTTCAAGACTGATGAATTTTTCCTGTGTATTCTATTTATATGTTAGGATTCTTATTTATTCGTAAAATCTGAATATTAGGCAAAATTTATAAATTTCAAATTCAAATTAGCTATACTTCAAACATGTGAAAAATATGTACAAATATCTAAAATCTTTTTTTAATAAATTTGAAACTGAAGTCACTATAATAGTGCAATTTTGTTGTATCAGTGCTATGTAATTTTAATATCTTAAATGTTAACAATTACTAATTGAAATTCTATTTTAGTTAATGATTTAATTCATATTATATTTTTAGTAGCATCTTAAAGATACTTTTTTTTTTTATTATTGATTTATAATTAACTTGATGATTGATACCGTAAAGTATATAAATAATTTTTTTTACATCATCACAATATTTTACCTTTACTAATTTTTAAGCGGTATCAATCCATAGAGTTACGCCTCTGTTTAACTAGTGTAAAAATAGAAACATTTGTAATAGATTAAAGTTTAAATAACATAAAAAAACAACAAAAAAAAAAAAAAAACAGAAAAAAAAATGTTTTTTTTTGCCGATAACAATTTTCCTATATATATTGACGACCTTGTATACGGATTTGTAGTGCATTAAACTGAAAAGCACTGCTGCTGTTTTTTCTTTCTAAATATTTTTCAACGGAATTTTCTTTTTTTGTTTTTTTTTTTCGTTTTTGTTTCTTGTTTTCTAATTAAAAATCTGAAACCCTACAAAATTTCACTCTTTCATTATAATATTACATATAGTAAAAAAAAACATGCATAGCATTATGTGCTTAATAAATGAAATTAAAGGAAGAGTAAGAAGGTGAATTATAGAAAAATAAAGAATGTATTTTTACATTTTGTTGAAAACAGAGTGTTTCATTATAGGAAAAGTATTTTTTCTTCCTGTTTTCTTTTAATTGTTTTTTTTTTTTTAAATTTTAGTGAATACCTTTTTGGGATCGTTTGTGTCTCGAATCTAACTACTTTAAGTTAATTGCAACTTGTAGAAATGCTCCTGTTGTTTATAACAGTTGAAGAATAATCCTGTTGTTTATAACAGAATGAAGGTTTAAAAAATATTTTAACGTCTTCGAGAAAATAAAATGTTACGTAAAATTATTATATAGGGCCTCGGTGGCGTAGTGGGTAAGAGCGTATAAAATACGCTGTAAACACCGAGGGAGTGTGGGTTCGAATCCCACGCACGTAATAAGAGTTATTCCCCCTTACGACGTTTACCGCCACGCCTGAACAAGAAAAGCTGTGTGTAATTTCCTGTCCACATTTATGTGGCAGAGAAATATATTAAAAAAAAAATTATTATATGGTGTGGTCATGGTTATGGTCTTATTTCATAGTTAAATCATTCAAGCGTCCTTTCTTTAACTTTTCTCAAATATTGGAAATTTATCAACCCATAAATTTGTCAACCCATAGGAGTATTGTTAAAAAAATTGTTATAACATTTTTCATGTTCTAATGTTAGAATTAAAATAAAGTATGTGATATAGTTAGTTTCTGTTTAGCTGACCCTAACATATTGACCAAATTAAAACCGTTTGTTTGTTTTTGTGGTTAATTTCTTACGATCACAAAAATGCTCTGACCGTCATTATTGCCGATTATTAACAATAGAAAGTGATTAGCCAAAAGTTTACTTCTTAACTTTCCTGAGCTATCTAGTTGTTTAGAAAATGTAATGGATTATTTTTATGTGATGAGGGGTAAAAATCTTCATAATAATCGATACCTGAATTTTCCTCAGTCTTTCAGATTTAAGTATTGAAATTTTACTATGTCTTTATAGATATATGATTTATATTATGTCAGTTGGTCATTTAATATTTTCCTATCTTAATATATTTTATTCCCCTATTTATACTCTCTTATCCCCTAGGCCACCGAAGCCCTCCTAATATTTAACACAGCAATTATTTTAATTTGACAGTTTTTAAAAAATCTGAATATTGAAATTGTTGAAAGGTTCGTAAAATGAAACACATAGTTATTACTAATTAATTACGATGTTATATTCTTAGAATTTTTTGTATGAGTGTTCATTTAGTTTTTTCTTTTTCGTTTTTTTTGTCATTTTTCTTCTTAAGATATTTTCTGTATTGAACTTAATTTAAATAAATTGTGATGCAAAAAAGAAAGAATGAAAAAAAAATACAAGTTCATTATAGTTCGAAATTTTTGGGTGGGGGAGAGAAGAAAATAGGACGAAAGGAATGTTACAATTAAGTTACAATAAAGAAAAAATAAAAAAAAAAAAAAAACTTAAAAAAATAATAAGAGAAAGAAAGATAGGATAAAAACTGTCATTAATTGACGTCACCTATAAAATATGTTTGTTTTTTGTTTTTTTGCTTGCCAAAGCCATTTTAAAGGTCGAATATTGTAAGCACTTAATGTATACATAAATTCTTTTTTCTATTAAATACAAATATTCTCTAAAGTAGAAAATAATATAATATGTTTGTGTATGGATATATATAGGATGGATGTGTATGGATATATACATAGTATAATATGATATAATTACGATGTTAGTTTAAATTTTTATATTATAATCCATACTTTTGGATATTTTATTAATGTTTTTATGTATGTAAGTATATTTTAAAGCAAAGTTGAATTATAGCATCATACATTTATGTTTTATGAATATAGCATCCTTTTTTCTTTTTTAAATATTAATAAATTAATTTATTTTTAATGTAAAAATACGGATAGGGGTAGGATAAAAGCGGGGAGGCTGAAAATTAACAAATAATTTTGAATAAATTTGAATTTAATATAAAAATATTATTTTTTTAGTGAGATTCAGCAAATAAAACAGTTTTTAAAATTTTTCTACTTTGTCTGACCAACTTGTTTGGGGTTTGTCTTATATGACTTAGATTTTATTTAATGCAGTGTATGCAAATATTGTGGAGTGAAAGGTAATAGAAAATGGACAGAGTAGACTGAAACATCGAATCTTTAGAAAGGACAAAGTAAACTGAAAGAGGAATCTTTTACTACTAGTCTACGAAATAATGGTTTTTTTTTTGAGATTACGTGGGAGTTATCGAAAGCAATGGGTAAATAATTGAAACGATCACGAGCTTACTATAAGTTTTTTTCGAGATTTTTTTCATCATCACTAACTTTTATTACCAAACATTATGTATCATGACTACTATGTAGTAGGTACTATACATTTTATGTCAATTAGTTTTGCTTGGCCAAGTGAAATTAAATTTGGGGAATAAAACCGGTTTTCAAAGTGGTAGGAATATTGTAAATGAAGTTTTCACTTTAAATCTTTGATCAATACATATAATGTGATACTCTTCGTCTATATTAGAAAAAAACATGTGATGGTAGATGGTTCAATATTCATGATGTTCGTATCATAAACGATTTTCCCTAAGCGCTTGTCTTGGCTTACGGATGAATTCTTACCATAATATTTTTTATATTTTCTATGAGTTTAATTAAAGTGAGGAATTACTTTCAAAAAAAAAAAATTTATGTTTTGATTTCAATTTTTAAACTGAAACTTAAAGATTTTAAGAGCTCTTCCCTTTAATATGCTTCTCATTTGGATAAAATTAGAAAATATTTCAAAAAACGATTTGAAAACGCTCACCTCTATAATAGATATAATTCGTTAATGAATATTGTATTTGAGGAAATGTTTTAAATGCTATTCACATATAATTTGACAATTTTAAAGTAACATGCATGACGATATTCCAATGTATTTAAACTTTTTTTTTCTTCATCATATTGCAAAAAGTTGAAATTTTTTTTTTTAAATTATAAATTTATCAAAAAATCTAATTAAATTTAAAAATAAAATTTTATTATTATATTAACTTTAAAGATTTCATTTTAAAATCACAATATTTTTTCCAATAATTTTTTCTTTTCCCTTAAGACGTTAAGATTTTCATTTGCAAAATTATATGGAAATTTTATTTTTAGAACTAATTTTAAACTTTAATTGCCAATAAAAAAAAGAAAAGAAAAAAAAAAAAACAAGAATATTAAATAAAAATTTAGAAAAGAAAAATTAGAAAAAAAAAATATATTTTTACAATTTTTCATCACTTTTTTTGTCATCTTTTCTAATTTATAAATAAGAATAATAGAAAAAAAAAAAATTTATTAAATGTCATTACAAAACTGATGACTGTCAATTTTTTTTTTGTTTTTGGCGAACAAAAACAAAATAAAAAATATGCCTAAAATCAGGGATTGGTGTTCTCTTTAATAATTCTATTAAGTGGCAAAGATACTTTTCATGTTTTTTGATCCCACGCAAACACAAAAAAAAAAAAAACAGAAAAAAAAAAATAAAAATAAAAAAACAAAACCTAAGATAAATAAGAAAAATTACTATAAATTTGCCGAAATAACAATTTTTATAAAGAAAAACAAAAACTATAAAAAGAAAATCTTTTCAATAAAAATTAAAATGAAAAACACAAAGAAAACAAAAAAAAAAAAAAAATTAAGGAAAAAACCTGGCACCAAATTGTCTGATTCGTTAAGTATAGGTACTTGACAGTTCATTAAATATACAAGAAAAACTTTTAAAAATTATTAAAAATTATTAAAAATAAAAGAAAATTTTATGTATCTTTTATGATATTTATATTTTGTTTCTATTCATAAATATTTACAAAATTAAACAGGTGATTTATTTATGTATTGTATTGTGGAAAATTTCCAAACCTAAATAGGTATACGAATATATATAATAAATATTGTGCAAAAATATAAAGATGAAAATTATTTAAAAAAAAAAAATAAAAAGAAAATTTTTTTATTTTCTTGGCAAATTTTCTTGTTTATTTGTTTTTATTAATTATTATTAGTTAATATTTTAAAAATATTAAAATCTATAGTTATTCATTTTTATTTTTATATCATTTAAATATTGAATAATTAATTGATGTTAAATTTAATATTTTTAGGTTTTTCTAAGTATATTACCGTATCAAAAAAATAAAAAAATTACATAAAATTTAACATTTGGATAAGGGTGCGGTCCTTTCACAATTTTTTTTGAAAAAACTAGAGTAATAGAGTGTTAAGTGAGTCAAAGTGTATATAGTCTCTTTTGAATGCCTTCTGTGTTCTATTTTCATGAAATTTTATTCAACGGTATTTTAGATGAGTTTATGTAACGATACTGGTACGAAAAAACGTCATTTGCGATGACGGCACTAATTTGATATTATTTAAACAAAATTTATATTACTGTAAATATCTCTTGAACAGACAAGAATATAATATCAGATGATATTATATTAAAAGAAAAGACATTAGGCACTTTTCTAATTATATATCAAAACTTCGTTATCCTTTGAACTGTTACTTACTTTGTTACTTCGTTAAATAAAGATGAACCGTTATATTGATATAAATATTTTTAAAAAAATTAAAAATAAGTAGAAATAAAAAATTTTTTTGAATCACCCTGTCTTTAAAATAATGTTCAAATAACAGTAATAATATTGATAAAATATCAATTTTATATATCAATATTTTTATTTTATATAAGTGATGTCATCAACACAAATGACGTTTTCTGGAACTTAAAGTACCGTTAGACGAAATTTCATACAAATCGGACACGGAATCTTTTCGGAAGTACTGTTATAACGATACACTTCTATGGTTTTCCCTCAAAAAAAAAAAAATTCCTTCGGTTAATTAGTCATACATATTCTAAAAAACCAGTAGATTGTCAATAGAGTGACTAGCATTTGAGTGAAGTTACCGTTTTGCGTCAAAAAACAATTAAAATAAAGTGATCTACATTATTGCAAAATATATTTAAAAGCAAAACATACGTTTATTCAGTACAATAGTTAACATAAAATAAATGGAAAACTTCCAAATCTTTGATGTAAAATATTTGAATTGCTTGATGAAATGAACCTTGGATTTTAAGATATAAATTAAGTATGATGCTACTTATTTACCTATAATTTTTTAATTTTTAATAATGGCAAATATTATTAAATAATCTATTTTAATATGTTCAGTTTCTTTGTTTTTCTTTTACAATTTTCTTTTGTTCAATTTTTTTTTATGTGCAATAAATGTTAGAGAACGTAACAAATTATCGCATAACGCAATTTGTTTTTTATTTTTTTTTTTGAAAATAACAAAACAATGCTGTAATTTTTTTGCAATTTACAAATTTTTTCTTTTATAATTTTCTATTTTTGTCTTGAAATGATTTTGGCGTAAATTCTATATTTATGTTTAGCATATAATATTTTAAAAGGCGGATTTACTTCAAAGTTTTCTCTTTATTGTTTACAAAATTTAAATAGAAATTAGAAATCATAAAAAAAATAAATAAATAAATAAATTGATAATATAAAAAATAGTTATATTCTGAACTTCACAATTCTTTACTAGAAGTATATAAAAAGTATATTGCATAGAAATAGGAATCCTCATTTATTACCATTCTCACTCTAAAATATTAAACATTCATTTTCATAAAATTGTTGTTACGATGTATCTTCTAAAAGGAATTTACAGTTTTAGAGCTTGAAGAACTTAATTGACAAAAATTGATGTATTGTACCAAATATTATCTAGTTCAATTTTTTTTCCTAAGAGAGATGGAAATCTTTCAAAGACAAAGAAGAATACTTTCTTGGTAGAGTCAAGTTCATACTGATTAAATTCATCTTTCCCTGTAGTCAATATAATGAGATATAACCTCTAACTGCTAATGAAGTATATCGGCCAGGCAAAGCGAACAGGAATACGAAAATTTTGAGTTGGAGAGTAAAAATATAAGAGAACAATGAATCTATCTATTATTAGGATTACTATTTTATTACAATTATTCGATTTTATTATCGAAGCCATCAACAGTTACAACATATAGTATGTAACATTTTCCTGGATGAGGTAATAATTGAAGTTGTCTAAATGCAATAATGTTTAGATCTCTAAAATAATATGAATTATAAGTATTGCCATATGACTTGTAACTAATAATAGTCATTAGCTATTATATGATTTTGTAGGCTTGCATAACATTTCATATAACTAACTATAATAATCATAAAAATCATACGTTGTCGTTTAAAAAAAACATTTGTCAAGTCATTAGTAGTACGAGAGACAGTGCGTACAAATCATTGATAATCATTCGTAATTTAATGTATATCACATTAATACATATTCATATCATATCTTATCGAATATTCATATGGTAGATAATGACTATTCTCAGTTAGTAGTTTACGTATATATTATGGTGCAGGATCAAAAGTCTCATTTGACTGGGGTTTTATAAAAACAAAAATATCTGTAACAAAAATACTCAACATACGAGTATATATATTATACATTGGTTGCGGAATATTTTTTAATTTTAGTGAAACTTTTGACTCACTTAAATACGTCAAAAGTCCGAATAAAAAAGACCCAGAAGTTCAACACAAATTATTTGTCTTTCATCATAGTTTAAATTATATATTTTTTCATTTTATAAAATATGCATACAAAATATTTTTTCTTTTTATCTGAAATATATTAAAAAAATATCATTTTTTTATTTTTCTATTTTAAAAACAAACAAAAAATTAAAAAAAAAACAAAAAACGAAAAAAATCACCTTGAAATTCATAAAAATTTAATTAAAATTTTGTGAATGTCAAATGTTATTTCTAATTTTATATGTTCATGTGTAATAAGTACTTATTTTAAGTACTTTCTTCAAATATAATTTATTTATAAAATATATTATAATATGTGTGTTTACATATATATGTATGTTAAATTGTATATTCATAGAGAAAATAAAAATAAAATAAAATTGAAATTATTGTTAGAAAGGATCTTTTAAATTAATTTGACAATATTTATACAAAATTGCATCAGAAAAGAATGAATTAAAATGTTGCATAAAGTATTTATTATAAAAAAAGTATTTTTTATGTGCATATTATGTATATACAGTTCTTTTTGAAAATATTGGATTACCTTAGAATATCACAAAATAAAAACATATTATTGGATAAATTTATTTATTTCACTCATTGATTCAAGAGCTTATTGCATTTTTTTATTTTAATTTACATATTTTTAGGCGTATTTTTAGTATTGATTTTTTTTTTTTTTATAATAATATCTAGGTTACGTTTTAAGATATTATATTTTTTCTATATGTTTTATATAAAAATGAAAATAAAAACAAAAAATTTAATTAATTTTATTAATTGGAAAAAAGTCTAGCACATAAGTAGTAGGTTAAGTTAGCTATCTAATCTTGTAGATTGAAATATCGTAATGTGTAACTTTTTTTTTTTGTATTAGTTTGAATCCCTGCCATATAAATGTGGCATCCAGCCATTGGTGCAGTGGTTGACAGACCGCTTCTCATTCATAAGGAAATGAGAGGTCTCGGGTTCGATTCCCGGCTGGGTACAATAATTATAATATAATATCTTATCCACTAGGCCCTCGAAGCCCTTAAAATGGTAATAAATTGAAAAAAGAAATTAATTTTTGGGGTGCCAGCGTAAAAGACATGACATTAAACGGAGAAAAAAGTGGTTTCTCATAGCTAGGTAGGTCGAAAACAATTAAAAACGTATATGCTATTGGGACATTCTTTTCCATAAGGGGCAAGTGATCGTTGATTGTATACAATAACTTTTAAAATGATTGTATCATAACCTTCAAGAACCATATGATGTTAATTGTTTAATAGGTTCTCAGTAGCATAAATTTTGCTATCATCCGTCACATAAATTTAGAAAGTGTGTGTTTAAGATCTGAATCAATGACAAGTATTTTTGAAAAGATAATATATTGCAATAGATTATTTTCTACATAGCTTTAATTCAAATATTAAAAATTATCTTTATAATAGCAACGTGCGCACTCTTATAAAATTCTTAAACTCCTATGAATTAAATGGCTGGATCTTAATAATATGTAATTAAATAAAACTTCAGGAAAGTTAAAAAATCTCGGTTATTAAAAAAAAATAGTTTTAACATTTTTTTATACCCGTATGAACTATGTTCAAGGGTATAATAAATTTGCCATTACGTTTGTGACACCTTAAAGGAGTCGAGCTAGATATAGTGTCAAAGGTATGGATCGGCTCAGAATCGAATTCTGAGTCGATTAAGACATGTACGTCCGTCCGTCCGTCCGCACGATAACTCAAAAAATAAAGGAGCTAGGAGGCTGAAATTTTTTTTACGTCACTTTTATAAAATTGTTAGTTTTGCTATTTAACTTCAGCATTTTCGGCCGCCGGGTTCGAGTAGCTGCCATACAACTTCTTTCTTTAAATGAAAATAACCCAGTGTCTATTCAATCTAGGTATCTGAAATTTTGCAAATGATGATCCAGTTTTATGGCAACAACTTCTGTAAAATTTGGTTATGATGATATGGCAGGTTCGGAAAGTTTGTACATACAATTTGTCTTTTTAAATGAAAATAACTCAATGTCTATTGCAGCTAGCTATCTTAAATTTAGTGAAAAAGTGTCGAGTTGCATGCCAAAAACTTTGTTAAAATTTGATTGGTCTAAAGCAGCCGGTTCAGGTTTCTTGAATTTCTTGGAATTTAATGAAGCTAGGCGCAATAGATTCGGGTAGCTCTCATACAACTCCACAATTTACATAAATATATCTCTGTAGTTCGGTACTAAAACATCTGAATGTTTTTAAAAGATGATCAAGTTTTATAGAAACAGGATATATTACGTTCATACGGGTATCCCAGAGTTGACACAGTCTACTCTACTGCACTCTTCCTCGTTTTTATATGAATTTTTTTAGTTTTATAATGAACAAAATCTAAATTAAATCCCTTTTTAAAATTTTTCAGATGGATGTCAACTTTTGTTTGTATTTGTTTCTTTTTTGTTATATTTTCTTTTTTTTTTTATAAGACTGTAATAAAAATTTTCATATGTTTAGGTAAAAATTAATTCCCAGACCTTTTGAGACCCATCACTATATTATGTACTTAAAGAACATAATATATGTCCGTATCATTTCTAAAAATGAAAATATACAAATTTTATTTTAATTATTTTTCTTTTTCTTTTGTTTTTTTTTTTTCTGAAATGAAAAAGAAGATAAAAAAAAAAATTTCAAAAAGTAAAATTATTTCTACATTAAATCACAAAAGTTACCAGGTTATTTTGCCAGTCTGATGAAATTTTCGTAACAAAATTTCTCTCATCAAAAAGAATTTTCCACCTGCTGTAGTATTTTTTCTGTTTTCTTCGGTTTTTCTTTACTGAATATTGTAACAGTAAAAAAAAAGAAAAAACAAAAATAAAAAGCTAACATAATCAGCTAAACGAATAAAAAGCAGTAACAATGGCACTAACAATAACAACAACAACAACAACAAGAATAATAAAAAATCATATGAAACAGAAAAAAAATTGTAGTATAGTATAAAACAGTGGTAGTAACAGAAGGAGCAAAAATTATTTTTTGTTATTTTATATTTTAATAGTTTTTCCTGCAAATTAAGGTATGCAACAATATCAATTTTCTTTTTTCTATATGAAAATTATATTTTGTTTGTTTGTATGTTATTTTATTTTAGTTAAATAAGCAATAGTGATAGCAATCAACGTAATCATCATTATTATCATTATCAATATTATGATTATCAACATAATCAACATTATTATAAATATAAGGTAGAAAACAAAAAAAAAAAAAAAAACAAAAAATAAGAAATAACGGTATTTTATGAACAGACTAAAGGAACAAAAAAAAAAAGCAAAACAAAAAAAACAGAAAAAAATTAAATAAAAATTCAGTAAACAACAACGTGAACAAAACAATGTCGGAAAACATTTAAAAACAAAACAATAACAGAAAAGAAAAAAAAAAACAAATTACAAGCAAATAATAAAAAAAAATTCTTAATTAGAATTTAAATAAATTTTCTAGATATTTTTATTTATTTTATTTTTTTTTTTTGTTTTTATACTTTGTTCTTTTCTTTATTTAATTTTAAATTTATATACAAAATAAAAATATATATATATATTAACAATTTCTTCATGGGTTACCAGATTATCTAAAAATTTATTAATTAAGACTTTTTATTAAATTTTGTAATAATACCTAATATAAAATTTGTAAGTTTTTTTCTAGTCTGTTGCTATTAAATCCATTCCTAATTATAATTTTTCGAAACCAGTTGTAGACATTTCCCTGAGCTTTTATAAACATTTCCCGAATAGATGTCCATTAGCTGATTTCTTTAAAGATCAAATTTTAAAATCCAAATGATCAATGATCAATGAAATTGGAAATTTGTGTCAAAAAAAAGCTAAAATTACGTCAAAATATATTTTAGTAAGTGATTTTGTTAAATATTTAAAAAGAGGTTCCAATTTTTGAACTACTATTATTTAACTTTTTAAGAACTTCTTAAAAATTTATCATATTTTTGTTTATAAATTAGGCTTAAGGACTGATTTGCAATAAAAATTATTACATATAGGCATACAATGAAAATATTTAATTGTTAGATATGTATTTAGAAGCAAGAAAAATCAGATATGTCAGATAGAGAAAATTGTATAATAACGTTTCATTTATAAAAAGTTAAACTCAAAAATTTAATGATTAGATCATATCAAAAGGATACCACAAAATATATAATGTTTTTTCAAAAAAAAAAATGAAAAATTTACAATCGTGTGCGTCTAAATAAAATAATGCACTAAAACAAAAAATAATATGGCAAGCTTTGATAACTGTAATGAACTATTTATTACAAACTTTACATTACATATGCAATGTTTTTTTTTTATTTTATATTTATTTTATAATTTTAAATTTAATTTTTTTTTTTTTCTTTCTTTCTTATTTTTTTTTGTTCTTGTTTCCTTTTTGTTTTGTTTATTGTTTTTTTGTATTTATATTTTTATTTATTATTTTATTTTCAGAAACCAAATAAATTTTCCCTTTTGAATATATATCACGCGAAAATGTTATTCAACAGTGCATAATGTCACGTATCTGCAGATAATATCCATCTCTATGGTGCAATATAATGGTCGTTTTTTTCTATAAAAATGTGTTGTTTTTCAAAAAAAAAAAAAAAAATTTAAAAAAAAAAAACAGAAAGAGTAGGTACATTACAAAGTATAGAAAAAAAAAAAAAGAAAACAATATATTAATAAATAAAATAGAGAAAAAATAAAGCAACAAACTTATGAAGAATACCTACGAATGGCATACAACAACAACAACAACAAAATATAAAATATAAAATAAGTTTGTACAATTATTTATTAAATGTATGACATGATGGTATAAAACACAAATTATTATACATACATACATATATATGCATGCATATATATATACTATAATTCATAAACAATTTATATGCACATTAATATATACTTATACATGTTCATGCATATTGGAGTAGGTACTTTAAAAATGAGGAAAAAAAAAAAAAAAAAAACAAGAAAAAACGAAATATAATAAAATAAGGAAAAACTTTTTTTTTTACATTTTTTTTTTATTATTTTTCTTTTTTTTTATATTAATAGAAAAGAGACACCGGGTCTGCCCGGGCATATATTTACACAAGAGATAAGTACTTTATGGGATTTATTATGTCAATTTTTTTTTTCTTTTTCTTTTGCTTACTTACTTTCTTCTAATTTTTTTTTTTTTTCTTTAAATTTTTCTTTTTTTTGTTATTGTTGTCAGGTTTTTTTTACAATTTTTTGTTGTTTTTGTTTTTTTGTTTCTTGTTTGTTTTTTTTTTGTTTTTTGTATTGGAAAAAAGAAAAAAGTTGCATATAATACAGAACAATATTACTAAAGAGCAGGTAAAGATGATGAGTGGGTGGTATAGGTAATATAGTTGTATTATAGGGGTTAATAAAGAAAAAGGAGGATTATAAAAATATGGGATCGGTTGAATGACAACTTATTTGTTGTTTTTATTCTTTTGATGCTTTATTCAAATTGGATTTTTATTAAAAGTACAAAAATGCAACTCAAAAAAAAAAAAAAAAAAAAAAAATATAAAGTTCCGATGTGAAATTTTATATATATTTCTTTTTTGTTGATTCTCTTTGTTTTATTTAAATAAAAATAAATGCAAACCAAAAAAAAAAAAAAAAATGTTCTTAATTAAATATACTGATTATATGTATATTGTATGCCCTTGTAAATGGGTAGGCGTGCACTGTACTAATATTGCAATATTTTATTCAAAAAAAAAAACAAAATGTTTTATTTTATTTTTGTTTTTTTATTTGGGCAAAAAACTACAAATTTAATGATTTATATATGTAGTTGTATATGTACTTGGATTTTTTTGTATTTGTTTTGTAAAAAATTGTAAATGATAAGTGCACCGTTATCACACATTTTTAAAAAAAAATCAAAAAAAAAAAATAACGAATAGGCAGAGTTTTCCTATTAATTGTGTAGCGGCTGTAGTGTTTTTTTAATCAATGTACTTAATGAAAAATAAAAATTTTGAATAATTTTTGGAAATTGATTTAAATTGTATTTAGTAGTTTTAATTTTGATGACTGATGTCTATTATAACCTGACGAACGATATTTTTTTTTTTGGATTTTTCGAAAAGAAAGTAAACGGCGGGAATAATACAACATAACTCATTTCTGGTAGATCTATAAAATATCTGATTTAGTGATAAAATTAAATTCAATGGTTTGTAGTCAGTGTATAGGAAATTCTATACTTGGTATTATTTTGGTATTATAATATTTATTTAGTTTTATCAAATGTTCTCAAGTATTCCATTTTAATAGTTTTAGATATAATTTTTATTTGTATAAGTGTAGTTTTGGAAGCTGTACTTTACTGTATTTTTTGGTAGTAGCGTTCAAATGCCGAAGGAATTGATTAATGAAAAAAATACGGTAAAACAGTTACACTTCTAATTGTAAAAAATATGTTAGGTCTATAATTACATCTAATGAAAAACTAAAATTAATACAAGTATACATATAACAATAATTAATAGTATATGTTGGGAGAAAAACCTGGAGACTAAAAAAAAATTTGAAGATGAAATACGTATATTCTATATTTGGTAGAAAGGACGAATAAATACCGGTAATCAAAATATATGTGGAACACTAAAACAACTAAACTAAAATAGATGAGTAAGGAAACCTAAAATTAGGTGTATAGAGATAACCTGAAGTAGAAAAGGTTAATCGGAGGACGAGAACAGAAACTGCAAGAAGAATCATTTTGTATTGTGAAAGAGATTCAATCATATTAATATTAACAAACGATTCGCTTCATTAACTTCAATCAGATTTTTATTAGTTTTAATTTTTAATGGTTATATAGTTCATTTATCGATTAGGGGGAATTTTTAAAAAGCATATAATTAGAATCAAAATTAACATTAATTGTGGTATTATTATTTATTTAATATTTTTTTTTTTTAGTTTATATCCCTGCCACATAAATGTGCGACAAGAAAATCACAAAGACTTTTCTTTTCAGGTGGGTCCGATGTGTGTGAAATTTGAATCCAGAGTTTCTTGGTGCTTACACTATATTTTAAACGACCTTATCCATTATGTTACCGAGACTCCTTCTTATTTATAAAACAGTACACTATATTCCAAAAATTTTGTCTATATATATCTACTTATTATATATTTTTGCTGGACTCTTACGCATGTAAGTTAATTCAATTTTTATGTTTGTTCCAATTCGCACACCGCCGTGTGATTACACTATATTTAAAAGTTTTTTTTTTCAATGTTTATGTTTAAAAATAATTTTCTTAACCATAAAACTATATAGAATGATAGGATTAATAAACTTTCGTAACCCATATTAGTCAACACCCTTTGGAATCACCAGATATAAGTACTGAAGAATCACTAATTTATATAACAAACAAGTGTTTATTCAAAAAAACATAATTTATTTAAATTAAAAAAAAAAGAAGAAAAATCTAACACCCAATGAACATAACCAACAAAATAATATAAGTGTATTTTAATTAAAAAATCAATATTATTTCATAAAAAATTTTCCATTATTTTTGCAATTTAATTTGGCCTTCAATTTTTTTTTTTTTTTTTTATAATATGTATGTATTGTAAATTTTCATCTTAACATAAAAAAAAATAAACACATAATATTTTATTAATAATTTTCTAAATTATTTATTAAAATTAATACATTTTTGTTTTTTTTTTTTTTTAAAGATATTATTTAATTTATAATAGCAGAATTTCATTCAATTATATTTTGTTAAATAAATTTTTTTTGAATCTTTTGAGGTTTCTTTTTGAAAAACATAAAGAAACCTATGAACTTATAATATTAAATAGAATTTTTTTTATTATTTTTTTTTTTTTAAATATGCATTTTCTATAAGCTGTTACAAACTTTCTTGTCTTTTCTTTTAAAATTTTTTATTTTTGTTTTTTGTCTAAAAAAAAAAAATATATATATTTCCCATTTGTTACTATGAAATATTTACTTGACATCGTTTCAAATCAACCATCCATTCATTTCATAAACCCCAAAATCATTTTAATTTTATTTCGTCTCTATCACCATCCTCATCCCCATCTTCAAACCCATTCTTAAATATTCATATCTCTTCTTCATTTTTATTATATAATATTAACTTATATATATTAATATAAACATTTATATATATATACTCCCCCATATAAGTACATATATAATATGTACATATGATTAGTATGTACAGTATAATGTAAATGGAATTGAAAAAAAAAAAAAAAAAAACAATAACATAAAGAAAAAAAAAAAAAAAAAAACATGAGAATTTTATTTAAGGCAAAAAAGCCGGTATTAACAGCTGATTTCAAACTCTTTCATTTTACAAATACACATAAACAATTTGAAAAATTATTTTTTTTTTTTTTATTTTTCTTTATTATATTTTGATATTATTTACTTCTTATAAAAATAAGTTTACCGGTACCTTATGTATATAAAATATATAGAAAAAAAAAAATGAGAATAAAGAAGACAAGAATATTAAAAATATATATTTTATGAATGATTTTAAAAGATAAGTATATAAAGAGAAAATTTTATTATATTTTATTTA
The DNA here is from genome assembly GCA_947095535.1 of Poecilobothrus nobilitatus. NCBI lineage: Eukaryota > Metazoa > Arthropoda > Insecta > Diptera > Dolichopodidae > Poecilobothrus > Poecilobothrus nobilitatus. The sequence goes on along the minus strand of OX352774.1, from coordinate 27,221,033 downwards.
TTATTTACTGTTATTTTTATTGTATATAAAAAAATTTTTTTTTTAAATGTTATAAAATTGAGAAAAACATTTAAAATTTAATTCTCTTCTTGTTATCTCTCTTTTATTTATTTTTAATTTTCCTGCTTGAACAATAATATATAATGTATATATAAGAATCTTTTAAATACTCACAAATACATTAATAAAATATATAAAATTTAATAAAATATATATAATGAAAATTATTTTATTTATTAACTCTTATATACTTTTTTTGTTTTTTTAATTTTAATTTTTTTTTTTTTTTTAAATCTGAGAACTGAATTGTTGTATATAACTGGAACAAACAGAAAAAAAGAAAAAAAATAAAGAAAAAAACATATGAGTTGTCTTATTATATGTATTTATTACTTGCAATGGGTGCTCAATAAAGGAAAAAAACAAAAACAAGAACAAAAACAAAAACAAAATATTAAGGGAAAAGGAAGAAAAATTAAAAATGTATTTTCTGTTCTGTTCTGTTCTGTTCTTTTCCTTATATATATTAATTTTTTTTTTTCTTGCTATTCATTTATTTACCTTCTCCAAAATAATATATAAAAATGCACATTATATATTATATTATATACCTATTCTACCTATATATACGGTTATTTAAATTGGTGTGCAATATAAAAATTTTTCAATAAAAACAACAACTGATTTAATACAGCTGATGCGCAAGTTTTTCATATAAACAACAATAAAATAAAACAAGAAAAACAAAAAGAAGAAAATTATAAAAAAAAAAATAAAAATTAAATAACTGTTTTATATTATTGTTTTTTATTTGTTTTCTTTTTTTTTTTTAATGGGGAAAAATAACATTTATATGTTATTATTATTATATAGGAGCATAAATTGATATAAAAAGAACAAGAGATGAACAGAAAAAGAGAGAGAGAGAGAGAGAGAAAGAGAGTAAAGAAATAATATGAGTGGGAGAAAGAAATAATATTAAAAGGTATCCTTATATTTATATATCTACTTATTATAAAATCTATATAATATATACTTTTTTTTTTCAATATATAACAAGTGGATTTACTTTTGTTTTTTTTTTATTTATTTTACTTTTTTTTTCATATATTTTGGTTTTATCATAAATAAGAATTTAAAAGATATTGAAAAAAAATGGAACAATAAGAAAAAAAAAAGAAAAGTTAATTTTAGCCATAGGTTTTATTTTTTTTTTTTATTTTTCCTTTATATTTTATTTTATTTTTTTTTTTTTGTTTTGTTGTGCTTGAACAGGTGAGAAGGTGAGAATATGTACGGTAATAATTTTTTATTAATTTTATAAAGGATAATTTTTTTTTTCTTTTTTACATTTGTTGTTTTTGTTATTGTAGCTTTGTGTTACCGTCATATAATATTCTGTTCTCTAATGGATTGGTGATAATGATTGGACTTTCAATGCTTTTTTTTTCATTATTATTATTATTATTTTTTTTTATTGAATTGAATAGAGACTTCAATTTCCGATTTATATATATATATATATATAATATGTATAATATATTATATATGTATAACATGCATGTATGCAAGAATGAATATAATATGTGATATCCTTTTTACTAAAGCATTTGTTATAGAATTTTTTATAACGAAAACTTTTTTTTTTTATTTGTTTTTTTTTTTTTTTTTTTTTTTTTGTTTGATAATACTTCAACAAGTTGAAGTTTATTGTAAAAATTTTATTAGTTTATATGAGGTCTGGGGTAATTTTAAATATTTATTTTATTATGAGTAATATTAAAAGCATTTAGAGTTATAATTTTTAATTTTTTTTTTGCACTACAGTTAAAATAAAGGAAGGAAATTTATTTGGGACTGTTAAGGAATTGGAAAAAAAAGTAAAATACCTATGTTGTTTCTTTTTTTTTTTTTTAAAATATATAAAGTATGTATTATTAAATAATTTTTATTTAATACTAATTGAATTTTTTTAACAATGTCTAATAAATATTTTATATTACTAAGAGGAACTTTGAAAAGATTGATTTTGATAAACGATGGCGGGTGAAAAGAAATATATATTGTATTTAAAAAATGTTTTTTTTTTTTTGTATGGATTTATTGTATTTTAAATGTTCATGTATATATTATAGATATTTAATGTAAATTAAGCTTAATTAGAGTTTAAATACTCCCCCTAAAAATAGTGCTAAAAAGTAGAAAATAAAATTGAAAATAATATTGGTGGTGGATTTTGAACAACTGAAATTGTTATAAGATATAATAATAAAAGAATGTCGCAAATCATTTAAGGTTAGGCTTGAGGTTAAGGTTATAAAATCAGAATTATTAATATAACATCAAATCATAATTTTAAGGTTAATACTTCGATAAGAACTACTAAAATTAAATAAATAAAAACTACTAAAAACTAAATAGGTATATAATTTTTTAACTGATGACATTTTTTTTTGAAAAAAAGACGAAAAAAAGATTTGAAAAAAAGACTTTTCTATGCTCTCCTGAAAATTTTCCTTGATTTTTTTTATTATATTTTGAAAGTAAAGAAAATTTCTGATATTTCATATGTTTATAGTACCTATATATTTATTTTCACTTTTATAATACACTTTTTTAAAACCAAAAAATATCTACTTATTTAAAATACTAAAATCCTTTTTTAAAGTTAAAGAAAATCAAATAGTATTAGAAAAAGGCAGCCAAACGAATATATAAACAAATTGACGCCGACAAGTTGTTTTCTTTTAATGTTTATTATTTTTCATAAAACTATAAAAGTTTGGTTTTACAGAAATTTTCATTTCAGTTCTATTAACTCACAAAAAATTTCTGTGAATTTTTACACATAAGACTAAACGAAGAATTTAACACTATATCCTGTCTCCTGAACAGTTCAGCAATGTTAAAGGACAAAACAACTCCTACATTTTAAGTTATAGCAATTAGAATTAACAAATTAGGATCTAGGTACATGTTCCTTTGTAGATATCACTATATAGAATGGGATAGGGATGTGAGGAATACATATATAGTAGATCAATTCTAAATGAAAAAATCGTCAACTTTTGAGAACACATTAGGTCGTAATAGGTTTCATATTTTTGCAGTTCTGATAATAAACGAATTGTTATAAACTGTAGAGTACCACCTAAGTAGTTCCACGTAATTCAAATGAGTGATTGTAGCCCCTCTAGTGATAAGTTGGAAATGTTTGAGAGGAGGCAACAGTGATTACATTTTATCGGATTAAGTGCCGTTACTTACAAGATATCTATAAAAAGGAGAAAGAGCTCAAACATTACGATAGATGTCAAGAAATGTTAAAGTATTAGTCTCAACGAGGTCATAAATAAGACGAATGGCGGGTTTTTGAACACAATCGAGGTAGTTCAAGGAAAAAAATGAAGCATCAGCCAATATTTGTGAATTGTATTCCATCTTAGGTCGCATGTAACCTTTATAGATATTAAACAGGATATTAATTTGGATTAAATTAATCATTTATAAAAGTTGTAGCTAAGATGAATATTGAAAATTCTTAAAACAGATTTAATTTATGAATAATACAAAAAATTTATATACAATAATAATATTATTAGATGTTAATCGTATTTGTATAATTGGTAATGGTTCCGTTTTTTTTATTTGAGTTAACATTTTATTATTACTAAAATAAAATTAAACAACAAAGATATGAATTTTAATTAAATTTGAGCAGAAATAGGATTAGAGTTGAAGGATTCTGTTTATTTAATTAAAAAATAAAATTTGTTCAAAATTTTTTTAACAGAATTGTACCAAAAAAAAAAACTTTTTTTTTTTTGTTAATACTTTCGTTAGACCTTTTGATAAGTCTTTTTTTTGTGTTAAAATATTGCGTGGGGTCGGGATCCGATTTTAGAGGAATTGTCTTTGTAAAAATTATACATATTTAGTGAAAAGTTGTAGTGAAGGCTCTAATTATTTATATCACAAATTTTTGTATATAATTTAGAACTTTAATAGAGTTTAAACATATTTACATTAAGTGTAAGGTGTTAATATCTGTTCAGAATATACGAATAAAGAAAATTAAAAAAAAAAAAAAATGTTTTTTTTTTTTGTAATTTTTATAAATTATATCGTTTTTCATTTAATTATTATTTAATTATTAAATATTCTTGTAGGTGGGTTGCTTAAAAGGTTTTTGGTTTTTCTTTTGTTTTTGCATTAAAATGAAGGTTATGGTTAATGAGCTTTATTATATGTGTAGGATGAATTCTAATTAAAATTCTTAAATATAGAATAATGTTTATAAATAAAAATTGTTTAACAAAAATATATTAATAATAATTTAAAAATTTATTTATTTTAGTAATTATTCAAAAAAAAAAAAAAAAAATTTAAATTAAAATTAAAATTTAGTAATAATAATCTAATTATTTTCACTGAATATAATTAATATTAATTAAAATTTTCATTGAGTTGTGTTGGTAATGAGTATTTTCGTCATATACAATAAAAATGTTGTTCAGTATTGAATTTTAATTAGTTTAAATTTATGCATTTTTATTTAAATGAAATTAATTATATGTTTTTTATTTTCTTTAAAATATATATATATTTTTTTTGTTTTAGTTTTTATATTGAAAGTTTAAATTTTATTGATTTTGTGGTCGGATTTTACTTTATTAGAAAGAAATGTATACGAATATATAAAAATTGATGATATTTGAAAAAAGTATAAATTTCTAAGAAAAAAATTATAGTTAAATTCTGAAATTTTCTGGAAATATTTATTACTTTATCGAAAATTGGGATAAAAAAAAATCTATAATTATAGTTTAAGTGATGGGAATTAATAAAAATTTAATTTTCGAAAGAGTATAATAAGAATTTTCAGAAAAGTTTTTCGTCCTTGTTCAGTTCTATTGAACTTCTCACTAAGTATAAAACTGAATCTTACCTAAATAAATTCCAAAAATCTCTTCAATACACAAGCTTCTAGATAAAAAAATTAATAGAAAGGTAATAATCAAACAATTGATTGAACCATTGAATCACAGGTCTACATGATCACAATTCTACATGATAATCTTAATTTTCAATTATCGAATATAAAATAATATTATTAAATAATTACCAAATTTCATAAGTTAAGGTTTATCATAATCACATAGGTTTTAAAATCTTGTAAACTATAAATGAATACTTATATTATCTATAGCTTATTAGATGCTAGGTTTAGTCCGATTCTTTGCTGAGTCAAATTTGACATTAAAATCAAACTTTTATTAAGTTAAATTAAAAAAAAAAAAAAAACCAATAGCTACTCATTTAAAGGGAAAGAAAATGTATCCACCACTGTCTAAGCAAAGTTTTATCTTAAAATTTTACTGGTGAATATATAATATTTTTTTTTCCATCGCACACAAACATTTTGTATCACCGAACTTATACATTATGGCAGTAAAAAGAGGTTTTTCTTGTGTCTATCGGTAGGTATATGTGTCCTTACGGAATGGACGTATAAGAAAATCTTATTTCAATCAAGATATTAATGTTAAGACACATTGGGTTTAAATTTTTTAATATTTGTGACTTTAAGAAGTTTTAAACAATGTCAAGGAAAATAAAATTTAAAATTAAAACTAAAGATAATGTAAAACTAAATTGTTTTTATTTTAATTTTAAATAAATCTTATAAAACAATTAAAGTTATTAAATAAAATAATAGAAATAAATAGAGAAAGCCAAAAACAAAAAAAAAAATTTTCATTTTTTTTAAATCTAATTTAATGCCATCTATTATTTATCATTGTAAACTAGATAATCAATATCTGTCAATTACACAAATTCATTTTTCATAAATTTATAATAGATATATATATATATATATATATATATATATATATAAGTATATGTATAAATAATATGTATATATTAAATGTATCTACTTATACATATATGTCTTTTTATTGTTTAGTGTTATATCTATGTATATATATATATATATATATATATACAGTGGTGTTATATAAATATTTTATCAACTGGTACGAACTTTTTTTTATAATTTTCGACATTTATTTTTTTATATTTAATCAAAAATGACCTAGCGGGCTGTTAAATTTAGTTTCTATCTATGAAAAAAAATACATTTAGATTTAGTTTAATTTTGTTTATTCGTTTTTATACCCGCGTACGATAAGTATTCTTCGTTTGTAACACCTTGAAATAAGCGAGCTAGATATACCTTCAAAGGTATGGGTCGGATCAGAATCAAATTCTGAGTCGATTAAGCCATGTCTGTCCGTCCGTTCGTCAGAACACTAATTCAAAAACTAAGAAAGCTAGAATCTTGAAATTTATACAAAATATTCTGGGAGAAATTTGTAGGTTCCCTATTTTTTTTGGTTGGGTTCCAACCAAAACTTCGGATAGCTCCCGAACAACTAATTTTTAGATCTCCACAATTTTTTTTGAAATAGAGTGGACCCCATTACATCATTACATTAATAAAAAACAAAATATTATTCAAAAATAATTGTGTGATTATCTAAAAATGACTAACTGTAAATATTCCTAAATATTCCCTTATATTCTATTCCCTTATTTCTAAATAGCAGCCTAAATATGAAACTTGCTTTAACAGCCGGTACGGAGTTCCTACTCATTTTTAGCATCCGGTACGGACATACCGGACAGTACCGCCTAGATAACACCACTGTATATATATATATACTTTAGATGTTTTTTTTAAATTTTTATTACCGATTACATTTTTCTTTTATATTTCAATTTGGAGATTTCTTTCTTTAAATTTTAATTAAAGAAAATTTTAAAGTAAAAAGATATATATTATACTGATCCTTTCAAGAAATTAAATTTTATCAAGATTGTGAAATAGATAAATACAAAAATTGTTTTTCGGTATATAGAATCGTATCTTTTGAAGAGTTTTATTTAGTAATACATATAATATAATTTAAGCATAATTTAACCATTATGAAAATTTTAGAGATAAATGAGTTTCAAGAGTGATTGCAACGAATAGCGTTATACTACATGTAATGTTTTGTTATACATAATATAATATTTCAGTTCAATGTTGCATTTTACCCTTTAAAAAACCCCAAAAAAAAAACAACAAACAAAATTTTTACAAATATCTTAAATGGGTATGGGATCCTTTATCAAAAGACATATTGCAAAAATTCTTTCATTAAAAAACGTTTTAGAAAAAAACCACTTCTCAAGTTTGCTGTTTTACAAAAAATTCACTTTGCAAATTTACCGTTTTACAAAAAAGCCACTTGATAAATTTCCAATTTGACAAAAAAGCTTCTTCACAAATTTCCATTTCATAAAACAGCTATTTCGTAAATTTGCCGTTTTATATAAAGGCACTTCATAAAGCAGCAGCTTCATAAAATTCCAATTTGACAAAAGCATTAAAATCCAAAAATTAAAATTTTGTAAACAGCTATAAAATCCTTCTATTTTCTTTTTATATATTCCAACAAAAAGGAATTTATAATAGACAGAGTTGCCGCCCCCAAAACCCCACTAAATATATTATTCAGACCCTAATTTTGTAACCAATTCTAAAATCCTTTCTAATTAATTTTTTGCATACATATTTCAACAAGAAGGCATTTAAAAAAGTGTGGTGTTACCGCATCCTAACTCCCGCTAAACAAATTATTGAATTTATTTTTTGTTCAAATGTTCAATTTGCAAAGTTTATTATTTGCAATTTGTCTGTTTGCAAAATATATTTTTTTGAGAAATGTTTTTTGATGCAATGACTTTTTGTAAAACAACTTTTGTAATGTGTTGTCCCCCCATCTTAAATATTTGTAATCATCGCTTTGATATAGAATTCTAATGTTCTTCTAAGGTATAGAATTATAGTTGCGTTTGTTTTCCCATCATCCCAATATGTTTTCTTTGTTCTTTTGAATTATAAATTCAAAATCAAATTTCTGAATAATTAACAAACTAATTTTCAATTGCTTAAATAGTGATCTTTAAAATGTTAATAATTCAAAAAGATATTGAAATTTCTTTTCATGTTTGGAAAATTCCCAAATATTATACAATATTGATTCAATATATGTAAGTATATAATGTTCAATATAAAATTTCACTTTAAAAAATTCTATTTACAAAACATTTTTTTTTTTTAAAAAGATTCTAATTATTAGGAATAAATCATCTATTCACCATTTTTCGCCAATTTCATTTTATTTTGAAATTCTTCAAATTTATTCACACGTATGAACTTTAAATGTTCAAAAAGTTTATATTTAGATGTGTGCATATGTATTTTAATACAATTTATATTAGGATTTTTTTTTATTTTTTTATCAATTGCATATATTCAAGTGAATTGTATTGCATATATTTATGATCATTATTTTTCAATACATATGTAATTGCATAAAAAAAAAAAAAAAAAACACAAAATTGAAACTCTAAAGACCTTTTGGACAATTCAACTTCAAAAAGATTAGTCTTCAGTTGAATTGAAAAATCTCCACAATTTTCTTTTTATCTTTTATGTTTTTTTTTTTTTGTTTATTTTAATTTTCTATTATCCCTATTTCCTTTTTTTATTTTTTTTTTTTTGTTAGGACTTTATCATCAATTCGCTGGTAATATTAAATCCACGCTTTAAGCCAAAAAAAAAAAAAAAAAAAAACAAAATAAAAAACAAATAATTCACAATAAAAAAAAATGAAAGACGGAGTATTAAAAATGAAATAATAATAAGAAAAAAAAATAATAATAATAAGAGTATAGAAAGAGAAAGAAAAATAGAAAATTATAAAGAAATAAAGTCAATTTTTCAATTGAACAAAAGCATCATTGAGAATCTAGTATACTTTTATTATCAACATCATCACATTAAAAGTTTAATAATATATGAATAAATATATACCTATAAATATATGTATGTATGTTAATATATAAATATATACATTTATATTATCCACAATCCCCTATACAGTTGGCAATACAAGTACAAAAATAAAAAAAAAAAACAAAATTAAAAATAAAAATCTCATCAAATAGACACAGAAAAAAAGATACAATTGTACAAGGACATAGTAATTTAAATAAAGATTTTAGTCCTTAGATATTCTTGGAATGGTATTGCTTCCATACAAGTAAAAACAAATAAAACAAAATAGAAAAGCAAAATAAAATAAATGCAATGCAAGTATAGTTAAAATTGTTAATCGTTGATATAATGACAGTCATTTTAAATTTTGATTTGGTATTAATAACTTATGTAAATTTATCCCAATTTGATCAAAAGTTAGTTTTAATATTTAATTGCTTTTATTTTTTTTATAATTTTAGAAAATTTAATGCCTTTAGTATTGTGTAGATAGATTTTAAATTTATTATTGGCCATTTTTACATATTAGCTATGTATGAAACGTTTAAATTTATAATCCTCCTAAAAGTATGCAAATTTTAAAAATACTTTCATATTTTATTTATTTGGTTGGTTTATCAGGGGGCTTCGGTAGCCTATTGGGTAGGCGCGTGGTGTATTAACCGAAGGAGTGTGGGTTCGATCCCTGCACAGGTCGTAAGTGTTTTTCTTTACATACCCCCCTTACGACTAAATATAATGTAAATATATAGTATATCATATAAACAAAATAAATAATATTAGTATATAATTTAATAATAGTATAAAAACCTATAATGGCCTTAGTAGCCGATGGTTCAATAATATTGCATTACATTTATGTATGTAATATTAATATAAATAAATAAATAAATTGGTTTATCAGAGTTTATTAGATTATCAGATCATTTTCGATTTCTTGGTGACAAATTGGGGTGACCGATTTCTTGGTGACCGTAATCTCTAGTTAATACGCCAGAGAATATGGCGTGTTTAACTAGAGATTGCCAATTCAAATTCTGTACAGGTACCAAGTTTGTTTTTTTTAATTGGAAGGAAATTTACTGAAAAGTTAATTTTTTACAACAAATCCTTCTTGTATATACTATAAATATATTGTATATACATATAAATATAATATATACATATAATTTCTTTTTATTAGTAAAAAATGTAGACTGTAAGACTTTTCAAGTATTTATAGTTGAAAAATAAGTTAAGCTAATAAAAAAATCAAGTAGAAATAGGAATAGAAAACTTTTCATCACCATTAACGAACTCAATTCGAATTAGAAATTTACATTTCTACACAATTCAATCTTTCATACATATACAAACATATATCTATAATTTTAAGCATAACTAAAACTTTTCATGTATACTTTATCTATAATCAGACCATGTGTATATATATCTATAAATCCAAACTTATTCATATATTATGTATATATTATATATGTATGTATGTTGGTAAATGCAATATTTTGAATTGGCTATGTAATGTTAAGCAATAATTTTCCATACGGCTGTTGCGGTTATAATAGTCCGAATAGAAAAATGAAAAAAAAAAAAACAACAAAACTATAAAATAAGAACTAAAGAACGTCCAAATACAAAATAAGGATAACAAAACTGAAAAAAAGTTAAAAGGAAAAAATAAAAATTGCATATACAATAAAGAGAAATTGAAGAAAAATAGTAAAGCATGAGAATTAAGTTTCATCACAGTTATAATGAAAATGGAATGAAATGAAAAAAAAAAAAAAAAAAAACTCATACAATTCAGAAAAGTTGTATTTCAAAGCAAGAGCAACATAATAAAAATACAAAAAAAAAAAAAAAAAGAACAGAAAGGAAAAAGGAATTTATATTCATTTTATTCATTGAATGAGGAGGATATTCCTTATAGTGCAACTATACCAATGCATTATATCTCTGTATATAAATATATAATTATATATGTATATGCAAACGACTTTGTATTTATAAAGATGGAACATTCAAAGTATTGTGTTTGGTATATTAAGAATGTAAACCAAGTTGGTAAAAGCAAAAAAAAAAAAAAAAAAAAAAAAATAAAAATAGGATAATAAAAAAGTTAAATAACAAATAAAAATCAAATGAGGAATAAAAACGAGAAAGAAAACAAGGATATATAAATTATATATGTATATTTATAATATATACGTATATGTAATTTTTTATAAATATCTATAGGTATTTTTGAACAGATGAAATAAAGATTGAATAGAATAAGTAGTCCTGAAGCTACTTTAGGGGGTGAATTTTTCTGTTGTTTAGTTTTTTTTTTTTGTTTTTTTCTTGTTTTGTTTTGGAATTGAAGAATAACTTTAACCAATATTTTTGTATTTTATTTTTTGTTTAGATAAGTTATATTTGTAGTTAAATTTAAAAAACAAAAATAAAAAATTAAAAAGTTAATTTTGTGGACTAATAATGTTGAATGGAATAATTTTGAGCATTTACAGTTTTGAAGATAAAATTTTAATTCAGTTTTGGATAAAAATAGTTTTTTTTTTTTTGTAAAATTTTTAGTTCTTAGAGATTTTTAAATAGTAGCCATATATATAGTAACTAATTAATATTATGTTTTTAAATTGTTGATTTAAAATGTAGAAAAATAAGAATATTTTTGATAAATTTTGTGTTATACTAATAATTTAAATTTATTTTATTTTTTTTTTTGTATTAAAAGATACCATACAAAATAGCAACAGTATCTGGTAATACTCAAAAAAAATAGCAACACTATCTGGTAATACTCAAAAACAAAGTAAGTAAAATAATGTTAAAAGGAAGTGTAATACACTCAAGAATGATAGGAAAGTAGTTAGGTAGAAAAAGGCTGCAGATGCCCATTAAAATTCGTTTAGTCCCGCTGTGATATCCTGGATCAGTTTTTCTTCTAACTATCCTGAATAATATTTATAGGAAATTTTATTTAATTTTTATGTAAAGTTGCCTTTTCTTTTATATTAAAGTTCTATTTAGACAGATTTTAGCATAATTAATCAGAATTTATATTATTAGTTCATCTTAAAACTGGAGATAAGTACTTTTAATGCTAGATTTCTGATCAATAAGAATCTAATATAACAGCATTAACATTTATTTATAATTGTCTGTTTAATATGTAGTATAAAAAAAAAAAAACAAAAAAAAAAGCTAAAAAGTTTTAGTGATTTTTTTTTTTTTTAGCTAAAATTTCTAATATTTTGGCCTTTTTTTTTTGTTTAAAAATTTTGAATAAGGATCAATTCGAATAAAAGTTAAAGATAAAAAACAAAAACAAAAAAAAGTATATTTTGTGTCTCGGCTATTAAAATTAGTTAAAAATGAAGATATTAAATAAAAAAAAAAATATATAAATAAAAGAGCTTGAGAAAAAGAAAGTTCCAGTTGAAAGAATGTCGGCTCTGTCAAAAATATATCATGATATAAACTTTTAATAAGTATGATTTTCTTAGTAATTTTATGCAAGTTTTTTTTTTTTTTTTTTTGTTCAATGCAATTTTAAAAGAAAAATATAAAAGGAAAAATGTAGAAATAAACATAAAATTAATAACAAGAAAAAAAAAAAAAAAAGTATAAAATAGAATAAAACTTAACAGGACATAGAAATTTGAATGTATTTGTATATGAATTTGTTTGAAATATATATATATATATATATATATATATATATTTAGTAGGTATATAAAATTTTTTCTATATTTTCTTTTTTCTACAGTGGAAAAAATAAAAAAATTCCCTTAGGAAATAAAACTATTGCAAATTCTACTACTTAGCATTATTTCTTGTACAATTGTCATTGCCACTTCTATTAAGTTATACAATATTCAAATGTTTTGTTGCAATTTTTTTTTTTTTTTGTTTCTACAATAGAACCATGGATATTAATTTAAAAAAAAAAAATTGAAAAACATCTCTTTATGACTTTGTCTATTGTAAATTGTCTAGAATTGACCTTTTTTTTGTATCCTTTTTGTCTTGTATTATTGTAATTGAGGTTGTAGTACTTTACTTTTTATTCTGATTTGGTTTAAAATAAAACTATGAATAAAGATTGGTTTTTGGATTCCATATAATCAAAGAAAAATGTTATGATGGGTTTGTTATAAAAAAAAAAAAAAAAATACATATAATAGATATATTAAGTATGACTATATAAAAAATGAAAAATTTTTAATTTTCTGCATTTATATGGTAAATTTTTTATTTGAATTTGACGAAAAACGAAAAAACAAAAAGGGAGAACCATGATTACCTTATTATTTAGACATTTATATTATTGATTTAAGGTCTGGGTCATGGGAAAAATGAATTTTAAACTAGATAAGATATTTTTTTATAATATAAGTAATATACAATTTTAAAAAGTCTCTTTTAATTATATAAATAAAGCTTCATTTTATGTGCAATCATTTTATTAGTCTGAAAACACCATATATAACTCGAGGATTTATTCATCCTTTTTCCTATTTAAGTATTGATTTTTTTTTTTTTATTGCATAAGATATAAATATACTCCGTCATTTAAGTGTTATAAACCGCAACCTTTTCATGATTTTATTTTTAGTTTAGAAACTCTTTGCGAATATTCGAATGATATGATTTAGATAATTTTATTAGGTTAGATTAGATTAGTGATCACATGAGTTTCTGTGAAGTTTCACATCTTAATCACTTCAGGATTATCTTATTAATGGTCAAGTTTCTTTAGTAGTTGGCAGAAAACTTTAATGTTTATCAAACAATGATAGATTGGATGTATATAGGTTTTTTTAACTTTTTATTTTTGTAATGTCTGGAAATATTTAAATTTTCAAATATCAAAACTATTTTGATAGTGAAGTTTTAGAAGTTTAACACACAGTGCAGTTTTAGAAGTTTTTACTTTTCCTGATGTGTAGAAGTTTTAAATGATTTTCTTAATTTCATTTGAGTCAAAACTTTTATTAGTGACATAATGAAAGAAAATAATATTGGAAAAATTGAAGTTGTAGTAATTCTACTTAATTATTTTTTTGAATATTTACAACACTTTTTCAAAAAGGTATATGGACAAAAAAAAAAACGTTCAGTAGATCCTGCATTGTGTTAACTGAATAGAAAATTAAAAATTTAAAATATTTATGGCATTTGAATTGGAATTCTCCTGGGCTGGTTAAAAACAAACCATTGTTTGACATAAAAATTTATTAGAAGTTTCTTACTGTATCGTACAATATGTAGGTAACCAGGACTAGGAAGAAAGGGATTCATATGCACACTTTATTTTAGCCTCGTTGTAATATTCTGCATCAGTTTTCTTTCAATTACCCCATTCGGAGCATATTGTAAAGTGCTGTACATCGATTACATTCAACTGCGATAAATCGAAAAGGTTATTTAGAAATATTTTCCATTAATTCATCTTTATAGCAGCAGTAAATTAAGATACTGAATATAATCCTATGCGCAGCCAAAGAAGTTGTATATTATTATTCTAAAACTGTTATTGCGTTGTCATATTCTGGTTAGACAATTTGAAACTTATAACAAAGTGCTGAAAACTGATTATTTCCACCTCCTACAGATCGAAGAGGATATTTAAGAAAAATTTCCTCAGAAACTTTCTTCTTTTTAAAGCCAGAGCTTGGCATGCACACAAAATGTTATATATTTATTTATTTATTTATATACAGTTACCGTGGTACATAAATGTGCCAGGTAGCTATAACCCCTGTTTCCTGGTAGGAAGTGGGGTGTACGAGATATTATGTGATATATTTAAGTATTTATTTATTGCGATATATATTCATATATTTTCATATTTTTTTTTTTTATATTATAATTATTGTACCCAGCCGGGAATCGAACCCGAGACCTCTCATTCCCTTATGAATGAGAAGCGGTGCGTCAACTACTGCACCAATGGCTGAATGAGTTATATATTGATTCCTTTTTCATTACATTTTTGCAACAGCAGTACCCCAAGATACTGAATGATAATATGTAATCCAATCCTAAACAACCAAAGTATTTGCATATTATTCTAAAACTTTTATTGCGTTAATGATAAAAATCTTTTATTTCTTAAAATGGAATTTTTTATTAAAAAAAAAAAACAAAAAACAATTTAATGTGTTGACATATTTCATTTGATTTTTCTTTCTTGAAGAAGGATAATAGATTTAGCGCTATACGTTAAAAAATTAACGTCTATAATTTTTAAGATGTTTATTTTTTTTTTTTTGAATATTACATTAGTAAAAAAAAAAAAATTAAAACTTAATGCTTTCTAATTTTAATATTCCTGTTAAGATTATATTTAGTAAAACGAAATATTATCAAATATTTAATTATTTATTAGAAGAACCAATATTTTGATAAAGGTTTCTTTTGTTTTTTTTTTTTTTCTGTTATTTTTTGAAGGATTGCAAATTATTTTATGATTTTCCATCATCCTTTTTTAATGTAGAAAAACTCTTGTGAAAAAATTGACATAGGATCACATCACACAGGTAAAATGATAATTTATCTAAGAAAAAAAAAAAAAAAAGTTTCTCTATGCTAAATAATTGATACAATAAAACTTTTCAAATTTAATTTTAAAATAAAAACATAAATTTAATTTTAACTATTTGACATTATCCTGGAAAAGGGAACCTTTCATTTTATTTCAATAGAAAAATGTCAATTAATAATAATAGATATACATAATAGATATAAAATAATTTAAAATGTTTTAATAATTTATTATCTTTTAAAGGTTTTCTATTACTAAAACAATAATTTACTTTGTTTTAATTCGCGGAAATTATTCCATTTGGATGATAAACTTTTGATGGTATAAGCATTTAAAATATTTATTGCTAAATAGTAGATTTTAAAATAGTAAATCATATTAGAAAAGATTTTAAAAAATATAAAGTATTTTAAGAGTGTATAAATGAAAAACTATATGTGAATCGATCATTTCAAAATCATCACAAGTCGTGAATTTTAAATTAGTTATTGAATACTGGCAAAAAACATCATAAGCCATATAATGATTTAAGTCATTTTTACAATCAATGTAAAATAGAGCAGTTAAAGCATTAAGTTGGGGAAATGATGACTAATGTAATTTTAAAATAGAGGTGGGACCATCTCTTAAAGATTTGATTGATTCCAATAAAAAAGGAACTTTTGAAAAACATCTGACTTATATTGTAAGTCCTGATACTTTGTACCGTTTTATGTATATTTTGGGTGTCAGTATATTTTATATTTCGTGAAGTAGTTCTTTTTTTTTATCCTTTATGATAACTCAGTTTCATATAATGCAATTTTTTTTTTCTTTAAAGTTAAACAACAATGTGATTTGTTAAAAAAAAAAAACGATATTTTGACCTTTTAAATACTTGTTCTGAAATTTGGAACGAATGGAACACAATTAAAATAATGAAATCTGTTAATGGTACTGTTAGTCAGCTGAGCTATTTAGATATTTCATCCAGCGATTTAGGGGTTTTCAAAAAAAATTGACAAATTGTTATTACTGTAAACATCTCCAAAGTTACTGTAAACAAAAATATCTTATGAATGGCTTACTTAGAACTTATAATATCATAGTTGATACCTTAAAAGAAAAGATTGTCCGTGACATCCTCTTTTATATGAGAAGATCAAAGTGATTTAAAAAAAAAAGTTATTTGCCTATATAACGGTATATTTTGCTTTTATAACGGTATATTTATCTATTAACTTACATTTTAAAAAAAATTTGCATATATAACGGTATATTTTAATATATTTATTTTTATCTTTATTTTGGTCTTTTTATTACTTTTTTAAAATGTGGTTTCGATTGTTTTTTAAAGCAGCTGCTTCATTGCATAAATAAATATTTGGTTCTGATGTTTTTAAATTAAATTTAAGAGGATTATTTGACAAACAAATACTTGATCCATAATGAGCACTTAGTTGTTCCTGAGCTTAAATTAATAACTTTTGATCCTGGTTACTAATAATGTTTTAAATTATATGTAGATCAATCGCTAGCTTTCAAAAAGTCTATGCAAAATTTGATTTATTTATAAGGAATATTTATAGTTTAAGAATAGTTTAAGAATCAAGGATATTACCTAGAAAATATTTCAAATTGAATCCTGGTAATACATATTCAATATTTGTTTGAAAAGGTAGATTCCATCTTGATTTTCAAATTTTTATTATTAATTTTGAACAATTAGGAAATAAAAACTGATGATATTTTCAAAAGAACTCTAAAATAGTGATTAAACATTGAAAAATGTTTTTTAAATAAATTTTTAAATATTCAATAACAATAATACATCATAATCATGGACATATTTAATTTGAATAAAAACATAGACAATCGATCAAAATTTAAATAATATATTCAGTACAGAAACTACTAGTAAAGGAATTATTGAAATTACTTTAAATAATTCACTTTAAAAGATCCTTTTATATACTTAATTTGATTTAGTTTCGAAAAGGTTATTTAAGAAAACAAAAATAGAATGAGAGCAATATTTGAAAAGTGCGTAAAATTATAAAATATTCAATAACTTTATTTCTATTATAGCAAAGCATCCACATTTTTTTTTTTGAAACGACATAGTAGCAGTTCAATATACTACAACATCCTTATAAGGTAATATTTAGTAATCAGCACAGCAGCAGAGATATTTTGAGTAATGAAAATAATGATGGATGGTCATAAGCTTAAAAAACTATATAACATTAGCAAAAATAATGTTTGAGTTAAATCCCTCAGATAACCAGAAAACGCTGAAGACCACTCAACTTCTTGATGAAGACTATCATATATCAGAATCATTGGAAAGGAATAGTGCAAAATCAAGTAAGATGAAAGAAGTTTGTTTCATCGTATGCTCTGTTAGAAGTGATTTTTGTAATTATAATAGTAATTATAACTATAACTGTATCTATTTAATAATTTTATTTTTAAAGCTACTTTATTAAGCATGTATCATATACCAATAAAGAATCGATCCTTTTTATTTCGGATGTAGGTCATTATTTTATTTTTATTTTTTTAATGTATTTCTTTGACACATAAATATGGACAGGAAATTACACAGCCTTTCCTGTTCAGGCTGTATTTTATACGCTCTTACCCACTAGGCCACCGAGGTCCTTAGGTCATTATTTATTAATTTATTTTTTATGTTTGCATTTTATAATTATAAGTTCTAGACATAATTCGGGCTAAAAAAAAAAGAAATTACATTTATTGTACTTAGAGAAAATCCAGAGAGTTTTAAGGAAAAACTATTACAAATAATCTGATTATATTGAATAACTTCAATGAATGGTGTTCATTGCAAGAACAATGCAAGCAGCATGATAAAATGCCATTATTATTCACTATATTTTATCCTTCTTTGTATCATATTTGAAATTTAGGTTTCGTTTCATTAAAAAAAAAGTAAAAAAAGCTCAGTTTAGTTCACTTGAAAGAATGCAAAAAATCAAAAAAACAAAAAAAAAAATGTAAATTATTTAAAATTAATGAAAGTATCAGACACCCTCGAATTTTAAAAACAACATTTTCGTAAAAAGTTTTGAAAATTTCCTTTTAGTTTTGTTTTGTCCGTTATTGAAAATGTCTTATAAGTTATGGTAATTGAAATTTATAGAATGTCCTTTAATAACTGCATCACAATATAAAAAAAAAAAAAAAAAAATAAACTTTAACTGATTTTTCAGATATTGTCAGCTTTTATTTTTGAACAACTTTTTATTGAAATAAAAAAACAACTATTTTTATTTTTTTATTGTAGCTCACCGTCAGTCTATCATCTGATTTTCAATAAACTTTAAGTAACTTTGAGTAAAATTTAAAAAAAAAAAAATTTTTTTTTTTATTCTAGAAAAGGAAAAGTTTTTCTACTCTGTAAAACTTTTTCAATTGAATACAGTGTATTACAACTACATTAAAAACGCAAAAAAAAAAAAAAAGAAGAAAATAAAGAAAATTTTTTAAAATAAAGTTTTTTTATTTTAATTTTTTGTTATGTTTTATTCGTAGTTCCGCTGCACAAAAATAATATTAAAAATTGAAAATTCGTTGAGAAAAAGTTACAAAAAAAAAAATCATTTTCTTCTTCTTTTTGTTTTTGTTTTATTTTTAACTTAAGTAATAACAAAATTTATTTCTCACTCTTTTACTATATATCCATCTCTTTCCATCCCACTATGGATATTATTTAGAACGAAAGAATTTTAAATTTCATTATTAATTCAAACGAATTTATTATTTATTCCATTTTGCCCCATTGAAAGGACTCTTTTTTGTTTTTTTTTTATCCCAGAATCATAAGAAAAAAAAACTAAAGTGACAAACAAATAACGGTACAGAAAAAAAACTTTTTGTTTTTTAATTCAAAAATTACTAAAAAAAAATAAGAGCAGAAAGAGTTTAGCAACAAGTTTTAAATTTAAAATATAAAAATAGTTTAAAAAAAAAAAAATATTTTATAAAATGATTTTCAATCACTTTTTTTTTTTACGATCAAGATAAGTAAAAAAGTAGCAAGGCTTAAAATAATGTTAAGTAAAAAAAGATTTATAGCGATTTTTTTTCTTGGAATGGGAAAATCCTAAAACTTCTTAATATTTTTAAAAATATTATAATATAAAAAATGTTTGGGCTTTAGTCAGTTAAGTTTTTGTGTTTAACGCTATAGTATTTTACCGGTGCAGTGAAAGAACGCCCGAGGAAATAAAGCCCGCGGTGGTTAATCCCTTTTTGAATTGAAATTAAAGCCCATAATTAAAAGGAATTAAAACCATTTAAATTGAAATTAAGACCCGCACTATTCTTTCTTATTAAATGAAGAGAAAAATAAAATTGGAAAGAGAAGAGAATAAATTCATAAGGTGGAGTTTAAATTTGTAAATTTTTACTATTGTACGTTTTTTCAAATTCATGAATAAAATTTTGATAAAAATAATTGCGTGTATTCAATGATAATGAGAGTCTGACAGTACATGGTAAAAATCTGCCTGAAGTACGTAAAATAATTGAAATTAAACTTATTTTTATAGTGTATCATTAAAGTTGTATTTCGGAGGATAGGATGGAATTATCAAAAAACTTTATCGAAAAACTTTATAGTGAAGTGGAATAAGCAAAAGTGCCCTATAACTCCCAATTCAATGTTTCCGTATAGATTTCCTATCCTTTCCTATCCCTACTGCCTAGCTAATATACTGCGTTCGCAAGTAAGGATTTCATTCGATTATATTGGCTAAAGGAGAAGTTGGGTTTAGTCAGTAAGAATCTGATACTACCAAGGGGGAATTCTTGGTGTCTTTGGAAGATTCCCACCTCCCTTAGGGGGAAAAAAAATGTGTGAAAACCAAATTTTGGATGATTTTACTACCCTTATTATTTCGGAACGCTTTCATATAGAGACTTGAAATTTTGACGGCAGAAAGAACTTTTAGAATTAGTATAAGTTTGCTAAGAAATTATTTTTGGACCACCCCCTGTTTATGAGCTTGTATTCTCAAAAAGCTCAAAAATTGTAAAATTTGTTATTTTTAAACAACTGTAACTTAGGCACCTGTACACATTTTACTTCGGCAAGATATAAAAATTAAAGCTCCAGTAATGTGCTTTCACGTGTATTAACGCTTTTTCTTAGTTGTATAGGGTTCCGGACCTAATGCCCTTCAAAATTTTAAAAAAAGTCTTATTTTCACATTTTTTCTTATTTACATGAAATTTTAAAATTTTTGTGCAAGTCACATTTTTATAAACAGTTTGTATTGTCTTTTGGAAATGTGCGCTTTTAAAAACCGTTGGTTTACATTCTACCTTGTTTCAGTGTATTTTCACATTTGACAATATGAATAAATATCGTATTTTAAAAAAAATTAAAAAAAAATAATTTTTAAATTTTTAATAAACTAATTTCCTTTTTAGTTTCATTTTGTCCGTTCCACCCTCTCTCTGTCTGTTTATAAATTTTCTATACCGTTAAAGATAGAACAATAAAATTTTAAACTTGCATATATGAGACCTATGAAAAAACGAATGTTGTACAAGAACTTTTTGATGTAGCCCCGCCCATTATAGAGCTACAGACCCTCAAACTTAATAAAACACCTCTGTGTTCAAATTCTTATATATCAGGTTCTTAATATTTTTCCAATCCAAAATGGCAAACAATTAATTTTTTTTTTTAAATTTAATATTTAAATTTACTGTTATGTGGAGCAAAACTTTAGAATATTTTCCATGAGCACGCTTTTACTCACTAGGCCGCCGAGGCTCCCTGATCTTAGTTCTCTTCATTTTCCATTCAGTTTAACTGGAGAAAGTTTAAAACTTTCACACTTCTTTTGAATGTAGATTTGGCCTTCCTGGATATCTCTTCATTTTAAAATTCAAAGAATTTCTTTGCCATATGTTTTATCTAATACAGCTGTTGTAAACTTAAGACTTTTTTTTTAATAGAATTAGTATTTTTTGATATAAATAAACCTTTACTTCAAGTCTAAAATTAAAATTCAGTTTCATAATTAATGAAAATACGTTCTAAAAAAGTTTAAATTTTTTATTATATAAGGCATTCTTATAGTACTGAAGAAAATTAGAATTATATTGTAAATATTCGAAACATATTATACAAAATAACTAATAAAATTTGGTATTTATGATTACTAGAAAATAAATTATACTTTACATAAGATAAAAAAAAAAAATTCTAAGAAATTTATTTAAAAAAAAAACAAAATTAAATCAAATCAGATATTTGAAGAAATAAATAAATATAAATATTTATGCATGTATGTATATATGAGGACCATACACTATATATAAATATAAAATCAATGAGGACCTTCAAAGTTCGCAGACCCTAAATTGTGTAATATTTTTTTTTTTGGTGTATTTAAAGATTTATATATTCAAATAATAAAATAATATTGAATATTTTATGACTTTTGTTTTTTTTTTTGTATTATTTTCAAAGTGACCATTTGTATTTTTAAAACAGTACAACAGATTTATTTGTTTTTATACTCGAGCTCTTCAATTCCAGTAGGAATATAGTGGTTGAATAATTATTCCCTTAGGCAAATTCTTCCCATTTAACATCTATTGGAGTAACATCTATAAAAATCTGATGCCTCCATTTAAAATATTCCAAAAAGAAATAAGGAGATATTCTGTTGTTCAGCCCTATGTACTTTTAAATTTGCAGATGGTATAAATCGGCGTTTGTGATATGATCATCACGAATGTCCATACGACCATCTATCACATTATACGTGGATTTGGTGATGATTAACATATTATTATATATTATTCAAGGATTAAATGTGAATATTAACAACTTTGATCACAACATTCTTGTCAATTTAAACTAAAGGATATATTTACTAAAAGGATGTATTTAAACTAAAGAACCAAGCACTAAGGACCAAGGACTTAGTATTAAAAGATATATTGCAATCTATTGTTTAGTCATAAAATAAAGGTGGTGTTTAGTTGGTTAAAGTCCCAAACATTCATCAAAGAGGGCTCATGCTTATTCCATCATAGAGTTTTTCGATAATTTTCATCTACCCTCGCAAATACTACAATTTTTTAACAAACTGTAATGATATACTGTAAAAATAAGTTTTTGTTGCTTCCTATAAACTGAGTATACCTAATCGATTAACAACAATTTGAATTAATATGTAATTTAACAAAAATTAACACAGCCTAACAACTGTTTACACTTAAACTGACAAAGATTGATAATATGATTGACAACATGTCACTTAGTATGTAAATATAGTGCATTAATACCATATTTTTTAATAGAGTATACACCTTTCGTCAAAATTCTTTAATTGTTTATTTCTCTTTGAACGCTTCGTCCCTGGTATATTCATATAAATTAGATACATATAAATTTTATTTATATATGTATTTTTCTTTATATAATATTATGTATTTATATATGTACATGTTATTATTATTATGCTAATAGAAACAAATTTATTAAGAGCCGGAATTGAAATGAAATGAATTCTCTAAGAATGTTATTAATACAAATTTGATTGTTGCTTGGCAGCATCATGTATTTGAATAATTTAATAAAAAATTCAATAGATATGCAAATTAAGAATAATTTTAATTTAAAAATTAAAATAATGTTATATTGTTCATACATTATTTTTACTTTGTTTAAAACCCTCTTAAAATTTCCTCTAACACATTTGCAACATTATTACGACTTCTTTTTAAATCATCAATGTTTTAAATTCGATTTTTCTGATAATTTCTAGTGTTAAGGTATTTAAAAATTTAAAAAAAAAGTACCAATTAATTTTATAAGTGGAACGATTTGTATTTTGGAATTATATATCAGAAATATGTGATGATATTTTAAAAAGAAAAAGATATTCGTATGTAAACGCCGTCTTATATGTTTTGCCCTTCTTTTAACTATTTCTTCGGGCTTTTTAAATAAGTTATGCGAAAATGTTGACCACAATATATCTCAAATCGTGAAGTATAGAACATCGTATATTCTACTGAAGATAATATTTTTATGCCATATTTTTTATCTATGTAAAGCTGCTTAAAACTACAATGCCATCGGGAACTATTTAATTTTTCATCGACCGTTAAATAATGGCCTGCATGATAAGTTTCTTCACAAATTTTATTGAAAAGGTCAAACATTCAATATCGAAAAAATCAAAATAAAAAAAAATACGTAAATATAAAAATACCTTGACAGGTTACTAATGTGGGAAAATGGTTTCTTTTTTTTGTTCGTAAGGAAGTTGGTAAGTACTCTTCCAACAGGTTCAAGAATACGCCATTAGTATTTTCACATTCTTACTGTTTAAGCTTACAGTTTGAATAAAAAAAAAATGCTCCCTTTTGTTTAAATAATATGAGGAAAGCCTTAACTTCCCAAATATGACTAAAAGCATAGTAATAAGTAAGGATATGATAGGACATTGATGCGGAAACTCTCACTTGAATAGTGGGGCTGTAATAAATTCGTTTATCATTATTACTATTTTACTAAAAGCGATGACACCATCAACAGTTACAACATGCAGTACAACATGCAGTAGTTACAACATGCAACATGCAACAGTTACAACATGCAGTACAGTTACAACATGCAGTTACAACATGCCCTTTTTTTTAATAGTTTCTGTTATCAAAATGAAATTTGAAATAAGATTAGGTATTAATTTGAAATCAACTTATTCATTTTATATACATATTTTTTCTTTTTTATTTAAAAGGGATAAATTACATACATCAGAAGTTTATTAATGAATTTAAGTTTTTTCAAATTAAATTAAATTTTTTTTGTTGTCGGCGACTAGTTTCCTCTATCAAAAGTACAATCAAAATTTTGAGGATTATTTTGTGTTTCTTAAATATGACAGTATGTAAAACTAGAATTTTGAGCTTTTGGATTCATCATTTGGTGTTCTCTAGATGAAAGAATAATTAATAGTCCAGAACTCCAGAAGTATTTAGATAGCGATCCCTTTGTACGTTAGTTTCCTATTATTTGGTGAAATTTAGAAAACTGAAAACCTTTTCAATAATATTTTGAAGATACTTTTACAAAAAGATAATGGGGTATCGAAATTCATTTGCACAAAAATGATTATATTTATGAGTGTAGTATATTTTTTGAAAAATATCAGAAATGAAGGAAAATTCATGAAATTCATGAAGGAAATTCGTTTTATTCGCTTTAATTAAATAAAACAAGTATAGAAATACTTATTTTTTCGTGTTAATAAACTGTTAGTTACTATAAGAATTTTTTATACCGGATATAATTTTAAATTTTAATCCAAGAAGAAAAAAAAATGTTAAAATAAAAGAATTTTAAGATCGATGCTCTTTGAACGTGTATGAACTGTATTTTATTATAAAAAATATTCAGTTTAATCACCTGTGGAATATACAGTAATCCTGATAAAGTTCATTGCCAATATTTAATAGAATCATTTTATTTTAGCAAATAATATTGAGAATTTATTATAAAATTCGCTTACTATACGCTAAAATAAATGTCCAAATAAAATAAAATTTCAAATTTGAGCTATTGTTATGTTCATTATTATTATTTTTAGATAATTCTGTGATATTCATATTCGTTTTTTTTCATACACTTTCAAAACTCTAGGAAATAATTCCTTTTTACAAAGTAATGGTAATGTGGAGAGGAATTGGAGGGAAATAGGATATTAAGGAGAATTGCACAGGTCCTTTTGGTAAAATGAAAATCATATAATGGACATCATCTGTCAGACGGAAACACATTTGATGGAAGACACTAGTAGAAAATAAACTTTACAACGAGAAAGAAAACTTAAACTTTTTTTTTTTGCTACATCAAAGATATGCCTCCTTCATAGTTTTAATTTAGCTGCACGTCTAAAATATTAAAACCTTCACACTGTTGAATAATTCCGTCCCAAAACTGAAGAATTGGGTCGAATTTATCTTTGGTGCAAGATATTAGACTGTTTTGCATTTTGGATATGTTGAACTCTACTCTGTTTGTGTTACCCCAATCAGTTTTTTTCGCTAGGTTATGGTTAACTATATCTTAGCCGTAATTTTGCTTTTTAAACTGAATACTGTAGAAGGGCCATTAGATGTCCTTAGAAATCGTGTTTCTGTCATCTGTGTTCGCAATTTTTGCCGCCAAATCTAATTATGATATAAATAAAACTTAAAGAACATCCGTTTTAATGAATATTCCGTCAGATGTTTGTAATAATTATAATAATTCCGGAAGATGTAGAACTTCAGTTGAACTTAAGTGAAATAAAGTTAATGGAAATAAAATACGGAAATAGAAAAGAAAATATTTTTAAGCTATTTTGTGGTAGGTATAGGCCAAATTAAAGCTGATCATAAATATAAATTTGATGATTTTCAGATGAATTGTTCGTAGTTTTTTTATTTTTATTAATTTTTTAACATTTTCAATTCAAATTTTGCAGTTTTTACGCAATTTTTCATAAATAAAACTACGATGGTTTTATTTTTTTTAATTTTACAATATTTATTTTTAGAATTTATTCAGAATTTTTTTCATAAAGAAATTCGTAGAAATTAATTTACATTGTAAAAATATTTTACATACTTTTTTATTTATAACAGGTGAGTTTTGTTTTAACTTTAACATTTTTAAATTACGTAATAGATGAAAGTATTTTTTTTTATAGTTTTATTAAGAAAAACGAAAGAAAATATAAAATTCATATATTTTAATTAATACATTTTATACACATACACATACAATGTTTAAAATAATGAAAAGTTTTTTGAATTCGAAAGGGATATTAATTATTCATAAGATTTGGAAGATCGGAGGAATAAGAAGCAAAAAAAAAAAATGTTTCAAACATTATTGAAGGGATTAGGGAAAGAACAAACTGTTAAAAAACGATTGTATTACATTATTTATGAGTAAATTTAGATAATAAAATTTTATATTTGTTAAAATGTTCAGATTTAATCAAAAACAGAATAAAACGGTATCTTGGTAGCGTATTGATTAGTACACCCTATAGCGTATAAAACGAGGGGATGCTAGTTAATATCCTGATCAAATCGCTATTATTTTTAAAATGTAAAAAAAAATTAATTTTAAATTTCAATTAATGTGATTATAGTATTAAAACTTTAACAATAAAATTCATTATACTGTTAGTTTCCATTATGGACATTTGGTGTCCAAATATGAATATTTTAATCAAAATTTTAAAGATATGGGTTACTATCGCAAGCCTAAATATTTTGTAAAATGTGTGAATTCGCTAAAGGCCCTCCTAATTCAGATTCTCACATATGCATACATATAAATAATGTTTACGGGCAAATAAAATACAGGCATGTTGACACGCTCCCTGTACATATATTTGAATGTAGGTGCCAATGCTGTTTAAACTTATAAATGTCCAAAAGCAAAGCACTCAAAAATCAACAATAAATAATCACTCAGAATTAACCTCAAAAGAAAAAAAACCAAATTGGCCGAAATTAAATGAGAAAAAGTCAGCGGAACGACGCGCACGTGGCTTAATGGGTTCTTCAGATCTCATCAATTATGGAAAGAGTGTATATTCCTTGAGTGTAAATTTTACAAAAACTACGAATATTGCTATAACAAATTCTGTTTTTGCAAAATTTCTGGAAAAATGTACTAACATTTTTTACACATTTTAAAATACAATTTAGTGCTAAAGTTTAAAATGTGTTTAGCTTAGTTTTAAAGTTTAAAAGTTTTTAGCTTAGTGCTAAAAATGTTCCAACTAAATCGGTCAAACATTATTTTTTGCCTTTTTTTCAATATTTTGGACTTTATTTCATAATGGAAAATACCCCAAAAAATAGACAATAATTCTGTAATTACTTAAATGAAGAATTGCACAAAATTTTGAACAGTTATTTTTGACGGATTGTTGATTTTTAGTTTTTTTTTTGTGATTTTGTACATATGTAGCCGTTCATGCTAAGAGGAGGATACAAAAAAGTCTAGTACTTTTTGAGATTCATTCAAATTATTAGTAACTTTTGTATAAGTAGAGAGAATTTTAATTATTTTTTTTCTTAAATTTTTATTAAAAATTAATCACAAATAAAGTATAATTAATTTAATAAACTGGAAAAATGATTAAGACACTTCAATTTCCCACTATTAAATTCGATTTATCATATACATATGTACATATACTAATATTACAAATGTTTGGTTTCTTTACATTTTGAAACATAAAAAAACTTAAACATTTGAAAAATAAAAAAACTTTTATTTTTATATAATATGTATAGTATTTTGCATAAAAATAATTTTTAAACGTTATATAAGCTATCAGTTTTTAATTTATTTTTAGAACTCACATACAAATAAAAAGTTTTTTACAAATAGAAACTGTAGAAATTTTACATTTAATGAGAGCCAATACAGAGCATTAGGAATTATTACATAAAAGTGTCAGCAGTCTATTTGGGTGTTAAAATTAAAATTGATTGGATTTGGTATAAATTGATTTTTTCGATAAATTGATTAGGTCCACTTCCAAGAATTTTTCCAGAATTTTCCATCTTTTTAGAGCAAGAGCTGGACAGTCAAACAAAAGGTGAAAGAATAATTCCTATTCCTCTTGGCAGTCAACAAATATCAGTATATATCAGTATATAGCCCAGGGCTGAGAAGTAAAACAAAAGGTGAAAGATTGATTTCAGGAAGTTTGTTTTTTTTTTGCAAATAATTTTACATGTTTCTCAATCGGACAGTATTCCATTAAAACCACTATTGAATTAACGGAATTGAGGCGATTTAGAGATAAAAGTTTTGTTGTTGGTTCAAGATCTAATATACGCCCGGTATATCTAAATCATCTACTGTTTTTCAGTATATTGACTTGTTGTTGTCCTCTTTCTTTTCTTTTTTGGAGAATTTAAAAGTTTGTGCTATTTCATGAGCTGTTTGTGAGTTCATGAGCCCTACAATAGCCTAAAAAGCTATATACCCAGATAGTAGCTGTGAGACATACAGTTGCTGATAATTTTTATCATACTGTGTTCTTAAGATTTTCTTAAAAACGAACAGATGTTTTGTTAATTATGATACTTCTAAATGCACTTACAAAGTTAATGAACTTATAATTGATGTTTATTGCAGAGAAAATAAATTTACATTTGTATGAATATTTTTATTAAAAAAAAGTGAATTTTTTATTTATGAAATTATATAGAATTTCTAAATATATAGAAATAAAATAAAAGTTCATATGAGTACAATGATTATTTTTATCAGATAAATAAATTTTTTTTATCTTATAAATTGAATTATAGTGTAAAAATAATTTCCATATTATTTCGTTATCAGTTCAATATAACCATGTATATGAATTTTTAAAGGATATTCACATCATTTTTTCTAAAATATAAAAAGAAATGGTTCATTGTCTCTAAATTTGAATAAATATTCAGATATTTTTATTAAATCACATATCCAATGTCCAGTTAAAAAAAAATATCGGCAGACAAGATCAATTTTAAAATTTTAATTTAAAAAAAATTTTTTATTACCACCTTATTTTATAATATTGTAATATGTGAGAGATTTTTGAACTCTAATTTGAACTTTGGAGATAATATAGGTAATTTCTCAATTTAAAAGATCTGTTACTATAGGAACAGAGACAGAAAAAAGTAAAACTTTTAAGAAAACAGAAGTAAATTAACATACAAATGAAATGGCAATGAACTCTCTTTTGAAAAAATGAGAGAAAAATGAAAAATGGATGTTGAACTCAAAATTGTAATATAATTTTTTTCATGTGGTACCTACTAATCAAATAAATATCTGCGGACATATAGAGTCGTTTTTTTGCCTATATAAAATATGTATCTATAAAATACTCTAACATAAATCAATTATCTTAAATAATGGCACACTGGAATTTTAGGACACGAACTAATTATTTTTTTTGATGAGATTTAAACTAATGCAGTAAATTTATCCAGATATTTAATTTTAGAAAAATTAATTACTGATAAATGAGTTGAGAAGAAAAATCTCTCTTAAAAAAAAACGATATTTAGGAAGACAGAAGGAAGAAAATTGAAGAAAAACAAAAATATGATACGTAATTAAGATTATGCTCCTCGAGTTATACATCTAAAAAAAATCAATCAATATGGTTGTTACATAATAAACAAAAATAAATTAAACAATCAGGTCAATAGAAAGACATTTGTTGTTATTGTATCAAGTGGAACTTCTAATTGTTGTTACACCTATGTTTACGACCCCTGTCTGGTGTTGTGGTCGTTGTCACTTACAGTCAATAGAAAGTCTATTATTTGTATTTGTTGTTATTGTATCAAGTGGAACTTCTAATTGTTGTTACACCTATGTTTACGACCCCTATCTGATAGTGTACTCGTTGTCGCTTACAGTCAATAGAAATTCTATCATTTACATTTGTTGTTGTTGTAGTATCAAGTGGAATTTCTAACTGATCTTACACCTATGTTAGCGACTCCTGCCTGGTGGTGCGCTCGGTGTCACTTACGGTCAATAGAAAGTCTATAACTTACATTTGTTGTTGATGTTTCAAGTGAAGTTTCTTACTGCTCTCACACCTATATGTTTGCAATCCAATGTGCTCCACTGCTAACTGGTGCGCTCGTTACTTACAGAGTCTCATTGATCTATCATTTTTTGTTAGTCATACAATCACATACACAAATCTAGGGTTTAAGTTGAATATTCAGCAAACGAACTAATAGAGGGCTGAAATTTTTTTGAAGATTAAAGTTAAAGACTTTATGTTAAAGGAATGGTATTATATTGGAGGTTTCAGTTACAAAAATAAAGAAAATATTTCAATGATTTGTTTAGTCTGCTGTTTTTTTTTTTGTTTTTTTGCAATTTCATATTGTTTTATAAAATTATTTTTAAATCGTACTTTATATAATAGATATATATATACCAAAGAAATTATGTATATAAAATATTTAAAAAAAAAAATAAATAAAAACTTTAGTTAAACAGAATTATATATAACACTAAAAATAGTTTTTTAATTACGTTATATAACAAATATTACTGATTGACTTATTGATATAGTCAACCTTGTTAATTTTTTTATACTTTATTTTCATTTATTCCTTCATCCATAAAACATTCAATATTATATTCACTATCAATCAAACTAATGAACCAACATTCTTATTATTATTAGTTACACCATATGTTGCCTTCGATAAAAAAAAAAGAAAAGATGCAAAAAAAAAAATTAATTAATACCCTAGCGAAACAAAAAGGAAAAAGAAAAACATATCTGCTGATGATGTTAATTATGCAACCTCAAGTTCCGTTATTATTAGTTTTCTATTTTGCATATATCATACAATACATCAAGGTTTACCGTAATGTAAGAGAAAAAATAACAATACATGAACATACAAATAAACATAAAAAAAAAAAAAATAAAACAAAAAAAAAAAAAAACTAACAAAATGAAAGAAATTATTTTAGTGCCGGCACAATATAATGCGAATTATTGGGATTAGAGTATTTAATCCTCCGAGCAAAATGCAACATAATGAACGTTGAACTAAAAACAAAAAAAAAAAACATAAAATAAAAAAAAATAAGAAATTAAAAAAAAAAGTTTTTTTTTAAAGGGAAAAACGTTATAAAGTTATTTAAAAAGGGAATTTAAATGAAAAAAGTAATTAGAAAAAAATTTGTTTTATGGTGGGTTCATAACACATAAATTGTTTCCCAAATAATTGGATGTTAAGTTGTGAAAAATGAACCATATAAAGGTGAAGACTGAACAGAATTCACATATTATACATAGTTTTATTAGCTTCGCGTATGGCCGATCGAAAATTGCTTTGAAAAATAATTTTTATTTCAATCCAACATTAAGATTTTAACACCTACACCTTTTTAAATAAAATTATAAAAATATTTTGAAAGCATTAGTTTATTGCTACTTAGGCCATTACAACCTGTGCCGTATCCATTATTTTTATTTTTATATTTTTTGACATAATATGTAATTATAATTTATTTTTCCCCACTCTTCATTATGTTTAGCATTTTTTTCTTAAATTTGCATATATTTAGGCTGATTGCATAAATTTTATTTTTTTTAATGCATTTCTCTACCACATAAATGTGGACAGAAAATTACACAGCCTTTCCAGGCGTTGAGGGGTGGCTGCAAATGGCGTAAGGGGGAATAATTCTTAGGATGTGTGTGGGATTCGAACCCGCACTCCCTCGGTGTTTACAGCGCATTTTATACGCTCCTACCCACTAGGCCACCGAGGACCTTGATTGTATAAATGAGGAAACCGTTGATTTTGGCTTGAAATAAATAAATAGAAAGAATGCATGTTTTTTTTTCAAATTATCATATATTTAGGCTTATATGAATTCGGCTAGCTGTTTGTAATGATCGAAGCCCTTGATATCGTGACATTTAGATAAAACATATTATGACAATATAGTGCGTAATTAGGTTGTGTGGGATATTTCGGCCCATTAGATGCTTTGGGAATTGATATTCATATAATGAAATTGATATAAATTTCATATATTTTTAATACTAATACTATTTCACATAATAATATTCAAAATTAACTTACAAACAAGACACAATGTAGAAATTGAATAGCAAAGTATTTGGTAATCATATATTTTGCTATCTTAATCTTGTTATAGCAGTTGATTCGAATAGAAATTGTTTTGATTTGAAGGTGAACAAATTTTTGAACATAGTTCTTTAATTATTTTATACATAACACATTGTTTGACAAATTTTACTTTGAATTATTTTTCCTTCTTATTTATGTGCATGAATAGATGGTATTTTTTTGACGGTTAATATTATAGGCCAACGTAAGGTTTTATCTACATGAGTCTACGTCTGCTTAACTATATTAACACCAAAATGTAGTAGGTTAGGAATTTTTTTTGATGTAGTCCATGTTTTAATATACTGTAAAAAAATGCCAACATGACGAATATTCTGACTTTTTATGGTCTTAACTGTAACCTTGAATTATTTTTCATTTTGATTTATTTATTTTAAATTATTTTTTATATTTTAGTAAGTCATCGTTAGTAACTGAACTAGTCATCGTATATTTATTTTAATTTTTTGTGAAATTGTAGAGTTATATTTTTGTATACCTAAATATATTCTTCTCTTCCTAATAATAATTATTTGTAGAACTATTTTAGATTAATCAATCAAATTTAGATCAAATTTAATTAATTCGCCTTTGTTCTTATTTTTAATTAGATAAAGTTTTGAGATCTCATGTTTTACATATAAAATAATATTTTTAAGTCAACTATACACTCTTCCTCATGTTTTAGGGATTTAAATTAAGAATTTTTCATTTTTCAAAAGTTAAATTATCAGATATAAGGCATGCATCACTATTATAAAGGAAAGAATATGCATATTAACAAAAGTAAAAGTGGCGCAAAATATGAGTATTAGAAAAAAAAGCAGTTTTTTTGTTGGCTTCGGCAAACAAATAAGGTTCACAACCTTACAAGTGGCGGTCCAGCGAAATTTGAGCTCATTAGTTGTTCTGTGAATCGAGACATAAACCTTTAAAAATCTTAATCAAAAATACAGATGAACAAACAGACAGACACATTTCAATCAAACAAACACAGAAAGAGATGGGATGTTAAGTTACAGTGTGGGAAAAAAATATCTTCTAAAGTTAATCTCTAAATCTTTATTGTCCATCTTTCGGCATTAAACAAATTAAATAAATTTAAATTGAAAGGAAAATAAAAAGAAAAACCTGCAATATAAATTTAAAATAACTGACAATCAATCGGTTTTTATATTTACATTTTTCTTTTATTTTCATTTTGCCTGACATCTAATTAGCATATTTTCCTCCGAATAGGATTTTCCATTGTAAAATTTTCTTAAAAGTGAGAGAGAACAGATCAAGGCTTTTTAATTTACTTTTTTTTTTTTTGGTTTTTATTCAAAACTGTTTTATTACAGTTTTATTAGTATGTTCATCTACAAAAAAAGAAAAAAAAAAGAGAGAAAGAATGATTTTGCAATTTTCCAACAAACTAGCTTTTTACTTTTTTCTTCTTTGTTTGTTTTATTGTTGCTTTTAATTTCTTTGCTTACATATTAGTAAAGCCTTAATGCATGCAATTTTATTTTTAAGCTTCTTTTTTTTTTTTTTTTGTGTTGTGGAATGAATTATGCATGTGAAATGAAAAATTTTATTATATTTTTTTTTTGTTTTTTGGTACAAAAATAGAAAATTCCATTGAATTTTTGTTTTTTTTTTTTTTTTCATATCGAAGATTGGATTAAAAAATAAAATTGTAAAATTGAAAAGAAAATAAAAGCTACTATATAATAATAATAATAATAATAATAACACATGAAAAATTAGTGAAGAATGCGAAAAACTTTTGAGGCTTTAGATAATTGGATCTTATTTCTATATGAATGAATTTTCATTAGATTTTCATTGGCTAATTATATTCAGTTGTATGAAATGTTTGAAGTTTATTGACGCATCCTTGGGGTTTTATAATTTTTTTTTTTTTTTTTTTTGTTTTATGTTTTATATTGGTTACAAATTTGTCTAGCAGGATGTAGAAAGTAACAAAAAAAAAAAAACATACAGTGTTTAAAAAAATAATATGGAAATTTTATTTAAGTAAATGTGATAAAAATTGTCTGTTTCTGTTAGTTCATACCTTTATACGTTTGTATCATAAAATTTAAAGTTATAGTGTAAAGTAGATGATATATTGACCAAATTAAATTGTTGTATCTCATTAATAATGTATAAAATATCAGTAGAAAATTTAGAAATAACCCTTCAAATTTTCGCTTCCAAACTCCAATAATCCTAAGTTTACAAAATTTCATTCTGCAAATATGAATGAATGAGCAGTCCAAAAAGTCCAGCTCTTTTAGATAACTTTGGAAATTTTCCACCGACTCTATTTAAAGAAAAAATTCCCGATAATTGAGTCAAAGTAACTATACAAAACATTATGAGATTTTAATTTTTGGATACTAAGAGCAGCTAAAAAATAATTTTTTTCCTAATTAAATAAATTTTGTACTGAAGTTCCCAAGTTCAAATGTATCAACGGAGTTGTAAAATAACTTCTGATTTTTACCTTTAATAAAGTATAATATATGCCTATTTTATTGCAGTTCTAATAAAATATGTTAAGTAGTTCTACAATAAATTTTGAATAAATAATTCAGAACTATTCAGAGGCGAAAATGTGTAAGAAAACTATAAATCACTTGAAATTGAAATATAATCCTTGATTAATAGTTAGTTATTCTGCTGCTGACATTTTGATAACTAAATACAGTTTAAATTTTTAGATTTGTTTTAGAATATTTAGTATTTATTCAACAAATTTAGTCACGATTTGTTTCGTTTATGAAAAATGTGTTGTTTTGTGGTGAAACATTCATAATATTTTAGATTGTAATAACATTTTGGAAACTTGAATTATAGTGGAGGGGGGATTTATTAGTCATTTTCGAGATATTGACACTTTTATGTTATATTGATTTATGTTTAATTGCCAAATAACACTTGACCCACATTCTCTATATGCAGAAGATAACCTAGTCTTGTTTAAAAGCTGCTTCTTCAAACTTTATATTACTGAAGGAATATATCCTGCGTTCATTACTTTTTAAATTAGAGCTAAAAATATACAAACATATTTTTTTAAATATTTATTTATAATATATTTTATAACAGGTTTTCTTTCTTCTGTAGCTTCTGCAGAGCATGTGAGTCAAGTGTTATTTGGCAATTAATATAATATAAAACAAAATAACAAAAAAGTGTAAATATCTCGAAAACGATTAATAATAGATACCCCTTATCCCCCTACCGTACAATTTTTTTCTAGATTTTATTTTAGGAATCACCTCCTAAAATATTTGCAGTTTTATATCGAACACCATGTATTTGATATATTTGTACGATATTTTGTTGGAATTTATTCAGTTTATATTTCAGTTGTAATGTGCTTATTTCAAATTATTATTTTAAATTTAAATTCGCTTTGAAAATTTTCGCTCTGAATTTCAAATATAAAGTAAGAAAAAAAGAAAGCAAAAAAAAATATTCAAATATTATGAAAATGGATTAACTTTTAATATTGAGAGGGTGCGGGACCGGTTTAATGTATGCAAAGTTAACATTTCTTTTTTTTTTTTATAAAAAATTTTCAGTTATCTTAATCGGTTCTCCCTATTTTTTTTTTTTTTGTTTTTTGTAGTATTGGCGCGTATAAACTGTCATCTATGATTAAAATTGAAAAGAATGGATAATTTAAATTTATTTTTCTTTTCTTTTTTGTGCATTTTTTCGGATTAACTAAATGAAATGAAAATGTCAAAGAAAATTTTAATTCTTTTTGTTTTTTTTTTCTTTCCTTTTGCAATTTTCTTGCAATATTTTTAAGTTTTTTTTTTTTTTTTTGTAATTGCATAAATGATGACGATGATGATGACAAGGAAATTAAAACAATTAAAAACTTGATAAGCTCTATTTTTTAATTTTTGTTTTTTTTTTTTTCGGTGTAAAGAAAACGAAGGAGTGAAATAAAATAATTTAAAAGTGGAAATTAAATTAAATTTAATTCTCCAGATTTTTTTTCCATTTTTTTTATTCTAGTGTGTTGTCATACAAAAAAAAAATAAGAATTTTTAAATAGAATTGTGTGGAATTAAAGGAAGCCAAAAAATAAAATTAAAATAGAAAAAATTTTAAAATATTATTATCTAAAAAGAAAAAAAAAATTTTTATTAGCAAAATTTCAGCAAAAATTATATCTCCTTAAAAAATTGCTGTGGTATAAAAAGTTATAATTTTCTTTACTTTATGAATAAAGAAAATATGAATTTTATTTTTGTTTTTCTTGTTTTTTTACTTTTTATAAAAAGAAGCAAAAATTCTTAAAATTTTTTTCACTTTTCCGTTCAATTTGTCCTTTTTAAGATAAGACTGAAAACAATTATGTAATAAAGAATTAATTGAAAACTGTTAATTGAAAAAAAAAAGCTGTCATTTGTCGCGAAAAAAAAAATTCTAATCATAATTTATTGTTTGATAATTGCAGAAAATTAAATTGGAGGGTTTTTTTTTTTTGTGGAAAATTTGTGATATTTAAAAAAAAGAAAATTCTCCAATAATTAAAAGTGTGAAATACTAAAATATGTTACAAAGTTATTTTATCGCGATAGTTTAAAAATATTTAAAAAAAAAAGAAATATTCCGAATTAAAAAATTATCCTTTATGAATAATAATAAAACATTTGGAATATAAATTGTTTTAAAACTCATAAAAACGTAAAAGCATTTTATTGAATAAATTCCAAATTTTAAACTTAAGGACTTTGTCTAATTTGGATCAGATCCACTATATACATATAAAAGATAACTAAGATTATTGTGTCCAAAATGAATAAATTAATTAAAATATAAAAAAATCCATTTTGATTATAGAAAAACTAAACTTTAAACTTTTCTATTAAAAATTGAATAACCAAAAATAAGTTGTTTCGTTCTAGTTTAGTTTATTGGGTTTTTCTGTAAATATAAACTAAGCGTTGCCTAGACAACTTCAAAAATATTTCCCAAAACTGACAAACCTTTTATATTATAACTAGGGTTCGGATTTTTAGGTCGTTAAGATTTAAATATATGCACTTAATATTCTCCAAAAAAATTGTGTAAATATATTCTTAAAAAATATGCTCTTAAAAGTGAATTCATATAGCCTTTATTTACATAACTTAGGGCCAGTTTCACCATTTTCTGATAAACTTTTAGATAGCTATCTTCTAGATAAACTATCTGGTAGATAAAAGTTCTAGATAATATTGTTTCTGTTTCACAGTCCAATTTAATAATAAATTATCTAGCTGATAACTTCATCTCCTGGTTAACGTAATCGTTTTAAAATTGCATATTTTTAGGATGAATTTGTACTAAAAATTATTAAAACATTTTTTTATTTTCAAAATTGCAAACTTCAATTTTAAGAAAATATACAAAATATAAATACAAAACTTCAAAATATATATATATATATACAAACATTTAATTTTGCATTATTTCATAATGGAGGAGTTAAAAAAAAGAGATAGTGCTGTAAATTTCAGTCAAGGTGTTAATAAGTAATTTTTATTTTCATAACCTTTATCTCCTAAAATAACACAATTTCCAAATTCTCGATTAATTATTTTCTGTTTTACGAAGGAATTATTCAAAAATGTTTGGTTATTACAAGAACCAGGTCACCTAGCAGCAATGTAGGAAAATTTTAACTTCACGTCTACTACAGAATGAACATTAAAAAAAAAAAACTGTGCTTTCTGTCCCTATAGTATTCTGCGTTTTCTGCTCATGCGAAGATCCTTATTAATTTAAGTGGATGTACATTTATTCTAAATCGTAAAATTCGTGATGTCGTAAAATTCTTTCATAACATTTTGTAGATTTGACGAAAATTTTATAAAGCATGGTCTTAATTTAGCTATTGCTTTAGATACATGGCTTACTATTCTTGAAACAGATGCTTTGCTGACACCATTGAAATCACCTGCCACAATCAAAGAGCACCCTGTTGCTCCTAACATAAAGCTTATAGTAATCTATTTCTTGGTATGATATTGCAGAGTTACTAATAAGTATAAACATATTATCTTTTTCTGTTTTTGAAGAATTTAAGTTAAACTTACAAATTAGTTGTCGTTTTTATTTCATTTTGTATTAAATACAATATATAACTAACTGCCGGTTTAATCAAAATCAACATCATCAAGTAGTTCATAATAATCTGGCCGTATTCTAATTTATTATCCGTGATCTACGTGAATGTGATATATTATTAAAATATTCATTAAATTCATCTTCTATGTACTCAACTAAATCAATTTTGTTTTAATTATAAAAATTCAAAAAAAAAATTTTATTTACAGCATAATGTGCCTGATAAATTATCAGAAACTTAATCCATTAGATACGGGTGTTAGACAGTTGTGAAACAGAAATTTATGATTTATCTATAAAATAAGTTCTGACTAATCTACCAGCCTAGTTTATCTGTAAACGGTGAAACTGGCTCTTAATATAATAAAACAAGTAAATGTAACAGTAAGTCGATGTAACCGACTTATTTATACTATACACCTAAAAAATTCAAATTAAATTAAAAATTCATAAGTTATTTTAGTTAGGTATTTAATATACCTAAGCTAAAAAAATAAATGCTTTTACAACCTTTGCACAAAATTTCAGGTTTCTATCTTTATTAAATTCAAAGATATGCTTGTTAGGTCTTGGGAAGTGTGTGAAGGCACCCGAACCACCTCCTCAATTCATCCCAAATCTTAGAGACATTATCAGAACAGGATAAAGTTTTTATGTTTATTAATTTCGAAGATATGCTTGTTCGGTTTTGAGAGTTGTGTGGGAGGTACCCGAACAACCACTCCAATTCATCTCAAGTTTTAGGAATATCAGGGATTCAGGAAAACACATCCTCATACAAAATTTTAAGTTTCTATATTTATTAATTTCGAAGATATGCGTATTCAGTTTTGGGAGTTGTGTGGGAGGTAACCGAACAGCTCCTCCAATTCATCTCAAATTTTGGACAAATCAGGGATTCAGGAAACAACACTGTAGTACCAAATTTGAAGTTTCTATCTTTGTTAATTTCGAATATATGCTGGTTCGGTTTTGAGAGTTGTGTGGGAGGTACCCGAACAACCACTCCAATTCATATCAAGTTTTAGGAATATCAGGGATTCAGGTAAACACATCCTCATACAAAATTTTAAGTTTCTATCTTTATTAATTTCGAAGATATGCGTATTCGGTTTTGGGAGTTGTATGGGAGGTACCCGAATCCATGGACCGATTTTGTCCAGATTCGAACTTAATCTTCCTATCGTAATTAGTAACCTATACTATATAAATTTCATCAAGATAACTTCACTAGTTTTTGAGTTATCGTGCGAAGGGAATGACGGACATCGTTAAATCGACTCAGGAGGTGATCCTGATTCAGAATATATATACATGTCCATATCTAAGTTGTTTCATTTTGGTGGTTATAAACACCATACCAAAGTTAATATAAAAATAAAAAAAATTACATATTTCATTGTTTATATACAACATCGCCAAAATAATTAATATATATTTTAAAATTAACAACAAAACAAACAAAAATTTAATTTAACGCATTGTTGCAATAAATTACAAGTATTTTTTGTAAATTTTCTAAAATAAAAGATAGCCGGTCAGATATCAGCAAATTGTTGTACATGCTGAAATGAAAGATCTTTCGATATCGACTCTTATTGGAGCATACTTAAATGCAGATATTTCTGTTGCTGAGTATTTAAAGATATCTACCAATTTATTGACTTTTCCTTCTCAAATATCTCCTATAGCTTTTAATATTTCAACATCTTTATTTTTTAATCAAGGGAGATATAAAAATTTGGAGCCTAATATTTTTCATATATAGCGTTAATATGAAAATAATTTGGATGTTGGTTAATATATTAAATAACAATATTGTATTTTTGGCATTTTTCAGAAAAATTTAATATAAAATGTTTAGGCTTGATTTTAGACTCTTAACGTAAAAAAATATGTTAAATTATTCTGTTTTATAAATGGGTTTTTGTAAGGAAAATATGCTAAATCTGCATTTATATACTTAAACCTAAAAATTCTAGCCCTAATTATAACCTTTATATATTTATTCGAAAAACTGAACGAACAAGGACGAAACAACTTTATTTTCGGTTTTCTATTAAGTTTTTCAGAAAATTTTTATATAAAATAAATTATGGTTGGACGGCTTGAGTTAAAAAATAACTTATGAGTAGAATGCATTGAAAAAAGTAAAACACAACACAACCATAATATAATCGATGGTTGATGGTTAATCTTCTAGGATCGTAAATATTCTTGAATTCTTTATTTTAAGCTAAAGTTAAAAATGAAAGACGATTTTTGTTCTTAAAAATGTTGTAAAAAAAAATTAAATTCGCAAATTATGAAAAGAGGTTAATTTTGGGAGAGTCTCTTGCTCTTAAAAGAAAAATTCTTAAAAAGAAGTAAAGATAAAACAAGTACCTATATATATATATATATATATACCTTTTAAAAGGACTAATATTTATTGTATAAAATATAAGTTCGTTTTCTTTTTTTTTTTTTTTGACATTTCAATTCATTTAAAATTCATGGACAGTTTTTTTAAAAGCATTAAATTGTTCCTTTTTTTTTTGTAATGTTTTTACGTTTAAAATAGGAAATTCACGTAACAAAAACTCAGAAGGTATTAAGAATTTTTAATTTTTTTTTTTTTTTTTTTGTTGTTTTCTTTTTTTTTTTCTTTCATTTAAATTGACAATTATTGCACATTATTTTTAACAGAATTATTAAAAAACTGCAACATGAAAAACAAAATTAGTACAAGTTTTTTTTAAATTGAAATCATTTCTTTGTATGTTTCAAAAAAAAAGAAAAAAAAAAAAAACAAACAACAACAAAAAGAAAAAAACAATAATAAAAAAAAAAAACTTTTTAATTTTGTAATATATCCTGTAACCGTTTATTTC
This sequence comes from Poecilobothrus nobilitatus, assembly GCA_947095535.1. Classification (NCBI taxonomy): domain Eukaryota; kingdom Metazoa; phylum Arthropoda; class Insecta; order Diptera; family Dolichopodidae; genus Poecilobothrus; species Poecilobothrus nobilitatus. Next base: position 27,179,863 of record OX352774.1, on the reverse strand, counting down.
AATTACTATAAAAATTACAAGGAAAATAAATCTCTTCATATTATTCGATTTTTATTTTATATTTTTTATTTTTTGGATTTTGTTTTTCGTTTTATTTTTTGTCAGGATTCAAAAAATTGAAATCCCTATTCCAATTTTATAGTAAAGTATAATAGAACAAAAAAAAAACAAAGAAAAAAACAAAAAATGTTGTTAAAACTACAAATACCGTAGTTATACAAACAGTAATTTTTATTTTCGTTAAATAATAATATTAAATATGTAGTGTATATATTAGAAAAAAAACTAAAGGATCCTATGTGATTTATGTGTTTTCAAATTTTATGTGATATGCGGATTCCGTCACTGATACGAAATATTATATAATTTTGTTATATAGCTATGGTCCTAAATCGTTATAATATTTTAATATTATTTCAATATTTTAATTATCTATTTATATAAATTTTTAAGAATATATTCTATAGAAATTTAATTTTTATTCGCAGTTTTTGTTGGAAAGTGTTGGAAAGTGTTATTTGGATAATAATTATGAATTAAAAAAGAGAACGCCTTATTGTATGCAATCTTTTAATAAATTTTTAAGTTGCACAAAAAATAGAAGTGGTGGGTAAAAAGTGAAAGACGTTTCTTATAAGAAAAAAGTTTTAGGCTTATGACAAAAATGGAAAGTGGAAATTCTACACCAGATAACTGTACAAATAAAATTATATATATTTGCTGAACAGTCCAAAAAAAATAATGTCCATAAAGGAATTTATTGCTGGCATATATAATGATACAAAGTTCAGATGATCAAAACATGTTAAATAAAAACGGTACCTACAAGTTGTATGGAAAAATGGAAAAATCATATTATCTAACATAAATATATAATTTAACGAAAATATCCGAAAATACCATATTGTATTAAGTTGTATTAATTGATGGTTATTTGACTTATGACAAGAGATAGTCTTTGAATTATGAATTGATTTAAGTTTGAAGAAATTGATTTCAGTAACAATTAATTGATATTTTCCATATAGAGATTTTTTTTATTTTGAAAGGATGTCATTAATACCGACAATCCAAATCTATCTATCCAGTTTTTCACTATAATCATTTAATTAATGGCTATAAAATAAAATTTAGTAAGTAAAATATCAACAAATAATAATCACATACATATTTTGGATACTAAAATGCTAGACGGACTAAAACTTGCTAGAAAATGGTAAAAAATATCGAATAAAAATAATAAATTTTATGATAAAATTGCAGAAATAAAAGAAAGATGTAATACGGACTCTCTTAAAAGATTTTAAAATAAAAAAAAAATGTAAAGAAAAAATAAAAATAAAAAAATTGGGATGAACATCAGGATTTCAAAACCAAAAAAAAAAAAAAATGGAAAAGAAAACGAAGAAAAAAGAGTAAACGTTGTATAACAACCTTTGTGGAAACTGCCAACATTGCAACAATTTTTCAATTTTCCAATTGCACTTTTTTTTTTTTTTTTTGACTATCGTATTTTTTGTTATTCAATTTTTTATTTTAGTATGCTGCTATTGCAGCTGTCAAGTGCAGTTTTATTGTAATAAATTAAATTTTTGCATCTTCCCATGAGAGAAATTGTCCAGTAGTATGTTACCCTTTATGTATAAGTTTTAAATGTATGTATGTTTCTTTGTAAGTTGAAGTACTTATAAAATAAATGCATGTGTACATAAATACATGACATCATACAAATAATGTAAATGTATTTGTGTGTTATAAAAAAAAAATGTATCAAGTTTGTATTTTGTGGGTCCAGTATAAGTTTTTGATGTGGTGTAAGTTTAGTGCAGTCCATAATGTAAAATTGTAAGTTGTATAACAGCATCAAAAAAAAAAAAAAAAAAGAAGAAAAAAACAAATAATACATTTTTTTTTTTCCATTTCATTTTTTATTTGTTTTTCTTTTCCTTCCCTATATATACTTTTTTGTTGAAACGAATTACAAATGATAATAAAGTTTTCGAGAACCTTTTTTCTGAATCCTGAACTCGTTTTGCTTTATTTTTTCTTGTAATTTTTTTTTATTGTCTATTTTTTTGTCCAGATTCATATTGGTGTGCTAAAATTTGAACCAAAAGTTTAATGGACAAGAAGAAAAAGATTTATCTAGTGTAAAAGAAAATGAAGGGAAGGAAAGTAAAAATTCATTGTTGATGCTGTTGCTATTAGTGAATTGCGGTTCTGTCCATCAATTTTAAAGGAGATATAAAACATCAAGACTAATGAGAATACGACAGCATCTGATAATGTAAATGTTTCTATTGTTTTTTTTTTTTTTTTTTTTTTATAGCTATTTCAATTTTATTTTTATATTTTCATTTTATTATTTTTACATTTTAAAATACAGCTGATGCTTTTTATTTATGAAAAAGTGTTGTCGTTGTTGTGATGAAAATATGACATACGGTAATTCGAATTAAATGAAACAGAAATAAAAAATAAAAACAAAAAAGCAGTTTTAAAAGAATTTTTATTATGTATAATAACATAATATGGAATGAAAAAAAAACGAAGTACAATTGCATTGAAATGTATATGTAAAAATATATGGGCCTTAAAATGTAAAATGTAACAAAAGGAAACCATTATTTTAAGTAACGAATTCTTGATTTTAAGTAAAATTAACTTTTTCTCATTAAGTCTTGATATATAGTCACATTAGTTAGAAAAAATTTCTGCGTTTATTAATTCGTTTTTAAACTGTAATGGATTCGAACAAACGAAATTTCAGTTGCAACATTAAAGTCTACTCTAATCAGAAGGTTGGTAGATTATACGAAGGTAAGTTTATCGTACTCTGTAGTAAAAAGCGTAACAAAACACTGCGCCAAAAACAACAATCGAGGAAGTTGGTTTCTGTTCCCGAGATCGTTATATACGAAAAATTTTTAGAGTGAATTTGATAGTAAAGAGAAAAAGAAAATTCTAAAATTGAACAGAACGAATTGAAGACTTCATCGATGCTAAATGAAAATAGGCAGAGCAGAAACTAATATAAGCAAGGGATATAGGAAGGTGGCGGAGATTTCATGTTCTGTGCCAATGCCCAATTTTTCAACTCCAAAGAAAGAGAATCTTGAATGAGGAACATAGGGAAAATTTATATGAAGTGAGAATGCAAAACCATCGGACAAAAATATTACGATTCGTAGTATAAATTGGCCGATGAGACGCTGTTAGTGACGTTCGGACCAACAAGTATAGGACCAGAATACGGGTCTCATGACCTAGATGTAAGGGTAGTGAGATTAAATAAATTTAAGTTTTTCAAATTTATTTTTATTTTACAACTTTAAGATTTCAATTGTCAATTTTTAAATTCTTAAATAATATCAATTCTTAAATAATACCAGATTCTTCTTCTTCTTCCAAATTAGGAATTACGAATTTATCCTAAAAAATGACTTTTTAAAATTTTATCAATAAATTTTCTGATAAAGAAAAGCATTAATAGTAAATGTAATATGTGCTCAAATTTCTTCAATATTTGAGAATTGATTCATTATAAAACTGCCTCAAATTGAAGCTGACTCTGTCACTCAAAATAAAGTTATTAAAGGATTGATAAGATGGCGTATGCATTTTCGATATTCTAAAGTAGAAGGACTATAAAGGTAAAAAAAATGCATTTAATTAATTTAAAAAAATTAAAAATTCCAATAAAAAAAAACATTATTGCTGTTAAAAAGAATTTTCAAAATTATTTTCTTCAAATAAAAATTTTGAATTCACTTGTTTAATTTTGTTATAATTTATACAAGTATTAAAAACTTTTGAGCAACATTGACCAAGGATTAACCGGCTTATGATATATGAGTAGTTTTACTGTAAGAAAGATGTTATGATAATAAATAATTTTTTTTAAATATGATATTCAATATATGTTTTCTTTTATTGCCAATATTGTTCTAAAAAATACTTTTTTTTTTTTTTTTAGTGCATTTCTCTGCCACATAAATGTGGACAGGAAATTACACAGCCTTTCTTGTTCAGGCGTGGCTGTAAATGTTGTCAGAGGGAATAACTCTTACTCGGGATTCGAACTCACACTCTCTTGGTGTTTACAGTGTATTTTTATACGCTTTTACCCACTAGGCCACCGAGGCCCCTTAAAATTCTTTTAAATGTTAATAATTTATTTTTATTCAAGTAAATATAAAAAGTTTGGACTTAAATTAAGAAACTCCAAATAGATAAGGAAAAGAAAAATAAATAAAAGGGAAGCTTAATGCTTAACACATTTTGAAATATTGAATATCAAAAATTGAATTTGTTAAAGGAATTATGATGTCCTTAAATATACACACTTTCGATAAAAACATGAGTTTATAAGTAATATTTTCAAAGTTTTATTGAAAATTTTAATTTATGATGTACATGTAACGTACCTAGTTATATATACAAATATACAAAGATAATTATATACAGAATAATAATATACAAAAGATTTTATCCTTAAAACTTTTTTTTTTTTTTCATCTTCAGTAAGTATCCTATTATTTGAAGAAGTCAATGAGGAAATGCTTCAATGAAAACATAGAATAACCAAAAGCTGGTTATTTTCTATATTAATGTATACATATATATATATATACACTATTTACTACTAAAGAATTATAATATAGTATATATAATATATATATATTTTATTTTCTGTGGTTGGTTATTATAATTCTTGAGGATATACTTTTGACTACTGACTACTTTTACACCTTTTATGATGCAATTTTTTTTTTTTTTTTGCTTTTTATTTTCCTTTTGCATTTAGTTTTTTTTATTTTTATTTTTTTTTTGTTCATTTTGCTCATGTTGTTTCATAATTTTCGTGCTACAATTGCTTTTATCAATGCTTTTCTTTTGATTTCTTTCTTTAAAATTTTTTTTTTTTTTGCTGTTTATAACGGTAAAAAAAGTAAAAAATATGAATAGTAATAATAACTGGTACGAACAATAAGGATTAAATGTGGTAAAGAACGAAAATAATGTCAGTTTTTAAAATATGATGAAAAGAAATAAAATAAAAAAAAGTCCTTGGAATAGGGTTTTACTCTTTGTTATATGCTGTATGGTTAAAAATATAATATTTTAAAAAAAAATCGAAAAAAACATTTAATATTTAAATTAGAAATATTTATTTAAAGTTATTTTATGATAGTAAACCTTTCTCATTGAAAGAATGGCTTGAGTTCAGTATTAATGTTGTAAACATTTTCGTTATAAAATAAAGATTATGGTACATTAGAAAAAATTCAATACTATTACAGATCCATCCATAGGGCGGATTATTTTTTTTCTTCAAGTTTTAGTTTTTCTAGAATGGTTGTTAAGTTTTTGACTTTTGCTAAACTAAAATCAAGATAGGAAATATTAAAAATAAAATGTTTTACTTTAAGGATATAATAATTCAAGGTAAAAACTTTAAATCTTTTGTTTTCTTAGAATGTTCTGGATCAGTTCTGGATCTGTTCTGGATCAAGTGCTTTGGATTGCTCTATATATAGCTATAGCAATATAGAGCATCACTGTAATCTTGGACAATGATTGAAATAAAATAGGTTTCGAAAAAAATAAAATTCGTTTCGGAAGAAATAAAATAGGGTTTAATTTAATATGTAGAATAGAGAATATTCTATTGAATGCCAAATTTCTTTATCTCTGTCTTCCTGTTGTGATACACCTTTAACAAATTTAATTATAAGTCACTTTTTTTTTTTAAATGCCGCCTTACCTCATTTATTTCTAACGTCTTTGATGTTCTTGTAACCCTTAAATTCTTAAACATTATCTGTATTGCAAATTCAACTTAAAGGATAATTTTACTCATTTTATTTTCAATTTGTTCAACGTAAGATGAATCAATCTTTGATTCATCAACGTAAGATGAATCAATCAACGTAAGATGAATCAATATTTTTATTTCAAATTTGAACATTAACAATTGATTTCGAATAAATTATCTTTTTTGTACAAAACTACAATCTTTCATAGAAATTTTTATTTTTATCTCATTTTACCTTTAAAATAATATAATTTCGATAAATTGAACTGAATCCTATTTTAAGATGTTGAAGAAATTTTTTTTTTATTTTTATATATTATACATAAATAGACATTAAGTTCATATAGATAAAAAAAAAAAGAAAAAAAAAAAAGAAAAACAAAAACAAAATTTTTAAGTACAATAGAAGTGATGTAATGGGGTGTATTCTGAAGTACTATTATTACACGGTGCAAGTACGGCAATTTTCCAAGTTTTATTGTGCAAAATTATTACATACAACCTTAGTTATTTCATAACATAGAGATACACTTATATAATATTATATAAAAATATATTTGTCATTTAAAAAACAAAAAAAAAAAAAGAACCTATTTTCTTTTAATTATATATACGTATATATATATATATATGTGAGCATACTAATATTGTATATAAATCTCCAAGGATATAAACAAAAAATTGCATAATATAAAAACAAACTAAATATGAAACTTAGTTCTTCAAAATTCAAACGAAAAATTCAGAATGGCGTAAGGATACAAAATAAATTTCTTTCTTTTTTATTTTTTCTCAGCTAATATCTGCTAATATACGTCTATATATATACATATATATACATATATATTTAGATATAAAAAGAATTGTTTTAAAAAAAAAAAAAAAAAATACTTAAAATAAATAAAAAAAAAAAATAATGATAATAAAAAAAAAAAAAATAAGCAAAAAAATGAACCGAAAGTTCTAATAAGGCCAACTAAATAATAGCAGAGAATAGCTAATAAGTATAAAAGTCTGAAAGGAAAATATCTCTTAGCGTTTTTTTTTTTTTTCATTTTCTTTATATACTCTTCTTAGAACAGAATCAATCTGCATTTTTGTCTTAGAAAGAAAAAAAAACAAAAAAAAAAAACAAAACAACAAAATGAAAATATCAACTTGAATAGGTTTTTTTTTTTTTTTATGAAAGGACACTTCATATTTGAGCTTGTATTTTTTATTTTGCTATAGGATAGTAAAGTGAAAAAATACAATAATGTTTTAGAATTATATTTATACATTTATACATATAAACAAAATATATATATATATATATATATGTAAAACAATAAACTCTAAAATTTCAAAAAAAAAAAAATAAAATACAAATAAACCTAAAAATATGAAAAATTCAAAAGATTTTTTTGTTACTTTTTTTGTTATATCCTTTTTTTTATATATATATATTATATATACGTATATATTTTGTATGTGCTTTAATATAAAATGTATAAAATTCATATTTTCTGTTTTTGTTTTTTTTGTTCTTGTTAAAGGATTAGACGAAAGGAAATGAAAGTGAATACTAGCATTTAAAAAAAAGAAATATAATATAAAAAAAAAAAAACGTAGTTCAAAGAAAAGTTGTATACGATATTAAGGTTGCCATATCTACTTATATGTTGTAATTTTTTTGGGTAATTTTTATTAATTTTAAAAGACTATTATACTTAAATTATGTTCGTTTAATTTACGAATTTTATTATTAAATCAATAGAAAGTAAATATTTAATTTACTTTTAAATTTCAGATTAATTTATGATGATTAGTAATAGACGATAATTTCTTGTTTTCATGTTTGTTATAAATATATGGAGGTTCATTTGTTACCAAACAAATGTCGAAAGAAAAAATGTCGAATAGCGAAAAATTGATTTGAAAAAAAAAAAACTTTCATTTTGAAATAAAAAAGTTGTAACTCTATTAAAAATAGTTTCATTTAATTTGAAACAGGTTTTATTCAACTGAAAGTGCATTATTTTTAATTCACATAACATTTCTATTAAAAATTAAAAATTGGGGGCCTCAGTGGCCTAGTGGGTAAAAGCGTATTAAATACACTGTAAACACCGAGGAAGTGTGGGTTTGAATCCCATCGCACATCGTAAGAGTTATTCCCCCTTACGATATTTACAGCCACGCCTGAACAGAAAAAGCTGTGTAATTTCCTGTCCACATTTATGTGATTTTTTTTCAATATGTTTTCCATTCAACATTTTTACTATTCGACATTTTAACTTTCTTTTAATTATGATGTGTTATTCTTCAGACAAACTATGCTAAATAAGTTTGAAAAATCAAAACTTAATAAGTTAGAACTTAATTTAGAAATTAAGTTCAATTTATCTCCCACTATATACCATAATATATACGTTTTTAGAAACTCCTCGTATAGTCGAGAATTGTATTGTTAGAGGTATAAACTTGCTACGAACTTTTTACTGACTTTACAAATCCAAAGTTGAACTTGATTCTTTGTCATAATAACAAATGAACTTGAATTATGCATGCAAAAATAAAAAAAAAATTTAAATAAAAAAATCGCTTTATAAGAAATAGAGATTACAGTTTTTTTTTATGAGGGTCGATGGAAAATTCAAAAGTTACCCAGAAAAATCGCATGTGGTTTCTCCGGATTGTATTAGATTTTAACCAACCAGCATACCCTTTTATAGCCAGACTTAAAATTATGAATAAGATTTTAATACAAATGTACAATTTGGTTATACGAATATGAATGTGAGAAGTTATTCATGGAGAAATGGGGTTTAGAAAATTTACGAATATGGAAGATGGATAGTAAAATTTTGAACAAAGAGGGTAATGTCCATTTTAAGCTTTACTAAACCATACAAATATGAATAATTTAAGATTCAGTTTCTAAATGTGTTTGTGATCTGGAAAGGTGTGTACTGTATTTAAAAACTCATTGGAAAAATAAAAGATAATTTGGTAACACTTTTTAAATTTCGTATGTTAAAAAAATATATGATAAAAATCTTAAAAAGACAACGACCAAGGCGATTTAAGTTAATGAAAGAAACGGATATGAGTTTTTGTCTCTTTTTGTTCTTATTTTTTTTTGTTTTTTGCAAAAATATAGAAAAGAAATTTTTTTATTTCAAGAATTATTTATATTATATTTTATTTTTTCCATCTACTTATTTATGAAATAAATATAAAAATGGAAAGAGACCAAAAAAGTGCACAAAGTAATATTGTATGGAAAAACAAAAAGAAAAACAGGAAAAAAAAAAAATGAAATAAAAAAATAAATTATTAAATTGCAGATTTTTTGATGTTTTTTGCTTTCTATTTTCTAAATAAAGTTAAAATAATAAGTCAATTTTTTATTCAGTTTAAATTTTTTTTTTTGATTGCGAAATTTATTTGAGAAAAAAAAAGTCAACTTTATAATTTATATTTTCTTTTTTAGAAAATTTACTTTTCTAGAGAAGAAGAAATGAAAAAAAAAAAAATCGTAATTTTTTCTTTTAAGTTAATTTAATAAAGATTTATTTCTTATCTAGGTTTTAAATTAATTTTTAAGTTGATTTTAATGAGTTTTCAAAAAAGAAAAATGTAATTTTTCTTAATTGAATTTTTTTACTGTTATTTAAAAAAAAAAAGAAAAAATTGGAAAATAAAATAATTATTTCTATTTTCTTTATGATCTGTTATTTTTTTATATTTTATGAATTATTTAAGAACTAAATAATATACCTATTACGAAATATCCTTACACAATTAAATATCCTTACAACAATTATACAAAATGTTCGGAATAGGAGGGAAAGAATGTAATATGTGGATGCAGAGGTTAAAGCAAGCATTTTGTGTAAAGTTTAGTTTTCTTACTATAATATATCGCTTTTCAGTGGACTTTGTCTTAAGTGAATCAATTTATTTCTTTAGACAACGACCGAAGCATTAGAACTGAAGAATTATTCGACTGAAACGATTTAAATAAATATTTTAAATTTCCTATAATAATGAAATATTTTATGATAATAATTAAATGTTCTGAAAACTAACCGCTTATATTAACTGCGCTTTTAACTGGTAAGTATTTGAACAAAGTGTTCAATATATTATCTTAATGTATAAAATCGTTGGTGCGTTTGTGTGAAACCGCATCACGCCTAAACCAATCCTCATATTAAAGTTATATTTACAAAGTATGTTCATTTGGAGCTTCAGATGGTTTTAGTTTTTTTATTTTTTTGTAGGTGGCGCTGGAGTCATAGCTGCCATACAACTTGAAGTGATTTTTTTTAGCAAAAACATATCTTTTGATCCTCTAATGACAACAAAACCCTCCACTCTAACGGGTCATGACTATCCTATTATATAAGTATTTTCAAAAGGTTTACAGAAAGTCATAGCTGCCATACAGCTTTAAGTGATTTTTATACCAAAAACTATATTCTGATCCTCTAATCACCAGAAAACGCTCCAAGCTAACCGGCCATGACTGCTATATTGATTCTGTATATAAGTATTTGCAAAAGGTTTACAGAAAGTCATAGCTGCCATACAAGTTCAAGTGTTTTTTTATACTAAAAACTATTTTCTGATCCTTTAATCACTACAAACCGCTCCAATCTAACCGGCCATGACTACCCTATTGATTCTGTATATAAGTATTTTCAAAAGGTTCACAGCCACATTCAAATTAGTACGCGCATTAAAATACAAAATGATCCAACAGCAGAAGAGTTTTTAAAACAATTACTCGAAATTGATGATGGAAAAATGCTAATAAATCCAATCACTGAAAATATTAATTTACCACAAAATTTTTGTATAATATTGTATCTACACAAAATGAACTCATACAAAAAGTGTTTCCAAATATTGAAATCAATTATTCACAAATCAATTGATACAGTCGTCGATAAAAATAAAGGAGTTAATTATCCAATCGAATTTTTAAATTTATTGGACGTACCAGGCATACCACCACATCTCTGAAAATTGAATCTCTTTGGATTGGATAAATTGGAAATTTTTTTTTAGATTTTTTTTTTTTAGGACATTTTCTTCAATTTTAACTAAACCCTTTTATATAATTAAGAAAAGCTGTTACGTGTACATACCTGTTCATATAAAATGGTGGAGCTTTAATTTTTGTGTTTTACTTTAAACAAATTTTCTTTATGGTTTTCTAGTTGCAGATATCTAAAAATAGCAAATTTTGAGATTTAACCCCTTTTTAAAAGTTTTTAAGAGTGTAACTAAGTTTTAGTAAGGTACTAAATTTATGGTAATCCTGAAAGATCTTCTCACGAAAATTTTTTAGTTGATTGTGACTGAAGCATTCCCGACATATACGAAAACCCCTAAATATAGTAACGATTAAATTTAATATAATAATATTATAATTTATGTATACATTTTTTTTAACTTTATAAACACTATATTTAAATTTTATAAAGTTTAAAAAATTTCCGGTCGTTTCACGTTTTTAAAAATTCAATTGATTGAAAACATGTTAAACAGAACTTAAGATATTTTGAAAGATATTTTGAAAATAGGGCTGTATAGTTCAGTAATGGATAAGGTAAAATATATTTGAAATACATTTTAACCATATGATTACATTTTTTTATTAAACCTATCCAAAGTCAAATTTTCAAATCTCTATCAGAAAACGACATATAGTAGTTATGCAAACCATTGAAACGAACAGACAGCCTAAAACGGATACCTAAGGAAATTTTTTCAAACTACACAACGGTAAATTTGAAATTTTGTTTTATTTTTTGAATTAAAATTAATACTTAAGTAAATCTCAATTTAATAGAATAAATAAATACATAATAAAATAATAAAATAAAATCAAAATTAATTTATAAAAAAATATTTAATAATTTAATTTGAAAAAAAAAAAAAAAATAAAATAAATATAATGACAGTAATAATATTTTGAAATAAACTACCAATTATATCTAAAAATTTCAATTTTCTAAATTGCTTTGTCGTTATAATTTTCTAAATGATTGGACAATCTTTTTTTTTTTATTTAAAATTATATTAAATTGCTTTATAAAAAAATATATAGTTCATAATTTCATGACAATTGGATTTTATAATTACTTAATTTTATTATAATTTATTTAAAATAATAAAATAAAATTGGATTTTTTTTTTTTTAAATTGTTTGTAATAGTTTTCTAGTCTATAGTAAATAAATTACATGTAATTTCCAATAAAAATAAAATTTTTTATTTGTTTGTTTGTTTTTTTTTTTGTTTTTATAATTATAATTTTTTATTAAAGTTTAAATAAATAAAGTAATAAAAATTGTCATATTATTGTTGAATTAAAGTGGTTTTTATACTCGTACGAATGCAATTCTCATCGTATAACAAATTTTCCATTACGTTTGTGAAACTTTGAAGGAGATGAAATAGAAATAGAACAGAATATATTATGTATATTATTGCTTACAATCGAATTCTGAACCGATTGAGTCATATTCATTGGTCTGTGTGTCCACATCATAATTCAAAAAATAAAAGTGCTATTATTCTGAAAGTTTTACTATATTTCAGCTTTGTGAAAATTGTTAGTTTCGCTATTAAAATCTAAGGAAGTTTGACAGGCGGTTTCGTGTCGATACCATACCATTTTTTTTATTTATGTGAAAATAACTGTCATTACTGTCCATTAAAACTAAGGATCTTAAATTTTTTTTTGAAAAGAAGTTAAGTTTTTATGCCAACAACTTCTGTAAAATTTGGTTGGTCTAGAGCAGCAGTAGGTTCGGATAGATGTCATAGAAATTCGTTTTTATATAAGCATAAATTATATATATTATCATATCTTAGTACTTAATAAAATTCGATACCGGAAGTTTTCTAAAAATTGGTTAAATTTATCCTAATAATTTCTAGGAAGTTTAGTTGGTTCAGGGGCTCGGGTTCGAATAGCTGTCATACAACTCCAAAAAGGGAATCAGCACTAAGCGCTACTTAATTAAGTCAGATATATTTTAAATTTTCTAAATGATGATTAAAATTTATGGAAAAAGTAGCATATCATATTACGTTCGCAGATTGGTATCCTATAGACTTGACATAATCTACTCGTCAATCTTCCTCGTTTTTTTTATTTTGAAAATTTTATTATATTATCCCAGTTTAATTTTTTATTCAATTCTATTCATATATTTTTATTATTTAGGTTTTTTATAATTTATTAATTATTGTATTTAAAAATAACAGTCAATATTTATGGGTTAAATAAATTGCCATTTTTCTAGAGGAAACGCGCCATAATTTAATATTTTAATGCTTTAATCTATATGTTTAGTAGTAAATGAAACTATTATCTGCCTAAAACACTTTTATCGTTATTTTTTTTTATTTTAAATTTTAGAATATTTTGCGATCTTATTTTAAGTAAAAGTTTTTTTAAAGAATCGTTTAATGTTTTTTCTTCACGTTTAAATTTCACATAGTATTAGCAGCGGTTATTCGATTTTTAGTTTGCCAATGCCTTTGAAAGTTTGGGAAATGTTATTCATTTAGTCGGGCCGGGGCATATAATATATATACAGAATTTTAATATATATGACATATAAGCCTAATATTTGAGCGGTTACCGTTATAAGCAACCAAACTAAGTAGAATTCAATTTCTTCTCAATTCAATTGGTCTTCTCTTTTGTGGGAATGCAAAAGTTTTTACATAGACAGACTATAACTTTCGTTATTCTGTCTTGCACGTTATAAAGTTTGATAAAACAAAAATTCTTATTCTTATTCCCGTATAATTGAGTAGGGCAGGGACATAGATAATAAATATAGAATTTAAATATATATGACATTGGCCTAATATTCGAGCGGCTACCATTATGAGCAACCAAACTAAGTAGAATTCAATTTAATTCCTAGGTCAATTGTTCTTCTCTTTTGTGAGAATGCAAAAGTTTCTATGAAAATAAACTATAACTTTTGTTATTCGGTCATGCCTGTAACAAATTTACTTTGATCGAATCCTATGATTCATAATGATATGAATCCTATATGTAAACTATTTAAGCTATGAAGAATAAAAAAAATACTGTACTGCTATCTTAATAGTGCCTTGTCTCGATTGAAAAGTTTGATGAGAATTCGCAGGATCATTTGGAATGCTTTTATGTGCTTGTAATTTTGTGTGTTATTCTAATGGAGGGGTAATGCCAATTTTTCCATCGTTCGTTCCAATTTTAGTAAAAGTATATGTTCTGCCAAATCAAGAACAAAGAAAAAGAAGTTATTACAAAAAGGACAGACCAATGTTAAATACCTAAATAAATAACAAAAAGTTTTTTTTAGCAACTTGTTGTTCAAAATATTTTACTGGTATCTTAAAAAAAAAACAAAATTGAAATGTCATTCTATTTAATTAAATTATATCTAATATTTTTTTTATTTTATATTTATTTTTTCTTTTCTTAAATTTTATTATAGTTATAAATATTTAAAAATATAAAATGTATAATATTAGAAAATAATTGTTTTGTAATTTTCTATTTTCTATTTTTTTTCTTTTTTATGATTTTATGATTCAAATTATTTTTTTTTTTGTTATATTTATTTTGCAATGAATATTTAATTTCTTTATAATTCAGAAGAATTCTTTTCTTTTCCATATCTATGTTAATTTTTTTCATTATTTTTCTTTAATTTTCTTTAACCACTTATTAAATAAAATTCGTATAAGTTACAATAATTTAATTTAATTTTATTTTGATTATTGTTTTAAAATGCAATTATAGAAAATAAAATAATTGTTAGGTATAACTGGTACTTACTATATTCGACTTGTGGTCAAACATAATATCAAATTACAGATTTATTAGAGTGATAAATTATTAAAACAGTTGACATTTTTTTTTTTTGATTTTTAATAATGGTTTATAAAAACGCAAAAAACAAAAAAAAAAAAAACAAAAAACAAACACAAAAGAAAAAGAAAACGCACACATGGACAATGACTTTTCAAAACATTTCATTTAAAAATTTTCCTTATATAATTGTCAAGTTTCTTCTAATATTTTAATAATAGGTATAGTTGACCCTTAAAGGAAAAAAATATAAAAAACAAAAATTATTACAATAAAAAAATTGTAATGTACATTGCAATTTATTTAAAAAAAAAAAAAAATATGTAAACGTTTTATATTATATACAGTTAACAGCAAATGTATGTATATTACAGTAATAACTTTTATTGTTATAAAGTTATGTTTTGTAGCCTCGTATAAAAATGGTTTCGAATCCCATACACGTCGTCGTAAGAGTTATTCCCCCTTACGACATTTACAGCCACGCCTGTGTAATTTCCTGGCAGAGAAATGCATTAAAAAAAAAAACAAAAATTTATATTTTTTTAGGGCTAACATTTAGATTCGTTAGATATAAATAGAATATCTGTTTTCTGCCAAAAGTGCTGCCATCTATTGAAAGCATGAACCATTATTCCTTTTGACGTTTTTTGTAGATTACAAAATATTTTGAAAATATACTTTGACTAGGAGTCCATGTTAATGTGTAGTCAAATACTATGTTGTCGAATCCCAATTCATATAATCGACAGTTGCAGTTTAGAAAAATAAAATTTATAGAAAAAGTACAATCCGTAAGAAATCTGAAAGCAAAACCAAATTCGTCAAAATAGTTAGAAACAGTACTGAAATTATTTTTAAAATAACGCCAAAATACAATTACATTGTATAAAAAGCCTGTAGTTGGTGTACGTATATTTCAGTTATTTGGTATTATGAGCGAAGTCTATAATGTTTATTTATCTATCGAATTTGAAATAAATATTTTAAAGGTACGTGGAGAAAATGAAATATATAGCCGTAAAACATTCGTAAAATGCACACACAAAGCTTGAAGCAAAATACAGTTAAATTTCTTTTAGACCACATTGTGTGTAACAATATTGCCGTTGTTCGTTTCACCTTGCCTTAATGTAAAAAATTTAAAATTTGAAAAAGACCGTATATTTGGTGTAAAAAATCCTTCATCATGATTGTATATTGTGCAGAGGGTGAGAAAACCATATAAATACGAGTATTACCACGATTGTACGAATGGTAACTATGCATAAAATTGACATACAAAGTATTTAAAAATAAAAAATTAATCAAATTTAATGTTGATTGTAGAAACTCAAATTAAAATTCTTAATATATGAATACTTAGAATACAATTAGAAATGTTTTCTAATCGCTTCAAATAATATACAAACATTCCTATATAAATACAACAATTTAATAGAAAAGTACAAAACCAAAACAATTACATATTACAATTACATGAATTTTAAAGAGACACTACCCACTGGTCGTAGTTACATAAGTACATACTTAGATACAATATATTAATACCATAGCAATATCATTCATCATTATTTTAAAATTTCAATCCATATTCTGTTGTGATAAATGATGATTTTTTAAAATTTTTTTCTTTATACATGCATAAGTTAAAGTACTTACATAGAGCTAGCATAGCCAAAGAATAGTCGTGGTCGAGACTCGAGAGCGAAAAAAGAGAAAAAAAAATGCACAACTTTAAAGAGAGTAACTGAGAATTTCTTTTTAAAATTTAAGAATTTCTTTTTTGTGTTTTTTTTTGTTATTCTGTTGTGTACTGTACACAACAGAACTGTACACAACTGTTGTGCACTGTACATTTTGTACTATGAAACTAACTACTACCGAAATAAAATTAAATATGAAATGTGTTGTTTATGTTTTATTATTAATACATATTATATATAGGTTTTATAATAGAAACATAGTAAAAAATATGAAATTACTGATGTTTAAAGCTTGAAACGGAATTCATAATACGTAGTGTGTGGCTGAAAACTACTAAATTATAATTGTAGACTAGTGGCCCTGTAGCTGGTGTGTAAGTATATTTTACTGTGACAAATAAAGAACAAAAAATTCGTATGGGATACAAAATTTCTTTATTCCAAAAGAAAAAAAAAAATTAATCATGATTCTAAACATAAGTACATATGTATGTTATATTATGTTAATGTAGATTTTGTAATAGAAAATCGTATCCATATATATACTTGTATTCAAAACTTAGCGGAATATTATAATACGTATTATGTGGCTGAAAACTACTAAATTACAATTATAGATTGTAAATAAAGGGATGTTAAAAAAGTAAATTAGGATTTTTCTTAAAATCGGATTAAGAAATCTAATAAGAGAAAACAAATCTAAGATTTATTTTACTTTAGTGACAGTCATTCATGATAGTTTATGACAGGCTAGTTATTAAATAGTATAGGTTTACAAAAAATGTTAAGATATTTGCTTACTAGATATTTGTTTATAAGAGCTTTCTGGATAATTTTTTCGAAAGTTTCATTCTGTCCGTTTCTCCGTCTGTCTGTTTACAAAACTTCAATACGGTTTAAAATGGAGCAATGCAATTTTAACCATGAACAAGGTAACAACCCCTTGAAGAAATTAAAGTTGTAAAACTTAATTTTTTTAATATTACCATACATCCATTATACAGCCACTGTTCTGCTTAAAATTGAACAAAATTGAAATTGAAATTGAAAACGACAGAACATTTTAATTTCTTTTAAAAATTGTTTAAGAGCTCTATTAGAGGCCAAAAACCATGTAACTTTCCATAAAGTTGGTTGCATCCAAATCGAATAATATTGCATAAAAATATCTTAATCTAATGTTAAAGCTATAGTTATCGGTCATTCTTACATTTTTAATTTATATTTACTGTGGTTATAATTTATTATATTTTAAAGTCGTGATCACCAAATTCAGCCTTTAAATTTTTAAAGCTTACAGGTAATTGTAAAGATTTTGCATTATATTGTTGCATTTCTTTATTCTATTCATAAGACTTTAGTTGTTAGGCTAAAAATAATCATTTTTATCATATTTGTTTTTATTATGTTCATTAACTTAAGAATTGAATTGAATTGATAGGTAATTAAGGTTAACATTTTATGGTTTAACTGTAAACTTTTTCAATAATTTTATACTAATCTCTTTCGATTGTGACTTACGAAATTATTTGTGATTTTTCGAATACTCCGTAGCCATATACATAGAATATAGTTTTAAAATGTTATTAGATTTAGGAAATTATGACATATAAATAATTTGACATTTGTGATATTTGTTTGCCATAAAAAATGTCTAGAAATTTTTTTAAAAATATTTTTTAAAATTTGCTTACATTTTTTTATCGTTAACTGTTAATATAATATATTTTGATATGTATAAAAATAATATTTACTTTTTATTTTTTAATATTTTTTTTTCTCTGTGCAGGGGAACGTGTATAATAGGCATAAAGTTTTAAAATATTTAAAATCCCCTACAGAGTTTTTCATATTTAAGTTGTGTATTAAAATCTTATTTTATTTTTTCAGTATTTTTTTTTTTTTTGAGATTTTTTCAAATAAATAAATAATGGAATATTAAATTTTTCCCATAGGTAGTTTAAGTTCATATAATAATATATATTTGTATAAAAGTGTATATGTATATGTATTTATATCCGTAGTATTATATTTTTGCATGATAGAGAAGAAAACAAAAAGAAAATAAAATTAAAAAAAATATAATAAAAAGAATAATGAAAATTTTTAACAAGCTTATTTTAACTTGAACATGAAAATGTATAGAGTTAATATTAAAGAAAATGACAATGGATATTTTGATAGAATGTGAAAAAAATATTTAAATAAATATTTTATTTTATTATTGATATTAGTTTCTGGTGGAATTTTATTTGTTACAGTTTTATATGAGACTTTAATAGTTTGAGCTAAAAAGAAATGGCTTAGTTCGAGAAGTCTTAATCACTTTTGTAGAACAAATGAAATTGTATTCTAAAAAATGAAAACAAGGTTTTGAAAATCATATATCTTATCTATATACTCAACGTAGTTGTTGAAAATCTGTTGTAAAAGTTAATCTCGCGTAATGGTACTGAAGGTTTGTTTTATAATTTAATATATGTATATAGTAGAAGAAGTTTTGAATAGTTTTGTATTTTACTGAAACTAGCCGTTATAACTAACCGTTACTGTTTTACTGAAACTAACCGCTTTCTATATTATCAAATATTTTGTTTTTCTTTAAAAGAAGTGGGAACCTTCCAAAGTCATCAAGAATTCCCCTTTGGTAGTTTCAGATTCTTACTGACTAAACCCACCTCATCCTTAATGTAATGTGGTGAAAATCTGATAAGCAGTTAATCGGGATAGGAAAGGATAGGACAAGATCCGGAAACATTGAATTGGGAGTGAGGCTGCAAGGGAACAATGAATCCGCCTGTTATTATTACTATTTTACTAACAGCGATTATATAGGCATCAACATTTACAACATACAGTAGAATACAACCACCTTCCTTCATGATGTATTATTATTACCTTCCTTCATTATTATTATTATTATTATTTATCATTATTAATTATACGATATATTTTATACGATAAAATTACTACTTACTTGTTTTTTATATATGATCTGACCGGGGTTTGAACCCAAGACCTTCTGATTGAAAGGCTGGCGATTTAAACATTTCGCCATGAGCAGATCTAAAGTATTTGTAGTTACTGAAGTAATGATATAGAAGTCGTAAATTTTATGACATGTTATATTTTACGATATTTCTAAACACTGCATTAATAACTGTATTGACGGTTTCAAAATAAATAATTAGTTAAGCGTTGCTTACAAATACTAAACTCTTCAACAAAACTATCCAATAGCAGTATTCTTTATTTGTCAAACAGAGAAAGTAACAATTCAAAAAGCTGTCCAGATAAAAAAGGAATCTAACAATTATAATTTATATGTCTTATCAATTATTAGGTCACTATGATCCAAAATTTATTTATTTTTAAACTCAGCTTTGTATTTCTGTACGCTTGACACATTTGTTATAATTCTTCTGTAGAAGATTTAAGAAACCTGTAAATTCAAGCATAAAATATTAAGCAAAAGAACTATTAAAGGGAGTTTTTATAAAAAACACTCATCAAATATAATCCGTAGATAATGGCTCACATCCGAAAGAAAAAGGGTTCGTGGTACCCTTTATGGGTATATTTATATACCAAAAGCTACTATTAAAAAAAAAAAAATCCCTACTTACAGTGTCAATGTAGACTTTCCGGTCGATCAAGATAGATTTTTTGTTACGCCTTCATTTATTGTGTTGTCACTGGTTATTTTGAAGTTATTTTAGTTAACTAAATTATAAAAAATAATTACTAAAACTGTGATTCTTTGTTATACCCTACACTTAAAGTATAGGGTATATTAACTTTGGTATGGTGTTTGTAACCACCAAAAGGAAGCGAGTTAGGTATAGACATGTATATATATTCTGAATCAGGATCACCGCCGGAGTCGATTTAGCGATGTCCGTCCGTCCGTCCGTCCGTACGCACGATAACTCAAAAAATAATGATGCTATCTTGATGAAATTTATATAGTAGGTTACTAATTACGAAAGAAAGGCTAAGTTCGAATCTGGACAAAATCCGTCCATGGGTTCGGATTCTGGAAGCTTCCGAATGATTCCGGGCTTTTGGAGATAATCTCCGCAAACGAGATTATCTCCAAAAGCAACAAAGATAGAACCTTCAAATTTTGTACAATGATGTTTCTTCCCGTTCGATTTATGTCTCTGAAATTTAAGAGGATTTGGTCCATGGGTTTGGGTTTTGGAAGCTTCCGAACGAGCACCAGAGCAAATGAGATTATTTCCAAAAGCAACAAAGATAGAACCTTCAAATTTTGTACAATGATGTTTCTTCCCGTTCGATTTATGTCTCTGAAATTTAAGAGGATTTGGTCCATGGGTTTGGGTTTTGGAAGCTTCCGAACGAGCACCAGAGCAAATGAGATTATTTCCAAAACCAACAAAGATAGAACCTTTAAATTTTGTACAATGATGTTCCTTCCCGTTCGATTTATGTCTCTGAAATTTAAGAGGATTTGGTCCATGGGTTTGGATTTGGAAGCTTCCGAACGAGCCCCAGAGCAAATGAGATTATCTCCAAAACCAATAAAGATATAACCTTTACTTTTGGCAGAATGGTGTTCTTTCATGTATGATTTAGGCCTCTGAAATTTAAGAGGATTTGGTCCATGCGTTTGGATTTGGAAGCTTCCGAACGAGCACCAGAGCAAATGAGATTATCTCCAAAACCAACAAAGATATAACCTTTAAATTTGGCAGGGTGGTGTTCTTTCATGTTTTATTTAAGTCTCTGAAATGTGAGAAGATTTGGTCCATGGATTCGGATTTTGGAAACTTCCGAACGAGCCCCAGAGCAAACGAGATTATCTCCAAAACGAATAAAGATAGAGCCTTTAAATTTTTTATAATGATGTTTCTTCCAGTTTGATTTATGTCTCTAAAATTTAAGAGGATGTGGTCCATGGGTTTGGATTTTGGAAGCTTCCGAACGAGCCCCAGAGCAAATGAGATTATCTCCAAAAAAAACAAATATATAACCTTTAAATTTGGCCGAATGGTGTTTTTTCATGTTTGATTTAAGTCTCTGAAATTTGAGAGGATTTGGCCATGGGTTTAAATTTGAAAGAATTTGAACCGTGGATTCGAATTTTGGAAGCTTCCGAACGAGCCGCAGAGCAAATGAGATTATATCCAATACGAACAAAGGTAGAACCTTTGAATTTGGTACAATGGTGTTCTTTCGTGTTTGATTTATGTCTCTGAAATTTAAGAGGATTTGGTCCATGGGTTTGGTTTTGGAAGCTTCCGAACGAGCCCCAGAGCAAATGAGATTATCTCCAAAACCAATAAAGATATAACCTTTACTTTTGGCATAATGGTGTTCTTTCATGTATGATTTAGGCCTCTGAAATTTGAGAGGATTTGGTCCTTGGGTTCGGATTTTGAAAGCTTCCGAACGAGCCTCAGAGCAAATGATATTATCTCCAAATGCAACAAAGATATAACCTTTAAATTAGGCAGAATGGTGTTCCTTCATGTTTGATTTATGTTTCTGAAATTTGTGAGGATTTGGTCCATGGGTTCAAATCTTGGAAGCTTCCGGACGAGCCCCAGAGCAAACGAGTATATCTCCACAACCAACAAAGATAGAACTTTTATTTTTAGTACAAAGGTGTTCTGTTATGTTTCCTTTTCTGTAAAATTGGAAACTGACATTTGAAAGAATTTGAACCATGGGTTCGTATTTTGGAAACTTCCGGACGAGCACAAGAGCAACGAGCATATCTCCAAAACCAACAAAAGTAGAACCTTTAAATTTAATAGAATGGTGTTTAATAGAATGCTGGCAAGTTTTCTTTATGTTCCTGAGATGGATTCGATGAATTGGAGTGGCAATTCGGGTAGCTGACACAAACATCCCAAGGACTACCAATCTTCGAAAATAATTAAAATAGAAACTTAAAATTTTATACAAGGGTGTCAAGCATATCCCAAGCGGATGCCTCTTTTACGTTCTTGAAATTCGAGTTGAATAAGACAGAAAAGGGAAGAAGTTCAAGCAGCTGCCAAAAACACTTATGGATTTTTAATTTAATTCGAATTATTCGGGTGTAGGGTATTAATAAGTCGGTTGCATCGACTTACTGTTACATTTACTTGTTTTAACATTATAGTTTCACTCTGTAACTTTTTCTAACTTAATATTAAGTAAATATAACATATCATTTACAATAATCGGTAAAATAACAAAAAATAATGACAAAAGAAAAAAAAAGAAAAAAAAAATAACATTAAAAATGTATGTTGTATTTCCAAATCACTGAGGCAACACTATAGATACGAACTAAAAGAAAAACTAATAAAATAATACAAAAAAAAAAAAAGAAAAAAAAACAATAAAAAGACTAAAAAGAAATTTTAGTCGCCAAATAGTCTAGCATGTCTCATGTAAATTTTTTTTTTTTTTTAATTTAAAACTTAAATCTATTTGAGCATTTTTTTTTTGTTTTGTATCTATAGATAAGGAATGCCTTCAAATAACTGTAATTTAATACCGAAAAAAAAGTAAGTAAAAAAGATAGTTATGTGTGCTTATTTCACCTGTTGTGAGAAATATATTTATATTACATTATTTGTCTTTTGTATACTTATATGTAAATATAATATTTAGCAACATTAAAAACAGACAACAATAATCAGACGACACCAGATATTTTAGATTTTTTTTTAAGTAGTTTTTTGCGTGTTTTTCTTTTTGTTTTTTTTTTTCATTATTGACTTTTTATAATTCTAACATTGAAGGACTTGTCTCTTTACTTTGTATAGTTTTTCAACAATATGTGAAGTTAATGTTACATAAAAAAGTTGCATTTTAAAATGCTTTTTATTGTTGGTTTTTTCTTTTTTTTTTATTATTATTACTGTTATATTTACAATAACACCACAAAATATTAGGTTTCTTTGTTAAAGGGGAAGCAGATATAAAAATAATGAAAAATAAAAACAATAATGAGATTCAATTGTCTCGTCACAGTATTATTTTGTTTTAGGTAATATGGTAATATTTTATTAATATGCCGAAAAGTAGGTACATATTTGAATATTATCTTTACAGATAATAATTTGTTGCTTATAAAATTTTACAGTTTGTTGATGATGAAACATAAAGCTACAATAATGAGACGAAGGTTTTTGTTTCTTTAATTTTATATTTGAAAAATCTAAAATAAATTTACCACATAAAAAATTATAACATTTTTTTTATCGCCAATTACGGATAAGATAGTGGTTACTTGCATAAAATCGATCATCGATTATCATATCGTCAGTTATGAAACATAACATTGAATTATAACGTAAAATCACTTGTCCAAAATCGTATGTCTGCCACTTTTACCTTAAATCAACAAAATTTTATTTGCTTACTGGTTTTATAACAAAACTATATCGGAAAATAAATTACCTAACGTCGAGTAGAAACAGTATAAAAAATGGGATTTCATTTTTTGAATTTAAACAACTGATAAAATCAGTTGAAAAGTCTCTGGAAAATATACCTCTATGATAGAAATTCTAGAGGGTCAGAAGTTGATTTTCGGTATATAAAAATACTTCGATAGTTGAATTGATTTGAATTCATTATAATAATAGAACAATATTTTAAAAATGTTTAAAAGTTGTTGATAAACTCCTTACAATGAAAGTCTTTTGTTTATGAACTAACTTAAAAATATGTAAAATAAATATTTGGAATAAAACACACATGCTCATGTTTCTTAATGCAAGCCGCATTGTTTGTCATAGCGTTTTTATACTTATTTTGTATAACAGACTATGTCTGTGGTTTTTTATTTCAAAATTTAAAAGAAAATTAAGTTTTTATACTTAACACATTGTTGAATAATAATAAATAAGTAATACTAATATCAATAATAATAGCTGCAGTAATTACATCGTGCAGTAAGGTGTTATATACTACTGCATGTTGTAACTGTTGTAACGGCTATAGTCACTGTTAGCAAAATAGTAATAATAATAGGCGAATTCATTATTTCCTTACAGTCACACTCCTAATTCAATGTTTCCGCGTCCTATTCCCAATTCTTTTCTATCTTTACTCCCTAGCCAATATACTGCATTAGCAGGTAAAAGTTTCATCCTATTATATTGGTTAAAGAGGGAGATGTGTTTAGTCAGTAAAAATCTGACACTACCAAGCGGAAATTCTTGATGTCTTTGGAACATTCCCACCTCCGTTAGAAAAAAAAACATTCAACACATTAATATTATTTTTCTGAAAACGTGATCGATTAACCATGCCTTAAAAGAAATCACATTGACAAACACACATATGTTGTATGGCAGCTACCTGAATCACTCAGAATTTCGGAAAACGGTAAAATACGTGTTTGTTAATTTTCGAGAGGTATCATAAATTTTTAGGCCAATAACACCTTCAGTTTTTGAAATATTCCTGATAGGCGCTAGGAGCTATGTGGCACCTACCCAAATCATTCAGAATTTTTAAAAACCGTAAAAGACGTGTTTGTTAATTTTTTAGAGAGTAACTGACTACCAATTTATAGGTTGTTAATTTTTTGGTTTTGAAATTTTCCCAATGGGAGCTGGAAATTATATGCCCGAACCAGTCAGAATATTAAAAAACGGCCAAAACCTATCTTCTCCTCTATTTCAATAGAGCACACTAAAACTTTGATCGAAATTGATCAAATGGTTTCCGATTCCATATAAATAACATCCAGGCAGACATTTTCATTTTTATATATTTAGAGATTTGAAATTATTACAAATATTATTACCCATTATTATGTCACTATTTCATAATATAAAGCACTGAAAATGTTATTATTTATTATATTTTAGTAATTGAATAAAACCTTGCTGAATGCTCATGATTGTTCTTGGGTCAAAATAACTCATATTTATTGATGCATACATTAAATTAGTCTAACGAAGCAAAATGTGTTTTTGAGTAAAATTAATTTTTTCCCATAAAATTATCGAATTTTATAAATAGTCTTAATACAACATCTACAGTGGGGTATAATCAACGAAAACTAATGATTTCAAAAACTTAAGCTAAAGTCAAATATGAGTAATAAAGGGGTTAATGGATGCCCTATACACCTTATAGGAGTGGAAAAGAGAACATTTTGTTTACAATTTAAATTGTTGTTTTTAATAAGTTTTTATTAAGCGCTTCTATTAACTGTTATTTGATTTTAGATTATGTTTCAAAATTAAATTGAATTTTCATATAATAACAGGGGTTTCATTTTTTAACACTACTGAACTCTTCAGTGGGTATGTAGTGTTAAATTGCCTAGACAACTTGCGAATTTCAAAATTTTTTCACTAGTTCTATATATAAAAAACCACAGAAATCTCTCTGAGAATCTCCTGTCCTCAACAAAATACCTAGTAGTTCACTTTGTAATAACACTATGAAGCAAAATTAATTGTGAATATATGACAAAATCTAAACATCAATTCCGTGTTTTAGTTATTCAATCAAATTTTAAATGAAAAATAAGTTGCTTTTTATCATTCAACTTTCAAAAATAGTCGAATATTTACTTCTTTCCAATTTTAACTGATCTACTCTTAACTTTAAGAATATTCTTCGATCCTACTTATAATTAAAATGAATGCATTTTATCGGCATAAAACAAAATTCATTGGATATTATGATGACTCTTTAAATTTCAGTGCAATTGATAAGAGCTCATTTGTTTAATCATAATAATCTTAGAAATTCTATAAGGATATGAAGAGTTTTCATATTATATATGCACAAAATATAATATAGAATATTAAAATCTATAAAAAAAAAAAAAAATGAAAAGAATATATACCTAAAAATATGAAAGGATAAAAAATATTGAATCTTTTTTAAATAGAAATACTCCTGTTTACTTTAAGGAATAAAAAAACTTCAGTTTAATGATGAGTGATTCTGAATAATGACAACATTTATGCATAAAATTCTGCTTACAAAAAAGTAAAAATTTCATTTTTGTTTTCCATAGTTATATTTACATATATTAGTGTGTACAAATAAAAATAAAATACATACATACGTACATATATATAAAAACATAAATTTAGCCGTAGATTTGTATGTGATCAGATACAGTGCAATTTCTCTTAAAAGGACGAACACAAATGGATTGTAGGAATTTTTTTTGATATATTTTTTTGCCTTTTTTGGAGAAATAATTAAAGTAAAGTGGAATCTTGAAGTTTTTATAAGTGCTAAATGTTTTTTTTTTTTTAGATATACGGCTTTCAAAGATATATTTTCTAAATGTTTTTTATTAACTCAATCAATATTGATACTTGAGGTTGAATCGACAATTATTGTTGTAAGGAGGATCTTTGGAATTATACAAAATGGTCGAGTTCAAGCCCTGAAAAGAAAATTTATGATAAGTTAAGTTTTAAAGTTTTATTGCAAAGTCGACTATGGTTTTTTATAGTTATGTTTTAATAGCCTTTACTTTCAAGGTTCTCCAAGTAAATTAAATTGTTACATTTTAGTTCTGTAATTTATTATAAATATTTGTTAACTTTAGTTTTATTATTAAAATATTATATTACTGGGAGACACTGGAATTAAAATGCCAATCGCTCATTTGAGTGGGCCAGATAGATAAAGTTCCATTTTGATTCTACTAACATTTGTCATTGGCTGCAAATTAGACAAATAATAATTTATAATATTTTAAATATAAATAATACAAAAATATAACATATATAAAACAAAAATCAAATGTAAACAAACAAACAATTTTAGTTTATACTTTTTAATTCACAGATTTAATCAAATATCGAAGCAATTTCAACTATAACTCAAAAATTCGAAATATAAAATTATAACAAAATATAATAAAATATAATTGAATCGAATGGAAGTTCAGCAATTGTATATAAGGTCTAAGATAACAGCTCACGTATTGACTGAATTCGAAATAATTATGAGCATATCTAATAATAAGATGATATTCTCGACATATTCCTACTCCACTCAAAGTTTTTCTACGCGAAACAAAGAGTGCAACAGATGGCCACCCCTACACTGTAGAACTTTTAAAATGGTGTAACACGGCTTATGCAATTTCTTGTGTTCCGCAAAGTTGATAACTCATATGTATACGAGTTATTAAAGTTTAAGAAGAACACGAACATCCTAATTCTTCCAAATTTTCTTACCCATACTTTATAGTGGTACATTTTTTTCCTAAATCTCTCACAAATCGTTATCCCATAAACAAAACTGTACATTTTTATCAAAGGCTCCGACCTAAAGTTTGATTGTTTTACCGACCGACCTAAAAAGGAGGTTGTTTTGGATGGTTAAAGTCCTACACTATCCGACCCTTGCACTAAGCAATCTTTGCAACAAAAAAAAAACTTTCGTTATTCCCTTCCCTTATCCACTTATCATTATTCAAAATATCCTCATTTTTCTGCTATACATTTGCTCTTTCTTACGCAATAGTAGTGCAGACATGTCACAATCAAACAATTAGCAAGCAATTAAACTACAAAATCGTAATTAAAGAAAATAATGTCATAAGATCTCTATACTTTCCAGATTCTACAAAGCTAAAAAACTAAATAGATTCCACATAAGCTTATTATATAATATTTTAATAACTACATAGTAGATATAGAGTAAAGTTCCATTTTTTGACATTTTACTGCATTCTTTAAAAAAAATTTATCTAATCAATTCAGATTATTGTTTTATAACATACAATATTATATAACATGTTTTTATGTTAAAATGTATACATATAATATATAATCATATAAGAATAACCATATATATAAAATAACTCATTGAATATGCAAAACATGCAAATATATAAAAACATTTCACACATGTGTGTGCATAAAATTCAACTTCATTCAAAGCAATCAAGAGAGATAAACTCTTGAATTAAACATAAATCACATATCATCATATTTTTACCTTCTCAGTGTTCATATTTTCCTTTTCTTATTTTTTTTTTTATTAATTTTTTTTTTTTTTTTTGTTTTTTTGAAGGGTAATACGTGTTTTGAGCAGATCACCATCATCTATCTATTTACCTTAGTAGATACAATACAATACTATCAACATTTTGTTTAATTTCAACATCTTCATCATAATCATCAGATTGTCACAAAAAAAAAAAAAAAAATCTAAAAAAAAAACAAAAAATATCAAAATCATCAGCATTCAAAAATCCTGTCATCTCATCTCTTTTATTTACAGAATATTAAACAGATTCCTATTCAGTTTTTGTATATAAAATCATTTGTTCATACATACACATATTCATACATATGGAGATGTATAGATGTAGCATCAGGTAACATTAATTATATTTTGAATCATCCTGTTTTATTCTTTTGTCAAAGAAAGAAAAGCTTTTAAGCTATAGAAAAGTGTTTTAAAGGAGGGTGCAAGTAATCAAAGTCATATAAGATATAATTTGTGTGTGTGTGTGTGTGTGTGTGTGTACGGTTAAATGTATGATTAAATGCATATTTGAATTTATGTATTCGAAATAAGTAAGTTATATACACTTATATTTTTAGAATCTAATATAAGAAATTTAAAAAGTCTATGTTTATATACAGGCTGTCTCATTTTAGAAATAAGTTATTACTAAAGGTTAGAAATAACTGAAAGCTGTACTCTATGAAAGGTTAATTTCTAATGAAGAGTTTCTCAAGATTAAGCATGGTCTTAAAATAATATAAGATAGGTATGTTTTGTCATAAAAATTTTAATATTTCTGGAAGATTTTTTAAGTTTTTGTACTCGTAGTTTATCTGCAGTTTTATTTTGAAGTTCAGTTTTAATCGAAACTCGTTCGGAATAAATCAATTTTACTTAGTTTTAAAAGAGCTATTTGCTTGCTTCGAGTCTTTTAATTATAACATTATTTTTCGAATTCTGTCATATATTTCATACGGTAGATAATATTATTTCATTTTTCAATAGATAAAAACGCTTTGACATTTTAGTGTCATGTTGAATTGTCAAAATATTTGAGTGCGACAGAATTTATGTATAAAATTTTTTTAAATTACAATAACATTAACAATGCTAATACATATACTTATTCATACCTATTTACAGTAGGGTTCACTCAAATAGCAAAGACTCCAACTTTATTTTGTTAGTTTTTTATAACCATAAGAATATAGTTTAAGGGTATAATAAATTTACCATTAAGTTTGTGACACTTTAGAGGATACCATACCAGATAGATATGGAAAAGTATATATATTCTTAGTCGATTTAGTTGAGTGCGACGTTCGTTCGTTCCCATAGCAACACAAAAATAATGGAACTAGGATAAAGAAATTTTTTATAAAAAATATAAATTATAATATTTTATAATAATTTCTTAAATGTCAGTTTCACTGTTGAAATTGAATAAATTCGACAAACGGGTTCGAGTAACAGCTAACTATTTTTATATGAACGCAGCTTAATATAAAAGTTAAATATCGAAAATTTTAACAAAACAAATAATGCGAATTTTATGCAAACGACCCTGGCACAATTTTGCTGTTCTATAGTTCGTGCGAGAATTGTAGAGTTGATACAGTCAGCTCTACATTATTTCTCATTATTAATTAAGTGTCCTTACAATATATTGTATCCATTTTCACTTATTTAATAATATTAAGTTGCACATTACTTGACAAAATGAAGTAGTATTTCTGTGGAAAGTTCCGCAGTAGATTGGAAAAACGATAACATATTGTGGTGTAGGAGAAGCGGAGGTTTTAAAAAAAAAATGGTGCTATAAAATTCATGGAACACATTAATTTTAAAATAATAATATTTTGTATAAAAAAAATGATGTTTTTAATGTTATCAAAATTTAAAATGTAAAGCATGTTTACAAATGTATCAAACCTGTCAATCTTTTCATTTGATTTTTGTTATTTCATCGCCAAATTAAACTAAAATGTTTATTATAATTGAATTTTATTATAAATAATTTTTTTATTTTAATACAGAATTTTTCCGAATAAATTCTCTTCGACTTTTTGTCCTTCATCCAAATGTCATCTTACTTTAAACAATGTTGCTGAGTTCACAAAAAACATTTCATTTTTTTTTTTGTTTTTTTCGTTCTTCAAAAATTGTGTTATTTTGATAACAAACGACATATAGAAACAATGAGAGTAGCTTTAACTGCACACTATTATACATACATATATATAGCATAATAATCTAAAAAGATCCTGGATGACTTTAGATAATAATTCGTATTATGATATTTTCTTAAGATGAAAAATATAATATTTTTTTTTTTGTAAAAGATCAAAGAAAAATTTTAAAAATAAGAAAAATAACAAAAAAGCAAAAAGAAAATGAAAAAAAAAAACTTAAAAATTATATGAAAACAAAGTCTTTTAATAAGAAGGATATAATGACGTCATCTACTTGAAAATTACTACAAGTACTTATATTGATATGTGTGCGGATGTATATGTGTGATTGTATAAGTGAGTACTGTATTTGGAGCATTTATAAACAATATCACTTTTGGTGAAAGGAAAAAAAAACAAAGAAAAAGGGTTGAATATTGAAAGCGATAAAGCTGATGAAAAATAACACCATAAAAAAAAAAAAAAAATCAATGTACTTGCCCGAAAATTTTTATATTTTTTAGCTGACGTTGTGATGAATATTTTGTTTTTTTTTTTATTTTTTTGGTTCTTATTTTTGCCGAAAACAAATAAAAAAAAAAACTGAATTTTTGCTTTACTTTCTTTTGTTTTTTATTTTTTTTTATTTTTTGATGCTTGACTTGCTTTTATACGCTTATATATCCTAGTCTTAGGCAACTACTTGTTAGTCATAATGATTCTTTATTTGTTTTTAAAAAAATTTGCATTTGCATAATATATTCTACCTTCTAACGCCCACCATTTTTTTTTCTCGCTATATTTTGTCAAAAAAAAAAAAAAAAAACAGATACTACTAGAAATGATGACGAAAAAGAAACCTAAAAAGAAAACAAAACAACAACAGAAAAAAAAAATGATATGAAGAGTCCTTGAATATTTAAAGGTGTATATAAGTAATAAGTAAGTGAGTAAGTATAAACCAAAGTAATACCTACTATTAAATTAGAACGAATTCCAAGATAATATTAGATACGTAGAGTTGATGAGCAGATCTAAAAATAAGAGGATGAATAATATAAATATTTTTTTTTTTTACTTAACGTTACTTTTTTTTGAAAAACAAAAGAAATTTTCAAAAAAAAAAAATAAAAAACTTAAACAAATGAAAAAACTGTATAGACTAGATTGAGTGAGGTGAAAGGTATATTTTTGAATGGTGTTTATGATTATGAATGTTTGAATTAATGTTGTGCAATGAATTTTGGGTTGTTCTATGTATGAAAAGTAAAATGCAATGCAGACGACAATAAGGATGAATTTTGGT
This sequence comes from Poecilobothrus nobilitatus, assembly GCA_947095535.1. Classification (NCBI taxonomy): domain Eukaryota; kingdom Metazoa; phylum Arthropoda; class Insecta; order Diptera; family Dolichopodidae; genus Poecilobothrus; species Poecilobothrus nobilitatus. Next base: position 27,148,012 of record OX352774.1, on the reverse strand, counting down.
GGTATAAAAAAAATGAGATATAAGAAAAATTTAGGATTATTTTTTTTATTTTTTTTTTTGTTAATGAGGCATTTTTTCTTTGTTTTTAATTTTTGAGGATATAAAAAAAAAACAAAGGTTTTTTTTTTTGTGGTTTTTTTGCATAATCTGCTTAAATTGCAAAAAAAAAAAAAAAGTAAAGATTGCGAAAATTAAAAATAGAAAAATGAGAGAAAATCAGAGTGGATGTTCTGATAAAATCTGTTATATATATGTATGTATATACAACATAATAAATGAAAAATTAATCAACAAATTGATTGGAATGATTTTCCTTTTATTATAAATGCTTAGAAAATACTTTTTAAATATTATGAAACTATTGAAGGATTTTTTGTGTTATAAAAATTTTATTAAAAATGTTGACACAGTTGTTGTTGTTGTATTAGTCAATAATTATTAATTGAAATTTATAATCAAATTAAAATGAAAATAAAGTTTTTAAATATAGAAAATTTAATTTTGCCATTAAAGGTAAGTTATTTACCAATAATATTTATTATTAAAAAAATGCTTGAAAATTTTTTATTTGAAGACTTTCTACTAAACAAACTATAAAAAATATAATAAAGTTTTAAATATTTAAGAAAACCTTCTAAATAACAAGTAAAAGTGACAGTAAGTCGATGCAACCGACTTATTTATACCCTACACCTAAAAAATTCAAATTAAATTAAAAATCCATAAGTTATTTTAGTTAGGTATTTCGTATTTAATATAACTAAGCTAAAAAAATAAATGTTTTTACAACCTTTGTACAAAATTTCACATTTCTATCTTTATTAAATTCGAAAATATGCTTGTTAGGTCTTGGGAAGTGTGTGAAGGCACGCGGGCCACCACCCCAATTCATCTCAAATTTTAGAGACATCAACAGGGTAGAACATTCTTATATCAAATTTCAAGTTTATATATTTATTAATTTCGAAGATATGCTTGTTTGGTCTTAGGAGTTGTGTGGCAGATACCCGAACAACCATTCTAATTCATCTTAAATTTTAGACAAATCAGGGATTCAGGAAACAACACCCTAGTAGCAAATTTGAAGTTTCTATCTTTATTAATTTCGAAAATATGCGTATTAGGTTTTGGGAGTTGTATGGAAGGTACACGAACGCATGGTCCGATTTCGCCCATTTACAATCCCCGCCTTATCTTAGTCATTGTTAACCTACAGTATAAATTTCATTAAGATAGCATCATTATTTTTTGAGTTATCGTGCGTACGGACGGACGGACATCGCTAAATCGACTAAGGCGGTGATCCTGATTCAGAATATATATACATGTCTATACCTAACTCGCTTCCTTTTGGTGGTTACAAACACCATACCAAAGTTAATATACCCTATACTTAATGTGTAGGGTATAATAATACATTCTTAGTAGCGTTGGTTAAATATAGTTTTCAAAAAAACATCAAGAAAACCTGTAGGTATATTTAATTTTTACTAACTAAAACCCATTCTTTCTCTGTAGTAATGAAATGTTATCGTAACTGTCTTCGAAGTTTAGTTGCTAGAGTATAAGAATGAAATTGGATAAAGAATAGGGATTTGAAAATTATGAATATGAATATACGTTTAATTTAATGGAAGGTGTCATGGGAGGCATTTCGTAGAAAAGATTTCTACATTTCATTCTTATAATTCTTTTCTGGAATCAAATTAAATTTTTGATCATTTTTGATGCTATTGTTGTAGTTGTTTGTTAAAGGGATAAAAAACTATCCTTATACACAGACCTTGTAAACCCGATAATTTTTGATAGTTTTCAAAATTAATAACGAATATTTAATTCCCTTTGATTGGTTAAGTTTATTCATCCCACATTTCCACATAACAAACATAATATTATTAAAAACTTACTATAGTAATTACCCTTTTAATTGGCGGATAAAGTGGAATTTTATAAAACTACATTTGAATGTAAATAATTAATTCAAATAGTTCTTAGCTTTTTATCTTTCCATTTCAGAAAATCAGTATATAATATACACTGCCACGAAGACAAATTTTCTCTTGTTAATTGTTCTTAAAACTAAAGACAAGATAATTTTAGAAAATTTGTAACGTAGTATACAACGGCTGATCAAATGGAAATAATTCCAGAAATCAACAAATGGCATATCGATCGAAATATGTATGGTACAGATTATTTTTTTCACTAACGGAGAATCATCAAAATAAATTGCACCAAGAAAACTTGTATATTCTCTTGTTCGAGGCAAATTTTTACTATACACTCTATTTTTTTCTATAGTCCATAAAATGGGATGATACAGTAACTGCTTTCGAAGTATTGTGATTATGTGATTTTAGTCGAGGCAAATTTTTACTATACACTCCATTTTTTTCTATAGTCCATAAAATGGGATGATACAGTAACTGCTTTCGAAGTATTGTGATTTTCAGGTTAAAATAAGATGGGATATAGGATAGGAGTATGAAAATTATGAATCCGAATACTTTTAATTTTATGGAAAGCGTCATGGGCCATGCCAGGCATGACTCATAAAAGAAATTAGTACAAGAAGCTCAATAATTATAACGATGATTTGAAGTTTTCTTTTCGTTCATATTTTTTAATAGTTCTTTTTTTTCAGGATTGCCAGCTGTATAATAAGAAAATAAAAAAAAAAAAAATTAAATTTATATGACATAAAATTTGAATTTTAAAAAATAGATTTTAAATAAAATTATTTTTTGATTAAACTTTACTTTAAATTAAAGTTTTATTTTAAATATTTTTAAATTTTATACAATTTATTAATCATATTAAAATTTTTATATTTAAATTAATTTATTCTTTATTTTTATTCAATATCAAATTGCATTTTAAATTATTCATTTTATTTATTTATTTATTTATTAATCAAAAAAAAAAAAACAAAACAAAATACATAACCCAAACATTGATAAATAAATATTATTTAATTTATATTCAATGTTTTATTTAAATAAAATCTCAATTAAAATTTGAAAAAAAAAAAAAAAAGAAAAAAAGAAAAAAAATATTTTTGCATTACAATCCATATGTTTTTTTTTTTTTTTTTAATATCATAAAATAATTTCAATTCTTTACTTATGGATGCAAATTAATTCATGTGTCATCCATTTTATAATAATTTCATGTAAAATGAAAATCAAACACATACACAAATATATACAACATACAAAAAAAACATAATGTCAACAAATTAAATGAAATTTTATTACTTGATTTAATTCTTAATTTTAAAATAATTTTACTTAAGTTTTATGTTTTAGATTTCTAAGAAATTTCTTCAAGTAAAAATAAATTTTTATTATTTTTTTTTTTTTTTTTATATTTAAATTCTAAACCATCCTTTTTAATATATGTATTTATGTATGTGTATATGTTGTAAAACTTTCAAGGATTGTGTAGTATTGTTAAAAGTTTTTTTTTTTTTTTGTTATTTTTTTTTTTTTTTTTTTTATAAAAATTCATCATTAGTCATGACATGGTATGTGCATATTATATAAAAACAAGAGTAACATAATATTTATATTACAATCGTACATCATTCAACAAGAGTCAACAACAGACAGCAACAACCAACATATGGTTTTGCTAATTTACCTCAATTATGTGTTTGAATTCATCATTAGGTCTGGTTAAATAATAATTGATTCAGACTTATTTTGTTTTTTTGTTTTTTTTTTTTTGTTCTTTCATCTCATTCTATTGGTTGTTCGGTTTTACATTTGCTTGAAGGGATTTAAGATTTTATTTTAATGTTTTATTTGCTTGTTTTAATATATAAAATGAATTTGTCATGACGAAATAATTGCAACAATAATATCTATCTATAGAATGAAATGATGATTTCTCTTTTTTTTTTTTCTATATTTTAGATGATTTTAATCGTCGTCTATGTTTGTATTGTTTTAGAAAATTTAAATGTTCTATTAAAAATATAATAGAAATGGTCTGTTATTGAATTTGATAAGTTTAAAATGATGAAGTTATGGTTTAGTGATTAAGACATCAGTCTTTTATTATCGGAGGGCATTGGGTTCAAATTCAAGTTAGGACATATAAAAAATAAAATATATTGTAATAATGTATATCGTATAATTAATAACAATAATAATAGCAATAATAATAATGATAATAAACATAGCTGCTACACGTGATTGTTTTTAATTATTGCCTCATGCAGAAAAATGTTACATACTGCTGCATATTATAATTGTTAATGGCTATATGGTCACTTAAAAATAGTAATAATACTAGGTCACTTAAAAATAGTAATAATAGTAATAATAATAATTCATTTACAGTCCCACACGCAATTCAATTTTTCCTCATCGTTAGCATATTCTCTTCTATAACTATTACCCAGCAAATATCCCATCCCGTTATATTGACTAAAGGAGAATGTGTGTTTAGTCAGTAAGAATCAGAAACTGTACCAACGGGGTGTTCTTGGTGTCTTTGAAAGATTTGAACTTACCTTAGGAAAAAAAAAAATAATAATTTAGTAAAATAATATAAGATGGGGCCTCGGTGGTCTAATGTGTAAGAGCGTATAAAATACGCTGTAAACACCGAGGGAGTGTGAGACACACGTCGTAAGAGTTATTTCTCCTTACGACATTTACAGCCACGCCTGAACAGGAAAGGCTATGTAATTTCCTGTCCACATTTATGTGATAGAGAAATGCATTAAAAAAATGTGTAAAAATAATATAAAATCTAAAGGTCTAAAGACGACAATGGTTACCTTAGTTGAGTTAAATTTAAGAAAAAAACTAAATCGAAGTTTGTTAAGAATCAGAGTACAAAGATCTTGTTCCATAAGAAGAACAAATTGATTTTATTTTTAACAGTTTTAAAAAGAATCATTTTCATAGTTTTTATTTAGACAATGCAATTTCTTGTAGCTACTATCGAATAGTATATCCTGAAATAATTATACCATTAGATATTTGCTATTTTTTATTTTAAAAAGTAAGATACATGAAATTTTATCTAATCTCAGTTCTTTAACACATTACTGAACTATTTTCATTGTTACAAAATTGTGATAAATGACATTTAAACTAATCTAACTTTCAGCTGTCCTTTTTTAAAGTTTTTCACCTTAACGGGTTAAAAACGAAATTTAAAAGTCCTGTTATTATATTATATATAACACGTACGTATACATTTCAATATTTTGTTTCATTCGTTTTTTAAATTTACGGGAAATTATTTTACGAATTGAGGAAAAATTAATAGTGTTAGTTGGTTAGTTCAGAGGAATGTAATATTCTGTAGGCCCTGTATAAAAAATCTGATAGGGTGATAAAAGTAAAAACTGTATATCTGTATTGTAATAAAAATTAAATTTTACTACTGTTATTTCAATTACGAAAAATTATTTACATATTTTGTTATTTGTTTTTTTTTTTTTGTTTTTTGCAATTACTCCTATTATTATTATATAATATTATAGGAATAGGTAATGTCTCAATTCTATACAACATGCAATATGGTTTTGACAATATTCAGAAACTCATTAAAAATGTAAAACGGAATCTTACAAATTACAAACACAAAATGAAAAACATGACATTAGAACATAGCAAAAAAAAAAAAAAGAAAAAAAAGAAGAACAAAGAATGATAAACAATAAATGAAAAAAAAAATATTGTCAAACTTCAGGCGCGGCAAGTAAAACTCTTAAAGATGTAAAAATAGAAGAGCTCAATAATAAACATACATACATTATGTAATTCAAATTAAAAAAAATAAGTTGAAAATGAAAATAAAATAAAAAATTAAAAAAAGAAAAAAACAATATATATATATATACATATATATACAAAGCAAACAAAAACTGAACTGAACTGAACCACAAAAACCGCAAAATAAATTCTATTATTTTAGAAAATAATGACAGAATTGTGCAATCGTGCATAAACACACAATTTAAACATTTTAAAATATTTTCATATACATTTATTTATATATATATATATGGTATATTGTATATATATATATACCTAAGAATAAATATTATATAGGTAGTCAAATTTAATTCAAATTGTTAGGAATAAATATATATATATTTTTTTTATTTAATTTTCTTTTATTTTTTTTTTTTTATTACAAAGGAGTTACTTCCAAACTTACTTTTTATTATTATATTAATGTTTGTCTGCTTGTATATTTGATTGTTTGTTAATGCATTTTAGTTTCCGCATGTTTGATATTAAAAATGTTGTTTCTACTTCTAACGTACGAGTGAATTCAAATCATGATTTTGAATTTCGTGAATAAAATTTAGTTAATGTTGTAATATTTTTTTTTTTTGAAAATAAAAATTTTATTTCTAGATTTATTACATAATATGTACCTAAATATGTAAATAATAAAAAATATTTAATTATTTTATTTTAATTTTTTACATAATATGCACATAAAAAATATTTTATGCGTTACTTGATAACATTAAGAAGATTTGACTTTCTAGTGTATGAAACAAATAGTTTAGATTAGTTCCAAACCCTATTTCTGCCATATCCCATATTTTTCTATAAATTATTTACTTCTAAAGTGGTTGTGAATTCATCTAATGAAAGAAAAAAATCGTAATGTTACATAATATTAACACGATATTTCTGAAACTTTTAAAGTTATTAGTATTTTTTTTTATTTTGGTTGGTTTTGTTGGTATAAGTAGCTGATCCCGTTGGTGGTGACAAAGACTTCAAGTAACGCTTTAGCACTGTTTTACTACCAATTTCGTGATCACTAGGTTTATATTAAGGTTATAATATGGATTAATTTTTAGATCTATTTCGCGGCTTTTAGGAACCTTGCCATTTTTTGCAGATCTGGTCCTAACAAGCGGTGGGCATTCACAAGTGAAGTGCATAATGGTTTCTTTATTATTCTCTTCACCGCGGCATGATAGTTTGAATGGGATACTTAGTCTGGCTGGATGTATGTATGCTCATTGGCCAGTGCCCCATCTACATCTAATACATCTATTATTATTTGGTTTAGTTTTTATATAACTTTTTTTGAGAGTTAATTTGTTTTTTGAATAAGAGCTTTGGTTTCCTATAAAATTCGTCACCGAAAACGCATAACTAAATTAATTTAAGTAGTGAGTTATTTACTTCAGTATACTAATTTATAGTTTCTAAGTTATCTTTAATATAATCCAAAACTGTTTGAAATCAAAATTTTGCAAACGGAAATATTGAAGAAACTTTTTTTTCCTTCTTAAACAAATGTCATTTGATTAAAATTTCAAATGCATCTTCATTTCTCCTATATTTGAAGAAGTCACCTTTTCATTTACAACAAAAATATTACGTTTTTTATATCGTCTTATTGTTCTAGAAATTTCTAATTCTAACAGATTTATTGTTCGAAGACATTTTTAACATCTCTAATGCACCAGAGGAAATGCTACAAATAATTCACTTTATGTTATAATATTTTTTAAATTAATGTTATGATTCTTTCAAATTGTTTCAATTCTTATTAAAACATGACTTAAAGATTCAGTATCATTCTCTTCTTCAAATTATCCTCCAACTAATTCTTTTCTACTAATATGTTTTCATTTTATCAAATAATCCAAACTGCCTTTTATTTATAAAAATAAATACAAACTTCCTAAAGTTTGCTAAAATATGAAGTAACCAGCTCCGTTTCAAATTCTCAACGATTTGACAAATAAATAATTTATATAAAATTAGGAATCCTTCTAACTTGTGCGGTCACGCCATTTACTACCAGCTTATAGAGCAAATCAGTGGCAAAATTAAATACAGAAATCTCGTTAAAAAAAAAGCGACTATTCTTTTTATCTTTAATTCGATCTCTGCTTTATATTTAATATATTAAATACATATACATAGAATCATTATTTGATTATAAATTTTGATCATATCTGAAAAGGTGAGGAAAATTTTTTAGTTTTGAAAAACAAAATTAATGTCAGAAAACGTTGTAGAAGAATTATAGTTTTAGACGCAGAAAGACAGATATACACAATAACACTAGGCCATTAACTCGTTATAAATACCTACTGGTTTGTTGTAATACTTTCATTAGTCTTTTTATTTCGAATTCAAAATATGACTTTTTTATCTTTCCATTTTTAGCAATCAAAGTATTTTTGAATTTTCATTACACATACAAGTTTTTTCAAGATTTTAGTTACAAGAAAACAAAAAATATGTGTTGATTGATTAGTGTCCATTATTGAGTTATTGAAAATTGGTTTGTGTCTCCAATTGATTTAACGACAATTTCAAGTAATTTATAGAAAAATGGCAAACTATAGTCTTACCCACATAACTTATTAAAGGTAAATCCATTACGAAAATTTTATGTAATTCAAATCATATCATTTTCAGCTCTGTCTAAAAATTTTATTATAAAAATACTGAAAGAAAATCTAAAATGTCTAAAAATTTTACGAAATGTTTAAGACTAAACATTATCTCCACAATATATTTTGTGAAATAAAACAGAAATCTCACACACCTCGTAAAAAAATTTTCCTCAAAAACATTTACAACCACACCCACACCATATGGATCATGTAATTTCCTTTCCATTGCGAATATATGGCTTCCATCAAATTATTTGGAGCAAAGGCTTTTCGTAAAAATTTACAAATTTGTTAAAATTTTATTATATTAGTGACAGAAACTGATTTACGAATCCTATAAAAATATTTTCTTTTTTAACCGAAAAAAATTAAAATTGATTTTATTGATATTTTTTAATAATAATTTTAATTTATTTTATTTTTTTTTTTTTTGAAGAAATAAATATTGCATTATGTAAAAAGCAAATGCAAATAAAATAATAGTAGTTATAATTTAGAATAAAAATTTAAAAAGAAAAACAAAAAAAAAAGAATATCGATATCACGGCAATATTTATTTGTACTAGACAACAGCAAATTTAAAAAGGAAATTTTTTATGTCCTTTTCCTGCATACTCTTTTATTTCCATTTTTTTTTTCCATTTATTTACAATTTCCATTACCATTACCATTATGATTTTAAATATTATATTATATTTATGTAATTACAATTATTTGTATTTACTATTATTATGTATTATATACAAATCTTCACTTTAATAAACAAACAAAAAAAAACAATTATATTTTTATTTTAAGATTAAATTTAAGAAACTCAACTGTTAGTATGTCCACTTTAAGAATCACCGGTACTAATTTTAAAATAAATTTTTTTTTTCTATTTTCAAAGTACAGTTACAAAGTAAACGGGCGACTCCTATTAAAGTCTATGTTTTTCTCCTTCTTATTTATTTATTTATTTATATTAATATTGCATACATAAATGTAATGCAATATTATTGAACCATCGGCTACTAAAGGCCATTATAGGTTTTTATACTATTATTAAATTATATACTAACATTATTTATTTTGTTTATATTATATACTATTTACATTATATTTGGTCGTAAGGGGGGTATATAAAGAAAAAACATTTACGACCTGTGCAGAGATCGAACCCACACTCCTTCGGTTAATACGCCACACGCCTACCCACTAGACTACCGAAGCCCCTCTCCTTCTTAATTTCGAATGAATTTTGAGAAAATATTTGCATATTTATAGGGATTAATTAAAAAAAAGCGCTTTTTAATAGTGAATACTTGATAAGTCTTTTTACATTAATATGACATTAACATTAATATCATAAGTGAACCTTTACATAAATATGGAGAAAGTCATCCTTTTGTCCCTGACTTTTCCGTAGCTGATGAAGTTTAAACTTTATAATATTTTTTAAAAATCTTACTGAAATTTCTGTTAGTCTATAAAGCAATCATTTTAAAGTAATTGGCTCTATGGTACAATATATTGTCAAATTTATAGATTTTTTTCCGGCATTTAAAAAAATGATCGATTTTTTTTTATCATTAACAAACAAGGATAAAAACTTTTCACGTTTAAACATGGGCAAAAACTTTTAAGGACAAAAACTTTTAACTTTTAAACATGAGCAAAAACTTTTAACTTTTAAAGTTTGTAACGTCATTTGCTGAAAATAAGTGAGAGTAAAAATCTTAAATCGTGCCGTGAGCCGTAAAATCTTACAAGCCGTGAGAAAAATAAAAGCCTTAATAAGAATTATTCGCAATTGGAAAAACGTTTAAATATTGGTAGCATTTGAAAAAAAAAAAAAAAAAAATTAAAATTTCATAGCAAAGTAATCTTATAAATTGAATTGTTCTAAAAAAATACATATAATGTATGCATATATAAACATATACATAATATTTTTTTGTATCTACATATATATGTATAATATCGGTAATTGTATATACAATAAAATAATAAAATTTTATTATTATTGTAAATAAAATATTAGAAAAGCGACCCCAATAATCATTATTAAATGGAAATGATTTTATTTTTATAAAAAAAACTTTTAAAAACAAATTGAAAAATGAAAAGAAAATAAAACCAAATATCAAATATAGAAAACCACATTTTCAATATTAATTTATTTTCATTGATTTTTTTTGTTTTTTGATTTTGTGAAATTTTCTATTATTTTGTCTTTTGGACATTTTTTTTGGATATGATGAATATAGGAATTGGTGAAAATAACAAAAGAAAAAAAAAACAAAACCTATAATAGGTTATCTAATAACAGTTTTTTAATTTGTAACAGTAATTTTTTCGTATTATTTGAAATTGATATATTTAAACCTTATTTTATTTGGTAAAATAAAAATAATTCAATATGACTCCTGAAAATATGCAATTTTAGATAACAGCTGTCGCTGAATATGTAAAAACGTGAGGCAGGGCGAATATATATTATATGTCATTGAATCAGTAAAAAGTCCTTTTTCTTAACAAATTCTGCTTGCGACCAAACATTTAAATAAAGAAAAAATAAATACAATTTTATGTTTGACTACAATTTGGTTTATTTACAATTTCTAGAAAAATGAATTTTTCAATTGAAGTTGATCATTAGATACGTTATAATTTTATTCAGGTACCTACAGAATCTTGGAACGAACTTTTTTTATTGCCGGAATCAGTCTTAAAAATTCAGATTCTCTGTTTTAATCTCTGATTTACTATTAACAGATACAGTTTTTTCTGAGAACCTCTGTTTGTTGAGAAGTGGTCTTTCTTTTTTTTTAATTTTTAGTTTTAATTTTTCGCTGCACAGGACTAGACAAATGGAAAAAAGAGGGGAGCGTGTCATATGCCTGTATTTCATTTGCACGCAGTATCATTTGCCTGTTCGTTTGCCTGTATTTCACTTGACTGTATTTCATTTGCCTGTATTTCATTAATTAGCATGTATTTCATTCTAAATTAGGAGAGATTTTAGAGTTGCATTCAAAAGCAGGACTTTACGTTTTTTCCAGAATATTTATATAAATGCATATGTGAGAATCTGAATTAGGAGGCACTTTAATGAATTGAAAATCAAAGTTATACACGTTTTGCAGAATATTTGTATAATATATTTTTTGTATAATAACATGAAATACAGGCAAATAAAATACAGACAAATGCAATACAGTCAAACGAAATACAGTCAAAAAAAATACAGGCTATCACAAGCCAAGCCACAAGTAACCCTAAAAGAGACAAAAGTGATTGAAAAAAAAAAATTCTTTACCTTTTTTAACGCTTTAATTTTTCACTAAATATCTGTTATTATATTTTAAAAAATTGTCTGCTAATATTTAAAAAATAGCCAATTGTTGAGACGCTTAAAGTAAATGTTTTTTATTTATAGTGTTAAAATGGTAATCTAAAAAAAAATTGTATTCTATATTTTTGGTGTTGATTGTATTTAAATGATTTTTAATGACAAATCAATTGTAATAGTTGACGCGTCAACTATAACATTAAATTAAATTTTTTATTTGTTTTTTTTTTTGGTTTAGTTATTTACCATTAGGTGTCGCTTTAGGTCACAATTGAATGATTTTATAATATTTTTAAATTAAATTTTTGGAAAAACAAAGAAAAAAAATTTCCATTTAATACTTTTCCCGTGTTTTATTTTAATTTTATTTTAGATGCGGTGGCGTTTTTTATTATTTTGTTTTTTTTTGTTGTTTTTTTTTTTGGTTATTAAATGTTGATTTTGGGGTTGATTTGATTTTTAAAGAATATTATATTTAAATCTATTTTTGTACCATATGTTTAGTTGTTTTTCATTTGATTAAATAATGTTTTGTAGAAAATTTCTACAAAATTGAATAAAATTGATAATATTGTAATGGAAATATAAAAATTCTTTAAATTTATATGACATATTGATTTTGGAAATTAATGAAGTATAGAATATTTAATTTTTATAGTATAATGTATATGAATTATATTAATTACATTAATATTTTTATACATAGAAAAGGTAAATTTAAGTTATTGTATTAATATTTAAAGTAAAAATTATTTTAAACAAAATTTTAATTACTTATAGGCTCCATATAATGCTTCTTGAGTTAGGAATGCCATTTCAGTACCTTATTTTACTTTCTTAGTGATAATATATCTAAATTTATCTTAAACAAACAACTTACAATTAAGAGAATAACATATTATGCTTTTTGATATTTATCAATTATCGGTTGGTAAAGTGTTAATGTATTTAAATATTTGAAGATAAATGTTAGGTTGTGACCAGATTTTTCATAAAAGTTGTTTTCGTATACACTTTTTGAAATTTTTAAACATTCACCGTGCTTAAATTTTTTTTTTTAGAAATATTAAATTATTAGCCTAAAACCACGTTATCTATTGCTTTTGACGCGAAAGTACGTTTATATGTTTAACCACTTTATGAACGTTGACTGCGTTAATCGTATAAAACATTTTTTAAGTGAACATTTAATTTTTTAGATACTAAAATTTTTATTGATTTGTGTTTCTAATATAAAATATAAATTTAATTTCGTAAAATGTAAAAATTAAGTATAACAAGTTACGAACATTTAATAGCTATATATCCTTTCAAAAAATTAAATACTTGAAAGGATAGGTTGACAAAAGTTTAGTTTAAAACCGAAAATACTTATTCTCGCTGTATTCCAAGAAAAATTTAAAATTGATATATTTGAGTCCTATACGAAGCACAAAACAAAATAAAGAATTTAAAAAATGTTTACCTATTAATAAAAAAAATTTATAAAATTCGTTTTGTATTTGGAGAATCATAACATAAATTTGTTTTTCTATTATCCTTTTTAAACTTTTTAAAAAAAAGTTTTTTTTTTTATTGTGTTTATATCCATAGAAACATAGTTTTTATAGTATATAATAAATTTGCCATTACGTTTGTAATACCTTTAAGAATAGATATGGAAAATTATATAATACATTCTTGTTTAGGATCAAATTCTAAGTTGATTTAGCTATGTAAGTTTGGCCGGTATGTGCGAAGGATAATGCAATTTCTCAATTGCAATTGAACAAGTTTGATAGGCGGGTTCGAATAGACGTCATACTATTCCTTATTTTTTGTATGAGTAGAACTCTGCAGTGTATAATTAAGCTAAATATTTGAAATTTTGTCAAAACAAATTAAGTTTTATGTCAACCACTTCTACAAATTTTGTTAGTTTAACTTAACACATTCGGGTTCCTATGAAAGTTATATGTCTATCATATCTTAATAATTTTAAAAGATAGATATCTGAAATTTTATAAAAGATGGTCTAGTTTTTGCTTTAATTTTAATTCTTCTACAAGATAAATACCATTTCAATTAAGTTTTCTAAAAGAAGATTACATTATATGGAAACAGCATAATAATATTATGTTCGGGCGAGTATCCTAGAGTTTCCATAGTCTATCTACACTTTCTCTCGTTTTAATTATTATTTTTTCATTATAAATTCGATTTATTAATTTATATTTTTATTTTAATGTAATTGTATTGTACTGTTATTTGCACATAATCATAAATAAGTTTGTGTAGAAAATTTAATAGTAAAAAAGTACATTTACAAAATACAACACTTCCGCATCAGAAACGCAGCTGTTGGCAACAGCAGGAATTTTTACCATAAATGAAATAGAATAAAAGAAAAAAACAGTCGGAAAATATTGAGGAAAATGGGAGATGAAATTGAGGTAGGTATATTGTTTTGTTACTGAAAACTATTTTAATTACCATTATAATAGCCAAAAATAAAAACATAAAAACAAAATTTATTTCTATTGTTTAAGATGACGTATCAGTAAAGAAAAAGTTTTTTTTAAGTTTTTATTTATTTTCTTTTTTATTGTTTTAGATACATTTTAGTATTTTGTTCTGAATGTTTTATGAAAATCAGTTTTTCATGTTTTTCATGTTTTTTTGTTGTTTGCCTTTACGAAAAAAGAAAATGGAAAATTTGGTATGTTTTTACATTTTTTATGTTGTTCTGTTGTAAAACAAAAAAATATATAAGAATGTAAAATTAACCTTAGAACAATTGAAACAATAAAATGTTTATAAAAGTTTTTTTTTTTTGGTTTGATTTTTTTGAAATACAAGTTTCAATGGTTGTAGTTTTTGAAAAGAATAAAAATTTATTTTAAATTTTGTGACCTTTATTTTATTTTCATAATTTCTTTCAAATAAATTAAGAAGTATTATGAAGGTATTGTTTTAACTGAAATGAAGTGAACTTTTAGAAAATTATAAATTTAGATGCATTATATCAAAATACCGAAGCTCCAAAAGGTAACAAGTAAATATCTACATTATGATTTTAAAGACCTATGTAGAGGTATTAGGTGGTCAAGTGTTCTAGTAAATATATTGTTTAACTAGTGGAGGAAGCGTGCATTCAAATTTTGTACTGGTTGCATTTTTACAATCACCTCTTACTATCACCAACACTCAAAAGTGTTCTACGGATTTAGAATTTAGTGATTGAAAGTGAAAATTGATTAGTGATTTAGTGAGTGAAGTTGAAAATCGATTGGTAACAAATTCAGATCAAATATCGTATAAAATCATATACGAATTGCTTTTAATCCAGTACTTTAGACTATAAAAAAGAACTAAATTTTAAGAAATGTAAAGTTAGACAACAAATAGAACTACTTAGACAGGTTCCTTTACTATTGAAGATTTCTTGAAACAAAAAGTTGAAGATTTCTTGAAACAAAAAGTTGAAGATTTCTTGAAACAAAGAGAAAAATTTTAACATTTAAACTTTTATACTGTTCCGTTTTTTATAGTAAATTTTATACGGACAATGCATTTATGCATATTTAGACGTCTTAAGTTAGAAAAATATTTTGATAAGTGTGTAAGAATATATCTTTCAAGGAGTTAATATTTCAATTATAATTTCTTACATCAATTCCAACGATTTTATGAAAGTGATTTTACAGATTTCAAAGTAGGCTCTAGCCTAGACTAGAATGTTATAGAAACAGTAACTGGAGAGTGGTTCAGTTCATTACAAAAGATAAATTTAATCTTCTGATATAAGAACATAAAGGTATTACTTAGAGAAGTTACTTAATATAAAGGTGTTACTCAGCGTTCAGCATAGTAAAACATAAATAATATGAATATATAATCAAGATTATATGTGATTACATCATAATATTTTTTATCACCTTGTTTTATTCAAACAATTTTTATATATATACATATATCTATACATAAGTAAATCATTTTATTTGGATCCAATTAAATTTATAAAATGAAACTTGAATAAATCTGTATATTACTATATCTATAGATATTTAATAATCTGAATAGAACAGTTGAAAATAAATAACGATTACAATTTTCTTTTATGCTAATTAAATTTCATCAGCTTAAGATAACAATTTCCAGTTCAATGATTTATAAAGAGAAAGAATTTATTAAAGGATATTTATTATATCCTTATAAAGTTGCTAAAAACTTTTAAAATTCAATATATCGATATATAAAATACGAAGAGTAGAATATAAAAAAACAAAAAAAAGATTAAGGAATGGTATTAACTATATACTTTCAAAGTAATTTTTTGGTAATTCCTTAAAACAAAAAAACCAAAAAAAAAAAAACAAAAAAATTCCTTAGTTTTGTATTTAAAATTTTAAAAGGGTGTCGTATTTTTCAATTTATTATACTAAATATAAAACAATTGGTGTCTTAATGAATTGGAATACTTTTTATTTAATATTTTGTTCAATTTAAAATATTTCAAAAAAGATTGTAATTAAATTTTTGATAAATGTTGAAATTTAAATAATGGTATGGATTTGGTATAGTATAGGAGAGTTGATTTAAACTTTTTTTTTTTTTATTCAAAAATATTTATAAAAGATGTAATATAAGTATAGGGTGTCTTGGGGATAATATCCCACGTGAAGAAGTAATATGAAGAGGATGAAGAAGGCTTTAACTCTTTTCGTTTGTAAGTGGGTGTGTTTATAAAACTTCCACACTTTTAAAGAAAAAATAATGAAATTTTAATCATAGATGGGTCAAATATAATGTTGCTAAGCATTATTATATAGCTATATAGCTCCATATAATTGGAGCATTATGGAGCTACGACGTATAAAGGTTGGGAAAAGTCATATAGTCAAATGTATATATCCCAGGTTCTGCTCAATATTTTTTTCAATTTTAAATGAAAATCTACAGAAAATAGCTTTGAATATCAAAATTATTTAATTTGGAATTTAGTATTTGTATTTATGGTTCTATCGTTATTTGTATATGTATTCTACCGTTAAACAAAAATTTGAAAGATTTTCATTTTACCATACATCTTCCATATCTCTAGCAACACCTCTAGATATAAAATCTTGATATTTTAAAATTTTTACTGAATAAAGATCTTTCAGAATTAGTATCAGTTACCTCGGAAATGAATTTTTATACCACCCCTTGTTTAAGAATTACAGGAGGACTGAAAATTAAATAGATATAATTAGGTTTTAAAGTATATCGCAAAAAATAAAGCTGCATTTTTTCTAATTTTTTGTTGAATATAAAAATTCAAAGAAAATTTACAAATTTTGATGCAAGTCAAAATTATATTCTAAACAGGTTTTATTGTCTGGTCGAAAATGTGGCCCTTTAAAAATCTTTTGCTTTACATTCGCATTGTTTTTTTAGCTATAAAATCAAAACCATAGTTAGGAACTGAAAAATTGAAAGTGTACATTAAAATCTGCTGAATTTCTTGGTTTTATTACTTATTAAAAGTTATGAAAATTATTTTTTTTTATTTGGAACTTATAGCGACTTGAGCATGTCTTAAAAATTATTAGCATTTTGTATATAACTTTGTGTATATATAGGTATACATATATTTTTGAACCTATATTGTTCAAAAAATTATACAATTAGCTACTATTGGGGTTTTTCTTTTATTGTTTTGACCTCCGATGTCATATACTACTACGGCAGGTTATTCCTGGGACACACTGTGTATTATAAAAGATTTTTTAAATTTTCGGAACATAATGTAAAAGGATTTCTTAATTTAAATTTTTCAAATTTAAAACTTTACAAGAAAATTTTGTTGATAGACGAAACACCAAATTTATTCTTTGAATATTGTTAAATCTACTTTCTTGTTAAATTAATCGTAATATTAACAATTTTAGATTGATTGAAATGGTTGTCTTTTTAAAAGGTTAAACATCTAGACTACTTAGAAAGCTGAGATCAGTTCGCACATGTTTTTTTTTGGAGAATTATTAATTTAGAATTTTATAAGGAATGTTATAAACTTTGCATTTTCACAAAATTATATACGATTTTATTTTATGGTACCGTATTTGCATTCTAATGCAGTTTAATTAGACGCAAGATTTACATTACGCCTTACGCGACATTTCAAATGTCACTGCACTCTAAGGTTTTGTAAAGATGTCATCACTAAATAAAAATTATTGCAAACCTATATCAGTTTTATTTGATTTGTAATTTGAATTTATTATTTAATTAATATGTTAATATATTGTTAATAAATATTTTGAGGACAAAATACATTTTATATATAAATTATTTCAACAAAATGATTACAAGTAATTTTTGTTTTTTAATTATGCATTAAAAAAACCTTTAGGTTGTGCTCTCAAGTGTATATACCCAAAGTGTATATTGTTAAGTGTATAAACCAAAATAAATGTTGTGCACGAGATTCTTTAGTTATTGGGTATTATGAACTACAAGTTTTTTTTAATTATCAAGTATTCTTACTGTTTAACAATTTTGTTATTATATGTTAATATAAAATATTATTCAAAATGTAATTATTACTCTTTAATAACGTTTTTTTTTTTAATTTACAAACATTTTTCTGTTTAATAAGAGTCGAATTTTCAAAAATATTTTTTGAGATACGTTGCGATGTTATAAGTAGGCAGAAATGAAAAACATAAAAGTAAAGCAATAACAATTGCCATTTAAAATTTCTCCAGTTAAATAAATTCAAAAATGATATATGTATAAGTATATCTAGATTTTTTTTATATTCGAACATTTTCGATATCATTTCTATTTTGTTCCTCTAATTTTCTTAACTTTTCTCGAAGTAGGAAGACCATTGCAACAATTTGTTTTAAAGATAATTATTTAAACGAAATGTCCAACGCACTTTAGTAGTCTTGTAGTTTATTCGCTCTTACATTATTTCCCATTCCTTAGAAGAAAAATCAATAATAGTGTCAGCAAACACTTAAACCTTTACCGAGATAGATTTTGATATTTTATGATTTAGGCACCAACAGTCTAATTTCCTTCAGGGGAATAAAATATTAAATTTTCAATGATTTCAATATTTGTGAATTTAGATATCAGTGAAATTTAATCAAGGAAGAGTGAGAATCTACCACCAAAGACTTAAACCTTTACCGAGATAGATTTTGAAATTTTATGATTTACGCACCAACAGTCTAATTTCTTTCAGGGGAATAAAATATTAAATTTTCAATGATTTCAATATTTGTAAATTTAGATATCAGTGAAATTTAATAAAGAAAGAGTAAGAGTCTACCACCAAAGATTTAAACCCTTACCGAGAAAAATTTTGAATTTTTATGATTTAGACACCAAAAGTTTAATTTCTTTCCGGCAAGCAATAAAATATTAAATTTGCAATGATTTCAATATTTGTAAATTTAGATATCAGAGAAATTTAATCAAGAAAAAGTAAGAGTCTACCACCAAAGACTTAAACATTTACCGAGAAAAATTTTGAACTTTTATGATTTAGACACCAAAAGTTTAATTTCTTTCCGGCAAGCAATTAAATATTAAATTTTCAATGATTTCAATATTTGTAAATTTAGATATCAGTGAAATTTAATAAAGAAAGAGTAAGAGTCTACCACCAAAGACTTAAATCTTTACCGAGATAGATTTGAAATTTTATGATTTACGCACCAACAGTCTAATTTCTTTCAGGGGAATAAAATATTAAATTTTCAATGAATTCAATATTTGTGAATTTAGATATAAGTGAAATTTAGTCAAGGAAGAGTAAGAGTCTACCACCAAAGACATAAACCCTTACCGAAATAAATTTTGAAATTTTATGATTTAGGCACCAACAGTCTAATTTCTTTCAGGGGAATAAAATATTAGATGTTCAATGATATTTGTCAAATAAATCAATCTTTTTAATGTTTGAAAATTCAATTAGTACGTACTCAAAGTGTCTAAAAGTCCATTCAAGATTTTGATAGTAAATTAAGATTGTAGGTTTAGAAAAATTTAAAAAAAAACTACAAACTAGATAGACCGACTAA
This sequence comes from Poecilobothrus nobilitatus, assembly GCA_947095535.1. Lineage (NCBI taxonomy): Eukaryota > Metazoa > Arthropoda > Insecta > Diptera > Dolichopodidae > Poecilobothrus > Poecilobothrus nobilitatus. The sequence continues at coordinate 27,128,214 of OX352774.1, read as the reverse complement.
TTTATTTAATTTAAACTGTAATCCAAAAATTGTTTTTAAATTGTATATATAATAATTACAAAAGAGCTCCTGGCTTTTCGTATAAATCAATGTTACGCGATTAAACAAATTTTTCTTATAATTTTACACAGATTAGTTTTTGGTATGACCATTCCATATAAGACTTTATATAAGAACGCAATAATTGAAAAAGTATTCTTTTGATTATGATTTCCTTGTTGATTTCTTTTCTAATTGAGTTTTAGGAATTCTTTACAATTGTCTCAATTTGTTTTATGTTTTTTTGTTTTTAATTTGCGAAATTCACAATTGCGAAACAAAAAAAAAAAAAGAAGAAGATACCTATAGGTATGAATATTTTGCATAATGCCCCTAGTTAGAATTTATTTTGTTTCATAATTTTTTGAACTGCAACCACATTACCTGGATTATTTAGTATTTTTTTTTCTTTTTACTTTTAATTTTTCTTCAAATAGTTTTTATATTCGTGTTTTCTTTTTTTTTTCTTTATTTTTTCTAAAGAACGATTTTTATTCAAGTATTTCTTAAATATGAATTTGATTTTATTTCATTTGGATGTGGAATGTATATTCAGGCATATTTTGATTCATTTATACAAAAAATTTTCTACGCAATTCAAAAAACAAAAGAATTTATAATATTCTGGAATTTAATACGAAAAAGATATAAAAAAAAAAAACAGAAAACAAAACAAAAAGCCGAATAGTAATAATAAATTATGTTTAAGAGAGAAGTTAAAAATGATTTTAAAAGGTTGGTTACCAAAATAAGAATTATTTTCCTTTTATAATAACTTATATGATAACGTGTATTTCCATATTTTCCATTTTCTAATAAGCGATAATACAAAACATGTAAAAGATATTTTGTCAATAGATTTAAATACGCTAAATTTTCTTCTGTTACCAATTCTGTCGGTATTGTGTTAATTTTTTAACATTTCGAAAGCAGCTTCTCTTTTTTTGGTTTTATTGAAACATTCTGTTCCGAAATACCAATTTTTTTTTAAAGTAACTCACAGTAAGTGTATCTTTGGTATGTAAAGTTAAACACAATAAGGCAGTAACTTTAAATTGTAGTCCTTTATCTTTAAACCGTTATTTTTTAAAAGTTTAATTTATTCTTTTGAGGTTGACATCATTTACTATAAAAAATTCTAAAAGATAAATTGTTTTTTTAAAGCAAAAATTAAATGAAATGATGCAGAAAAATTATAAATAAAGTTTTCTTGATTTTATTTAATTAAACCACTTTAATATATTTGACAACATTTTTTTTTTTACTACCAAAATGTTATAAAGTAAACAGTAAAAATTTCAATAGAGTTTGCTGGTAAAGTTTGAAGCTGTCAAATTTTACAGTTGCAGAAGTAATTGCTGCCTTTATTTAAAGTATAAGTCTTAAAAATGTGTTTCAAAAATTTGTTTGCAATTATTACACTATAGAACGAAAATAGAAATTCAACCTAGAGTATAAATGGTAAAACCCAAGAACGCACACGGTTATTTCGAATAAAACGTCATTCATGAATAAATAAACAAAAAAAAAAAAATGGTTTAACTATTTCCAAAGATTAAAAGTGAAATTGGAAAGTTATTGTAACTTACTTTATAGCACTGATTTTGAGTTAATACTTATGGGTACATAATATGTTTAATTTTATATACATAAAGCTGATTCTAACGAATCCTTGAAACCACTCACTCACTCACTCATTTCGTATCAAAAAGATGAAGAATTTCGCTAGAGACTAGCTGTAAAAGGCACTTAATAGAGTTTGATGTGTAACCAGCCAGAAAAATGAAATTGGATCTTTTTGGTTCCAAAGGAGTCCTTTTAGCCCTTTGTATGTTGTATGGCGAATTCTGTATTTATACCCGAATGTCCTCATATGGGCTATCATTGAAAAAGTTTTTGCGAGTCTTTGCTTCTATGATGCTTGGGTCCACAAAGCTTTTATAAGCCCTTAAAATAAAATCAGCTATATATGATCATGTGGGGTATCATTAAAAATATCTTGGCGAACTCTTCAACTTACCTTTGCGGACCATTGTACTAAGACACCCTTCTTGGTTCGTGAAACTGTTTATAAGCTCGAAATATAAAAGTCAACGGTATATTATCATATGTGGGGTATCAGGACTCTGGTCTCAGGATACCCTGCTTGAGTCCAGAAAGATTTTATAAGCCTTTGATATAAACTACCCTTATAAGTCTTACTATAAAAATCAGCGATACAATGATTTTTCAAAATGCCATGCAATTTAATCAACTATTTGACGCTTGCAATACAAGCAAACATTATTAGTTTTATATGTATATGTATCAAATATATATTAGATTTGTAAATATTGTATTTTTTTATTGCATTGAATAGTGCATTGAAAAACAATTGAATAGAGATGATAGGATTTTACAATAATTATTAAAATTGTAGGATTGTGATGATGAAAATAACAATTTAAAATATCAGCATTCCCTACCCTACAATTTAAGGGAATTTTTAATCATATCAACCTCACAACATAAACTTTAGTCTCAACCACGGATACAAATTAGACACACGACTTAACCACATATTCATATAATGGAATTAGCAATTTCAAGACGTTTCAAGACAAATATAAGGAAGAATAAAAATAGATAAGCAAAAGTATAGAAAAGATAGAAAATAAACAACAGACAGCAAAACATTTTTCAAATATAAAAAAAATCTTCATAAATCAATTCATATTAAATTCAGTATTTAAAAATCAACTGTTTAAACATAATGTTTTACACGCCGTATTAAAAAGAAAAATAGTAGTTAAAAAAAACACAAATAAAAAAAAAAAAAACCTATCCGATTTTTAAAACAATGATTAAAACCTTTTAAAAAATACATCAGAAAGAAAATTCAGAAATTTGTAAAGAAAACCACAAAATCTCTTGTTTTTGCAAGTCGGTGTTTCTAAGTCGTTTTTTTTTAAATAAACATATCTAAATCATCATTATTTTGATAATATTTATATATATGTATATATATATCTCCCTTTAAGATCTTCATCATTCTTATTCAACATCATCATTATCATTATTATGATTATTGTTATTTTATTAATATTAAAATACTGATGGTATGCTTGTATTGTAATTTTTAATATCGTATACAATGTTGCAATGTTTTTGCTCTTGTTATGCATTATTCTTTTTATTGCTTTTTTTTTGTTTTTTTTTTTCTTTGTTTTCTTTTGTTTCCTTTCACTTTATATGTATTTTTTTTTATTTATTTTTCTCCTTCAACATTTTCAACACACATTTTCATCATATTATATGAAATAAAATCAGTTATGCATGAAAAATTTGTGATATATAAAAGGTAAACCAAGTTTTTCATCATCATCATAATCATAATCATCATCATCATTATTATTCTCACTTTTTGTTATTTTTTTTTTTATCATTTTTATCATTATTATGATAATGAAATCGTTCTATAAAGATAAACGTATGCAACCACATAATATCTCATATGCATTATATACATACACATATATATACATATACATTTATTTATCACTATTCCATAATTTCCTATGCTTCTGTATCATATCATATTACACAGGTAACTTTTTGTATAGGCATTTTTTTCTTCTACTTCTTAAAAACAAAACAATGTGCAATTATTAAAGGTGGAGGTTTTGTTTTTTTTTCTGTTTTTTTTTTTTTTTTGTTGTTATTGAAACTATTTTATGATGAATTTTCTCTTTTCGCGAATACCAAAAGAACAACAAAGTTAGCAAAAAAGAAAAAAAAAAACATATTATATACCTACTATCAGATTATAATATGGTTAATGATAATGATGAAGATGGAAGGAATTGATATAATGATGAATATGATGAAAATGATATGAAAAATATATTTTGTATTTTTCTATCTGTTTAAAACTAAAAACAAATTAATAGCTGAAGATGATTAAGGGGAATAATGATCATGTCGAGGTATATGAAGGTGAAAAGAAATTTATGTAAGTAGAAAAAAATTTAAAAATCAGCATATAGGTAAAATTTTATTTTAAATATTTGCCTCTCTATACACAAAGTTGAATTGGTTTGGAATTTTTTTTTTTTTTGCTTTTGTTTTTTTTTGTTTTTGTTGCAAGTTAAAGAAATGAGAGTAAAACAAAAAAAAAAAAAAAATATTTTCAAAAGTACAGTAAAGGAAATAAAAATAAAGTATTTGCTTATTATTTTTACAAATTAACTCTATCTACTAAGCTTCACTTTCTAGAGAAAATAAAATACCTGTTAAACAATTGAAACTTCTTGAAACTTTTAATTTGATAAAATTTTAACATTTATGAAGAATTTTTTTCGTACATAAATACATATCTAAAAAAACAATTTGAAAAAGATAGGTTAGAATAACCTGCCAATTGCCAAGCCATATATGTTTTTTCAATTTTTATTGTTTTTTAAAGCTAAAGATCATTTCAATGTAATATAAGTAATTTTACAAATTAAATTAAGTTTTGTTATAGATATAATTTCAACTTGAATTGAAAGGAGCCATCCTTTTATAAATCGGCGACTTTTTTAAAATTATTTTAATTATAATTATGATACGCTATACGATATTTCCTAAAGTGCTAATAAAGACAGTTATGGCTTATGCATGTATCTACATGACATATTAAAGTGGTGATGACGTAACTCATTTCACGCTCAGAACATTTGAAATAGAATTTTACGATATTGAAATTGTTAAATAAATCTAATAGAATAATTTAATATCATCAGTGTCTTTTGTGAAAAAAATATTGTCAATAATTTGTATGTTATCGTAAAAAATTTATTATTATTTTGAAAACGTAAATAAAACAAGAAAAAAATTTCGTAGTAAAGACAAATTTTGTATACACATTTTTAAAATATTTCCATCTATATTTTACATTTTTAGGTTAGAAAAAGTGGGTCGCCAATTGTATACGGAATAATTTTTGTATAAAGTTAAAGACAGCATAAATAAAAACTAGTTTTATTTCTGTATAATCAAAATTACAAAATATATCTCTTAATTATTTAAAGTCTTTGATATTTTCTTATTCTAAAGATATTGTATTTAATTCTCTTCTAAAATGTGAGAAGCAATTTTTTTTTCCATTCCTACGAGAAGCGAATTATACGACTTAGTGGTCGTTTATTATTCATATTTCACTAAGTTTCAGTTTTTTTTTTTTTTTTAATAATTATTCTTACTAGGCCGTTGATTAATCGGCTGTACCTATTGTACAAGATTATGAAACACAAATATATAGTATATTTGTGCGACATCTATTATCTTATACAAGAATTATTTATTCTTTTTATTTATTTTATAATACGGTATTTAATTATTACTGTAAAAACTATTATGATAAAAATTATTAATATTGTATATTATCTCAGAAAAGTTTCTGAGTAAACTACAGAACTTTCGATTAGAAATGAGGTGATTTTATCACTACGCCATTAATTTAATTTGTAAGAATTAAGGCCAAATTATAATGACGCGTTGTTAAAGCTACATGTTTGCGGCGCGACGACGTTTAAAGTAGAATACACAAGTTTAAATGGCTCAAGTTACAATGGTGTAGGTTATAATTGACGTGTCATTATAATTTGGCCTTTAATCATATAAATAACGAGGAAGAATACAGTTGCCTTTGTCAACTCTTAGATACCCGTACGAACCGTTAGTATGTTCACAGCCTGTCACTCTGCTCACAATATTATTTTTTTAATATTTTAGTATTTTAAAATAATTTGGGTGAATTTTATAATTTCTAGAACTATGGGTTGTACATATATTCAAACTATATGTTTATATGTACATTCTTCAAAAGCAAATTCTAACCTTTCACATAACGATTATCAATCCAAAACTTTTTCAAATATTCTATAGTACCATTTAATACTAAGCGGTAAATGTATATTAAATTTACTTAGTACAAAATAGTAAATATAATTTTAAATATTATATTACATTATATTTAAATATTCCATTGACAGAATAATTTCTTATAAGTACAATAAAATACATATATGTATGTAAATACGGCGCTATATAATATACATCTATACTCTTATCATTCATTCACTAGTGACATATACGATATGTAAATAAACATTATATTATATAAGTATGTATATATATCAATATCATATAAATAAAAATTCTTCAAGCAACCGTTATGTTGTTTATTTATTTGCATTTTTATGTACTACGCATTATATCCTCAACAATTTCAAATTATCGAGTAAAACAAAATGCAAAAAATTTGTTGAAGAAATTTGTTAGAAAATTTGAAAAAATCAAGTAACACTTTCGTCAATTATAAAGTAACCCTATATTATTAAAAAAAGTTGTTAACAGAAATAAAAATATAATGTTGAAGCTTTAATTTTTGTGTATTACTTTAAAAAAATTTTAACAGGTGTTCAAGTTACAGGTGTTTAAAAATAGGAAATTTTCAGTTTTTGACCCCTTGCAGCTCCTAAACGGGGGGTGATACAAAAAAAATTTCTGAAATGACTCATACTTATTTTCAAAGATCTAACATCTGTCAAAATTTCAAGTTTCCAACTTAAACCGTTTAGAAGATAGAAGGGTTAAATGATTTTGCAAAATTTGAGTTTCACATAACGGTAAATTAAGACACCGTATGCCACAAATATATATTTATTGTATATATACTTTTAAAGCTAATAAAAGTAGTAATCGTTTGGCGTTTTTAAAATGAAGATATACCTTATACAACTTGTGCTATAACAATTTAAATATAGAGCTTTTTTGAACCTTTGGGAAGCTGTAGCTCCGTAACGGGTGGGGCTACAAAAAAAAGTTATAAAAAATAAAATTAATATTTTTGTGAGATCTATCAGTAGTTAAAATTTCATAGCTCTATTGCAAAAAACATGTCGGGATCTAAAAGTTAGGTGTTCGAGAGCTACCCTAAGGCTTGGTCCAAACTCAACCAAAAAAAATAGGGAACTTACAAATTACTCCCAAAATATTTTGTGTAAATTTCAAGATTCTAGCTTTCTTAGTTTTTGAGTTAGCGTGCTGACGGACGGACGGACGGACGGACGGACATGGCTCAAAAGTCTTAGAATTTTTTTCTGATCCGATCCATACCTTTGAAGGTATATCTAGCTCGCTTATTTCGAGGTGTTACAAACGGAGGAGTAATTTTATTATACCCGATCCTATCGTACGGGTATAAAAAGGATTCTTCCAATCGCTTGAATTTTAAATTCTCTAAAAACAAATGACTTTGCATTGAAACAATTATGTTCATGATTAATATGATAGACTTTGATTTAACTTAGGATAAAAATTCGATAGACTTTTTTTTTTTTGTTCTTTACTATATTAAAAACTTGGGTATTCCAAGTAAAAAAAAAAAAATTCTAATTGCGAAATATAAAACTAAAAAAAAAATTATAGTTTTATTTCAAAAAATTAAATTAAAAAAAAATTTTTTTTTATCCATGTTTTTAACTTGTATTTCCTCTTAGAAAAACTACTCATAACTCATTAAATAAAAAAAAAAAAGTTAAGGCGGTAAAACACCAGAAAAAAATATTTTATTTCTTTTTTTTATAAATTCCCCAATTTTTTTTTTTTTTTTTGAATAATTTTAGAGAAATGTTGAATTAATTTAAAAAAAAAAAATTGTTTTTTTCTCTTTAAAATTTATTCAAAGAATTTTTCCAAGAACAGACAATGTTGCAAATTTCTATACGAAGAAATAAATTTAGATTTTCTTTTCCATTTTATTTCTTTTATTAAATATGAATATTTTAAAACAATGGTTAAAAATATTTATAAAAAAAAAAAAAAAGAAATACTTCTTTTGAATTTTCTTTTAAAATTAATTTCCAAATCATTAAAAAACCACGAATGGGAAGAAAAATACTCTTGTTTTATTTTTTATAGTTTTTTTTTTATTTCTTATGCAATTTTAATGAGATGTAGTTAATATTTTATTTTATTTTTTCAGCAGTAGTGCATTAAAAATGTGAATATAAAAAAGATTAAAAAAAAAAAAAAATTCAAACAATATTGAATTTAAAACTTAGCTTTATCTTTAAGCTTGAATGTTTACATATACGTAATTTCTGTGCAGTTGATTGGAACTTGAAATTTTTGGCCTTTTTAAAGCATACTAAAAAATGCAAGAAAATATAAAAATAGCATTAATAGAAGAAAAATTATAAATATCTTTAAGTTGAGGTGATTGTAAGGTATAACATGATAAGTAATAATATATACATAATATGTTATTAGGGTTGAGTACTTCTGTGGCATAATGAGAAAAGTTGCAATTAGACAATGACAATTAGATAATTTTCGTTTTTCCTAATTGAGATGATAATGTCTTCAAAAGACACTAAAATTTCCTAAGCTCCTTTCGAAGTACGAAATTTACACCTACATTTTACCGTTACCAAAATAATTTTATATCTAGCATATGCTTGCATATTATGACGGATGGTAAAAAAATTGAAAGGAATTAGAAGGGAAAGGGGCATATTTATTGGTTAAGAAGTAAAATTAAATGGGGAATTAAGATGAAAGAAGTTAATTCCATTCTTGAATTTTTCCAAACACTCCCAATAGAACAAAAGAATGGAAAAAAATTAATAAGGTTATATTATACTAAAAAGTTAAATTTAATAAGTAAGCTGCATCCACTGTGTTTCTAGTACCGTCGAATGAAATACTAATAGTTAAAAACAGATAGATAAATTAAATTTTCCTGTTTTTACAGTTTGTAAAACCTTAACACATCATGTAGTTTAAAAATAATAAAAAAAAAAACCACGATTTAAAATTTCCAAAAATGAGGAACTCTCGATTATATTATTTTTATTTAAGGGGTAGATATATTGTGGTCCCCCTATTACTGCGTGTTGAGAATTTTGTCTGCACTTATTTTTTGTCAGCCTTATTGCCTCTAAAAACTTAAAGATCTGTGTAGAGAGTTTATTAGTGGTAGTTCGTTTTCGGTAAAGTAATATTCTCCTAGGTACATTCATCTTGCTCGGAGTAAAGTTCTGGTGTATTATGTATATTATGGGATGTATGGTGCTGTGGTGTATTACATATTATATTATGGAAAATCAAAATTTAACCGAATTTTACAGATTCTTAGTGTCTGAATTAAAAAAAATACGTTTAGATACTATTTTTGCAGTAAAAAGTAACTTTTTTATGAGAGAAAATAAATTTTTTAAAGAACTTTAAAATCAAAATTTAGTAAAAAAAAATGAAAATTTTAAATTATTAAATTTGTAAATGTTAAAAAAAAGCGAATGTTCTTTTTTTGTTTTAAAAAAAAAAAAAACAGTAATCTTGTTCATTAATAAACAGATAAACAAATATATATACATGGTTAAAGTTATACAATGTAAAAAATAGAACATGGATATAATTAATTAGCTAATTATTTTTGTAAACAGAAAATGAAATTCTTTTAAAATTAAAATTTTTCAATTTAATTAATAGTCTGTCCGGTATATTAAAAATTGCCAAAATTTTGTAAATTTAAAATGATGTGAATAAAAATGAAAAAAATAGTTGTTATCCGATTTTCGTTCTGAAAACATGATTCTTATTAAATTACCAGTAGTTTTTTTTTTTTATTTTTAAATTAGGACTGTCATAAATTTATAAAGTTAAAGCTATAAAGAAAGGGCGTCTAAAATGTTTAGATAACATTTTAATGAAAATAATATTAAGCAGGGGTACCATGATAGCCTAGTCACTAGTGGGTAAGATAAAACACGCTGTTAACACCGAGGGAGTGGGGGTTCAAATTCCACACACGTCGTAAGAGTTATTCCCCTTTACGACATTTACAGCCACGCCTGAAAAGGAAAGGTTGTGTAATTTTCTGTTCACATTTATGTGGCACTAAAAAAAAAAAACATGGTATTGAGCATATCACAAGGAGGGAATGAAGCAACAAGCTTCATTCTTTACCATACACAATGCATTTATGAAGTAACTTTTTTCCAAGAACAGCAACTTCTTTTGGAAAAAAAAGATATTTGAAATTGAATGTCTATGTTATTCTGCACAGATATAATATTTATTTATTTTAAATACATATGTTTATTTATTAATATATGAATGTATATTATTCAAAAACTTTTAGTTTTGAAAGCTCAACATTTAACCTTTTAAACCTTTTAAATATTTTGTTCGAACAAAAAACTAACAGTACAATAATAATGTTTCAGGATTAAGTCACAAAAGGAAACATGTTGCTCTACTTGCTTCTTAAATGAAAAAAAAAAATTTGATTTTATAAACTTGTAGAAGTTGTAAACCTTTTGTCCCATCTACAAGCGAGACATCTGTCAGTTAAGATATTGATGAAATGTTGTGAAGGAGATGTATTCTTGTTTGAGTTAAGCTTCAACACAAGTTTCAACAAAAATTTGTTTATTTCAGATATGAACAATATAAAAAGTTACAACCATTTTAAATAGTAAATAGCTAAAAAAGAGACAAACATTAAAGATGTCATGATGATGACATTTGTATTGTAAGATGTATTGTAAAAAAACAAATAGATTTGAAACAATTTTGAAAAAAGTTCAGGGCGTTCAGGTGTATCAAAAATCGTATTGTATAAGAATAAAGGTCGATTCCGACTACACTGGCGCATGACGACAGCGTGACGACAACGTATTTTTATTAACACTATATCATCGTCGGACGTGACGACACCGTATTTTTGACGGCACGACGTCGGCCAACAAAATAAAAACATCGTTAAGGAAAATATTTTAAATTACGTTACAGTGTTGGTATGCGGTCGTTGGTGTTGTTGTCGTCCAATGTGAATATATTCATAAGAAATGTATAGTACCTATGAATAAAAATCAAGTGCCGATGTAGTGAGAATCGACCTTAACTTCAACGAGGTAAAATTCGAAGTTTATAAGAAATAAAAATTAATTGAAAAAAAAAATACTCTAATTGTTATAACGGTATCAATTATATTTATTTATTTTTAATTTGTCGAAATTTTATTTGGAAATAAATTTTATTAAATAAAATTAATTTTGCTGTTTTCCTGTATTTTATTTTAAATTTTGTCTGATTTTTGTATATTTATTCTTTTTTTTACTATTTTTCCTTTTTTTTTTTTTTTGCTTTTTTAAATTGAAAATTTATTTAACTACAAAATTTATTTCCTATCGTACAATTTCCTGTTACTCATTAATTATGATATTTATTTATATTTCAATTTCCGATTTATTATTGTAATTATTATTATTATTATTTTTTTGTTTTTTTTTTTAATTGTAATTGTTGTTTTTTTATTTAATTTTTTAACTTTAATATCTTTTGCTTATTCGCCTTTTTGTGTTTATCCAATATTAAAATACAAAAAAAAAAGAAAAAAATCATTTATGTACATATATTTATTATATATTATGCAATATATATGCACGTATATATATATATATTTTTCCTTAATTATTTGCAATTAATTACAAAAGTTTTCATGAAAAGGAAACAAAAAATGAATCAAATTTTTTTTCTCTTTAACAATTTTTTTGATTTTTTCGTTATGGTTTTTATTTTTTATTCCTTTAAACTTTCATTTTAGATGAAATAAAAATTGAAAAACGTTAAAAGCATAGAACTGATACAAAAACTTTGTATTTAAAAATAATTAGAATATCTCAATTTATAAATTTTGTATATAATTTTTATCTTTAAATTTGCATAAATATATTCATAATATTTAAAAAGTATAACATATAAAATTTTCTTTTAGTAAAATTAATAATGAAAAAAGTAAATTTAACAGTAAGTCGATGCAACCGACTTATTTATAGCCTACACCTAAAAAATTCAAATTAAATTAAAAATCCATAAGTTATTTTAGTTAGGTATTTAATATAAGCTAAAAAAAATAAATGCTTTTACAACCTTTGTACAAAATTTCAGGTTTCTATCTTTATTAATTTCGAAGATATGCTTGTTCGGTCTTGGGAGTTGTGTAGGAGATACTCGAACAACCATTCCAACACCCTCGTCTAAAATTTGCAGTTTCTATCTTTATTAATTGCGAAGATATGCTTGTTCGGTTTCGGGAGGTACCCGAATATTTCCTCCAATTCATCTTAAATTTTAGGGATACCAAGGATTTAGGAAAAAACAGCCTCGTACAAAATTTTAAGTTTCTATCTTTATTAATTTCGAAGATATGCGTGTTCGGTTTTGGGAGTTGTATGGGAGGTACTCGAACCCATGGTCCGATTTCGCCCATTTGCAATCCCCCGCTTTTTTTAGTCATTGTTAACCTACAGTATAAATTTCATCAATCATAGCATCATTATTTTTTGAGTTATCATGCGTACGGACGGACGGACATCGCTAAATCGATTCAGGAGGTGATCCTGATTCAGAATATATATACATGTTCATATCTAACTCGCTTTCTTTTGGTAGTTACAAATACCATACCAAAGTTAATATACTCTACAAATATACGATAGTTAATATCTACTCTAGTTAATATACTATACTTTAGGTGTAGGGTATTATAATGAATGAAGATAGCAGTAATATTGGGTTGAAATGATGGATTCCATGAATATTATGTTGGCTAATTTATATAATTGTCCTTAGAGAGATCAAATACGATTTTTTATTGTGATATTAACAAATTGTCAATTATTTTTGGAGGCTGACTTAAATTTTTAAATAGAGTATAGATATTTTGACTTTCAGAATGGTCTAATCTAAGAGAGTTTCTTCTTTCCGTTCCTCTTTTATAATTTCTCTACCTTATGTTGTAACAGGATAGTCATCCGTAATTATTACGTGGATACATGTAAACAATTCTTCCGTTCTACTTTCTTTAAAAAGGTGGAATCTTTAATCCAGTGGATTTTATCTCTTCGAATAAAATCTTTTTTGAACAAAATTAAGCTTTAACTCGTAGCTTTTGCTTGAAAATGATTAGATTTGATTTCAAATTCAGTTTGTTAGATTTAAGTTCAAAATCAGTTTAATGCATTCGGTCCAATATTATAGCGTATTATATAGAAAACAAATAACTTAATATAAATTCACTCTGCAAATAATATCTAAAGTGTACATTACAATGTAGAATTGCATTTATTATACATATTATGTTAACAGCATTTATTATACCTTTTTTACTTTAACTAAGGAGTTTTTTACTTTAAGTGAAGACATTTTTACTTCAAGGGAATATATTTTTATCTTAAATGAAGAATTTTTACTTTAATAATTTATGGTTTAAAATATTTAATATATATATACATATATTTAATTTATGTAATACATATATACATTTAGATCTGATATATTTTATGTATCTGATATTTATCTATGTACATGTATATATATATATATACAACTAATAAATATATATATATATATATATATACACTATATATATAACTAATAAATATATATATATATATATGTATATATTTATTAGTTATATATATATATTTTTACTTTAATATTTAAGATAATTCTCTTCATTTTAAGTATAAAAAATCTTCACTTAAAGTAAAAATATCTTCATTTAAAGTAAAAATATCTTCAGTTAAAGTAAAAAAGGTATATGCATTGATTTACACAACGAAAGAAAACCAATAAATTAATTCAAATAGTTTATACAGAAATTAGATTTAGAAAAGTTATATTTGGTTAAAGGTTTAGAAACGAGAGGTTAGAAGAAGACTATTAGGTTTTTCGGGCGCCATTCATTTTTAAAAATACATCATTCTATATAATTATTAACATAAAATATTAATAATTTGATTTTAAAAATTAAGAGTTAGTTGCAAACTATTAATAAAATAGGACGAGAAAGTTTTTTAGAAAAAAAAATACTCGTATAACAATTAAAAATTAATGAAAAGTTCTGTGAGTTGAGAGTGTAATTTGAAAAAAAAATTAATAATGTTTTTCACACTCTGCTGCAATGATTCTGTGAGTACAGTTTAACTACTTTCAATATAAAAAATCGAAAAGTTTGTTATACGTACTTAATTGTGATTTCAGGTTAGTGTTTTAGAATGCGAAATACAGTGATGGTTAACGTGTACTTAAAATAAGTCGTCGTTGAAATTCAAAAAAATAATCAGCTTTTACAATATTAGTTAAAATGCCTAAAATTATAATTCATGATATTTTATTGGTAAAAACAAACTAAAACATCCTCAAACAATGGTATCCTTTTATGATCTTATTTTGTGCTTCTTGTTAATGAATAAAAATATAAAAACCTGTAATAGATGGGGGGTTGGTAGTTGATACTAGTTAAATTATGTTGTTATATTTCTGTTACTAAAAGAATTTCGATTTTAAGATAATTTTTTTTGGAAGATTTAAGAAATTTAGTAAATTTATTGACAGAAGAAAGGATAAAGGATAAAACTGTATTTATTATCATTGGCCCTCGTTGATTAATTTACGAAATCAATCAGTTTTTAAATGCTTTTAAGACGATTGAAAATACCTAAAAACAAAATGTGAAAAGAATTTTTCTTTCACCAATATAAATCTGAAATGTTGGTAATTATTTCAGATGCCGAACAAAAAAAAAAAAAAAACGTAGATCAACAGTCAGTTACAAAAAACAAAAAAATAAACAAATAAATATGCACAAACATACAAAATGAATTTAAAGTTTCCATCAAAAATTATAAAAATAAACTTAAACGTTTTTGTTTCTTTTTCATTTTGGAAAATACTAATAAAAGAAGCAGCATCAGGATGGGAAATTCTGTAATATCTTTTTTCTTTCGGTTTTATATGAAAATTCAGAAAAGTATTGTTATGGTGAAAAAATATATTTAAAAATTTTGATAAAAATCAATATATTGAATTATGCAAAATCATTTTGCAATCAAACCTGTCCTTAAGAGTGTCTTCTAACAAAAATTTGTTTTTTAAGAGTTATCTGTACAAGAAAAAAAAACTATTTTGATTTATTTTATTAGGTAATTAATTCAAATATTCATTGAAAAATATAACATTTATGTTGAATAATATTACAGTATACCAAAGATTTAACTAAATCCTGAGTGTTAAACTAATCAAATTACTGAATTGATTTAATGACATTTTGCTAAAAGTTAAATAAACATTAAAATCTTAATCGTTTTTGTTCTAGTGGAAAAATTTATCTAAAGCTATTTATTTCTTCACTGATCGAATCAACATTTAAGTGGTGCACATTTAAGTGGTTTCCTATTATTTTCACCATTAAAAAAAATTTGCAGAAGAGAATGACAAGATTTGTCATTCAAATAATTTTTCAAAATTCCAGAAGAGAATGACAAGGGTTTGACAAGTTTTTGATGGTTAGATGGGAAGCTTTTCATTAAAAAGTTTTTGTTATAATTTATGAGTCTTAAATTCTGCTAATTCGGGTAATTTTGATGTTTTAAATCATTTTAATATTTTATCTGTAAATGATAGACATATTTAAAATCATTTTACTCATTGATTTACCAAACGATTTTAATTTTTTTTTTTTATGATAAATTTCCGATTTTCATTATTAATTTTCCATTTTTATAAAAAAAAAAAAACCATATAAAGAATATATATATGTATCATATAGTATAATCTATATCTATGATGTATACAAATAAGGCGCTCTGTTTTTGTTCTTTTGTTTCCATTAAATTTTAAATCTTCCTTTTCTTTGCTTTTTTTTTTCTATATACATAAACAAAATTTTGAAATGATAGTTTGTCATTTTAGGATTTTTTATTTTAGTAAACATTAAATGTAACATAAAATTTAATACAATTTTCAATATTGCATAAATCAGGTGCATCTTATAAAATGAGTCTTATAGTATAAATAATAGGTAGGTTGAGTTTCCAATATTCTATAAATTAGCGGCATCTCATAACCGTGTTTTTACAAAAAATATCGTTTGCAAAGAATGTTTAAATTCATAAAGGCATTAATTATTGAAAATTATATTTTTACGCTTGAAATAAAATCATAAAGAAACTATATACTGCATACATCATAATAATATATACTGTATATAGTTTCTTTATGATAAAATTAAAAAAAAATTGCTTATTTAGTTTTTTAACTCAAAATGGACATACGAATTAAAATCAAATATAAATAAAGCCCTTTTGAGGGCTACCAAATACTTATTTTTTTTTTTTTTCTTGTCACTCCTATAAGGAGCATAGTGCATCCACTAAGTCATTTATTATTCATATTTGAAGTTTCTGGAATCATTAATTTCACTAAGCCGTTAATTATTCGCGTGTAGGTATTGAACAAGACTGAAAGACGTTTTATTTTATTCCTACTCCATCTATATATCTTATACAAGAATTATGATTTTATTATTATTTTATTATATAGCTATTTACAATATGATATTAATTATAATTTATAGGACATATATACTTATTTTTAAATTAATTATATTCTACTAATTATATATTATAAGAAAAATCTCTATAATTTTTTATTAATCTATATGACCCAGCCGGAGTTTGGGAGGACAATCATATACATTTGATAGAGTAAATTTAAAAAATCCCGAATATTTGTTATTGATTGCATGAATTGCAATTGTTTATTAAAACACCTCGAATTTCGAGGGTCGGGCGAATACTAGCATGTATGTAAAAATATCAAAATTTTAATCTGTTTTAAAACTAAAGGTATGTTATTCTACAGAAAATTTGGGTTATGTCTTAGTTTATAATTTATTAGATAGGTTTATGTCGAAGGTTTATGAAAGTTTTTTTTTTTTTTGTGACTTTAATTGGTACAAATATAACATAATTTAATTTTAAACTTATATTTTTTAATTTTTTTATTTTCTGAATTTAATTTAGTTCATTTAAAATTTACAAAATATAATATTTGTAAACTTAATTTTTACTTTTCAACCTTCTTACCACAAGTTGATACATTAGGATTAGACTTTAAATGAATGAGTGTCCTCAAATGAACTTGAGTTCTTAAATACAATTCTTAATAGGGCTCATCAAATAAAAAAAAATGAAAAGTTAAACAGATAACTATAATATTTTATACGAGTATGTATAGTTATGTTTGTAATTTTTATGGCTATTTTTTTGTTTTACAAAATTTTCATTTTTCAAATTTTTTTTTTTCTTTTTTTTTTTAATTTAAGAACATATGTACTAATTAAAAGTTGTTCCTGCGATTTCCTAATTATTTTTCCATTAAAGCATAATATAAAATATGAAAATTTTATGAAATGAAGTGTTGGAAGTTGAAAAAAGAAGAAAAAAAGAAAAGACAAAAAATAATACATTACGTTAGAAAAAAAAAAAAAAACAAAAAAAGAATAGAGAGAAAAAAAAAAAAATAATTGCTGTGAATACAATCTATATTCAAGCCTTACAGAAGAGACCATCACCAGACTATCAGTAGTTTATTCATATATGTTTAAACATTTATGGACTTTTAAATTTTAATTTAAAGGCAAAAGCAAAAATAAAAAAAAAAAATAAAACAAAAACATTTTTTTTGTTTTTTGATATTTCCATATTAAGTACTGACGAACAATCATTCGTTTGTATCGACTAACTTTAAAGGAACCGGATAGAGTTTGAGATTTGGTATATTTTTGCCAGAATATTCATACTTATAATATTTAATATATTCAGGACGCTGAATAAGGAAGTTTTATGGAATCGAGCAGAAAACAAAAAAAAAAAAAAATTGTTCATGAATTTGCATTTTTTTGTTTTTTTTGTTGTTTTTTAGTAATTTTATTTTGCATACAATGCATTTTTTTAATGAATTAAATATGAGAAGTACTAAAAATTGAATTGGTAGATGAATGAATATGGATGAAATAATATGTACTTGTAAATAAAAAACCGAAAGGGAAAGAAAAAGGAAAAAAAAATAAATGAGAACCATTTATTACATAACATATACATACATACATACATATATTATATATGAGACGATATCAAACAAATATTTAAAGTACTTTTCAATGGAAATTTATGAATTATAATAAAAAGTATTCCTTTTTTTTTGTTTTTTTTTACATTACATTATGTTAAAAAATTAAATGTTATTTATATATATATATATATATAATTATAGATGTGTTAAAGATATAATATGTGTTCATCATTCACACTCAGTGACATATGGTTAAAAACTGATATTAAATGATTCAATTATCTTTTAAAAAATAAAGAATTTTGCAAGTGTTAAAATGTTATGTTCGTTAGAAGCATATTTTCTGCCAACTGTACTATGGTATATGAAAAACTATAGGTTAGCAAGTTCTATAATTATAGATTCTACAATTTTTATGATAAAGTTTTTGGATTATAAACACTTCTGATTAATGATTAATTAATATAATTAATTTTTTTTTTACACACTACCGAAACTCTAGGAAAGAATTCTTTTATACGAAGTCATTTTAAAGTTATACAATGGGATGAGGAATTGAAGAGAAATAGGATAATCAGGAAAAGTTGGAAGCTAAATTAAAGGCAAACCTGAACAGATGCTTTTTGAAATGTTGAAAATTATATAATGTGCCATATTTATCGGGTGGGAACACACTCCAAGGAAATACATATGTTCAACATTTTAGCTTTTCTCACAATAAATTAGTTTTCATAACCAGTTTTTGAATCCCCTAAGAAAATCTAAGGTTTAGTAATGAGCGTTTATACCCTCTGTAGTGTTAGAATTGTTGAAAGGAAAGCATTATTAATTTTAGTTCAATAGAACAAGTGTCATTACCTACACAAGATAATTATAAAAGAAATAATCTCCAATACTTTGACGTATGCTAACAGGATGAGGAATATAATATTATTCAGTAGATTATCTGAATAATACAATCGTTAATTAGGCGTAGGGCCGAGGATTTTGGATTTTATCTAGGTAACGGTTATGAAAATTAAGGAGCGCATATCCCATATCTAGGAGTTATTATAATTTTGAAAATATTGATTTAATGAAAATAAAAATCATTTAAAATTTGAATTTTAGAAATTCATTTTTTTTATGAGACTTTAGGGCAGTTTTTAGGACAGTTTTGGATTTTTTAGAATTTATTCGATCTATTTTTATGTTCTATAAATAATTTTATTAATTAAATTTTTATTAAATCATATTTAAATTCTGTCATTTAACGTGTAGTGTATATATTTTACAAAAGTAATTAACACATATTATACATATATGCATGCATATATTATTTAAAGAATGTAAAAGTTTGAAGTTGGCTAAAATTAAAATACCATGAAAATTTTTTTGTTAATTAATTTTATTGGAATTTAACTCATAAATATTTAAGTTATTTATTAAGTTATAATAAATAATTTTATATTCATATACGAGTATATTTTAATATTTTATTTTTTTTTTTTTAAATATGTATTATTGTAAAATCTTTTTTATATTAATTTTCTACTTTTCTTTTTTTTTTTATTTTAATTTTTGGCTAAAGTAAAATAATTGAAATTATTTACGAAATTATTCTGTTAAAAAGAATTTTCTTTACATAATTTAAATTTTTTTTGTTGTACATCCCCTTATTATTTTTTACTACTAATAAAGTTATTATTAACTGAATTAAACTAATTTAAAAAAAAACTTTAATACAATTTTGATGCATTTTGAATTATTGCAGTCAGTATTTTTAGTTGTATAAAGAACTTATCTTTATGCACAATGGGAATTTTTTTGTGATATGAATTATTAGGCGAGAAGTTTAAAAGAATTTCTTAGATCTTTAAAGTTATTAAATTAATAGGCGTTGAAATCTTTTAAATTAATTGTTTTTTTTGAACTAATGAACTATTTATCGTTTGTATAAAGGAAAGAAATTGAGGATCTGTAAAATTAATTGCATTTTAGCGTTAAGTTTTAATCCTTTTTTTCCCCCTTGCCACTTCTATGAGGAGTATAAGACATTTATTATTCATATTTGACTAAGCTTCAGTTTCGTAAATCATTAATTTCACTAAGCCGTTGATTACTCGACTCGACTAAAAAGATATTTTAAGCCTTAAAAGTTTAATAATATTTTAGAGGGTATTAAGACTTTTGAAAACAATTTAAGACTTTTAAGTCATTTCAGAGGAGTGTTTTGAAATTTTAATTTTTTTTAATATTATTTATTAAAATCAGTATAGAATTATTATTTCTCTGTAACTTTTTTTTTCAAAAACTTATAATATTCTGCGTTTTTTTTCAAAAAATTTTATTTTTTCCCAAAATTATATTTTAAAAAATTGATTGGAAGGAATATCGGACTGCCACCCTCTATTTTAAATACTTGAATATTTAGAATATGTAGGTAAAAAAATAAATAGGAGAGATTTTATATAGTCGATTACAAATTCAGGTTTCAATAATTTGGCAAATTTTGTCAAAATCCGAGTTTTAATGGCGGCCGATCTCATTATTTTAAATATTTTGTTATTGAATTAATTACGTACAAAAATAATTAGGAGTAACTTTAGAGTTGGTTTCAGGGTTTCAAAATAATTAGCAGCGATTTTTTAATTTGTTACAAAGCCAAGATAAAAGGCTTTTTCCATAATACGTATTCTTATGTTACTACGTATATATTTATGTGATTTATAAGATATTGAAAACTAAGATTTTGGATAGTAAGATTTTGAAAAAAATAAGATTAAAAATAATAACATTTCGGTAAATTTGGCGTCTAAAATTAAGATCTTTAAAACTTTTTTTTATGTTTAATTTGTGGTTATAATAACACTTGCTCAGTTAATTTAAAATCACTAATACCACTTTCAAACAATTCCAACGTACTACTAAAGAAAAGGTCTTCAAGCTCTCATTCTTACTATGTGGAGCTCAGTGGTATATCAACTGTTTTACATCAACTGGATATAAGTAGTGGTATGTCAATTGAATATAGATAGTGTTAACAGCATGTAGGTATTAGTACATCAGCTGAATATAGCAATTTGTTTGTTGTTAAAAAAGGGGCATTTACTATCATCTAAATTTTGTTTGAAATTTAAAGTAAATCTCAATAAATTAGTCATATATTTACCCTCTAAGTCTCCTTTATCTTCATTTTTCCCATCCTTATCCTACACTTCGCAATTTATATTAATTGCATTTTTTAAGGCAGTTAAATTTGAAATTTATTTATCTTTTACTTATATCTTTTATAAATAATTTTATTCTTCATTTTTAGTCCGGTTTTTAAAAATATTTTTTGAAAATTTACTTAGCTCTCCTTCCGTCTTTTGAAAATTTTTTGCACCGTTTAAGGTGAGGCAATCAAATTTTTTTAATAAATGTTGTTATTGGAAATTTTTTTGGAAGTATTTGGAAGAAAAATCTTTGAAAAATAGTACTAGCCCCTCCTTTTTACATTTCCGGGTGTTTACATTTCCCGCCTTGTCAGGAGTAAAAAATTCAAAATGTGCTACTTAAGAACCTTGAACACGTGTGCAAATTTGTTAAAAGTGAAAACTAAAAATTTTAAAGTTTCAACATTATATTTTTACATTTTTTTTTTTTAACATTACTTAAATATATAGGGTGTCCTTAAAATTAAAGAATATATCTCTTGTTTTTCAAAAATGTTTGGTTACATAAAATATTTCAAAAAACAAAACTACAAATTTTGGTATAAAAGTAGTCCTCTAAACTGTTCTTAATGTCTTTTCGAAAATTTCAACCTTTAAAAAGTTTTGATTTTACATCCTGACTTCTTTTATAACGTTTTCTTTTTAAATTTTTAAAAAAAAATTTTTACCATTTACCATTCGAGATATTCTTTTTATCAATTTTGTTTTTCATAACCGTATTTATTTTCCTTTTTTTTATATACTTTTTGTTTTTCTTTGTAATCATTTTTGGTTATATTGGGTTAGTATTTATTTTCCTTGAATTAAAAATACGCATTTGCATGAAAATTAACATTATAAATTGCAAGTTGATAATTAATAACTTGTGGACTTTTTTGATGAGTTTTTGTTATTAAATATTATATTTTTAGCTATTTTAGCCTTAAATATAGTAAATTGTTAAATTTGGGGTCATTACAGTATCGTTTTTATTAGCCCAAGTAAATTTTCTAACTTGAAACAGTGTTTACAGTATAATTTTAATTTATTCCGAGAGGAAATATATTTTTTTTACTTTATATTCACTGAATCTAAATATTTTTCAATTTTTTCCAAAAAAATATTTTGAGAAAATGTGCCTATTAGTTTCACACTGTCCGTCCGTCCATCTGTTCATCTGCCAGTTAGTCTGTTTACAAAACTTCTACATCATTAAAGATAGAGAAAAAAATTTTTAGCGATGGATAGGTTTTATAAAAAAACGAGGAAGAGTGCAGTAGAGTAGACTGTGTCAACTCTGGGATACCCGTATGAACGTAATATATCCTGTTTCTATAAAACTTGATCATCTTTTAAAAACATTCAGAGTTTTAGTACCGAACCACAGAGATATATTTATGTAAATTGTGGAGTTGTATGATAGCTACCCGAATCTATTGCGCCTAGCTTCATTAAGTTGCAAGAAATGCAAAAAGCCTGAACCGGCTGCTTTAGACCATTCAAATTTTACAAAAGTTTTTGGCATGCAACTCGACACTTTTTCACTAAATTTCAGATAGCTAGCTTCAATAGACACTGAGTTATTTTCATTTAAAAAGAGAAGTTGTATGGCAACTATCCGAACCTGTCATATCAACACAACAAAATTTTACAGAAGTTGTTGCCATAAAACTCGATCATCATTTGCAAAATTTCAGATACCTAGATTGAATAGACACTGGGTTATTTCCATTTAAAGAAAGAAGTTGTATGGCAGCTACTCGAACCCGGCGGCCGAAAATGCTGGAGTTAAATAGCAAAACTAACAATTTTGCAACAGTGACGTAAAAAAAATTTCAGCCTCCTAGCTCCTTTATTTTTTGAGTTATCGTGCGGACGGACACTGAGTTCTTTTCATTTAAAAAGAGATTTTGTATGGCAGCTACCCGAACCCGTCGCACCACCACAACCAAATTTTGTAGAAGTTGTTGCCATAAAACTTGATCATCATTTGCAAAATTTCAGATACCTAGATTGAACAGACACTGGGTTATTTCTATTTAAAGAAAGAAGTTGTATGGCAGCTACTCGAACCCGGCGGCCGAAAATGCTGGAGCTAAATAGCAAAACTAACAATTTTACAAAAGTGACGTAAAAAAATTTTCAGTCTCCTAGCTCCTCTATTTTTTGAGTTATCGTGCGGACGGACACTGAGTTCTTTTCATTTAAAAAGAGATTTTGTACGGCAGCTACCCGAACCCGTCGCACCAGCACAACCAAATTTTGTAGAAGTTGTTGCCATAAAACTTGATCATCATTTGCAAAATTTCAGACGCCTAGCTTCATTAGGTTCCAAGAGGTGCAAGAAGTCTGAACCGGCTGCTCTAGACCAAACAAATTTTACAAAAGTTGTTGGCATATAACTCGACACTTCTTTACTAAATTTCAGATTCCTAGCTTCAATAAACACTGAGTTATTCTCATTTAACCGGATAAGTTGTATGGCAGCTACCCGAACCCGCCGCACCACCACAACCAAATTTTACAAAAGTTGTTGCCATAAAACTTGATCATCATTTGCAAAATTTCAGAAACCTAGCTTGAATAGATACTGAGTTATTTCTATATAAAGATAGAAGTTGTATGGCAGCTACTCGAACCCGCCGACCGAAAATGTTGGATTTAAATAGCAAAACTAACAATTTTGCAAAAGTGACGTAAAAAAAATTTCAGCCCCCTAGCTCCTTTATTTTTTGAGTTATCGTGCGGACGGACGGACGGACGGACGGACGGACGGACGTACATGGCTTAATCGACTCAGAATTCGATTCTGAGCCGATCCATACCTTTGACACTATATCTAGCTCGACTCCTTTAAGGTGTCACAAACGTAATGGCAAATTTATTATACCCTTGAACATAGTTCATACGGGTATAATTAATGCAGTTATACAACTTTTTCTTGTAGCCCCAACCATTACGGATGTACAGCCCCTCAAACTTTGAAAAAGCCCTGTTTTTAAACTCGTACATCTCATGTTCTATTCAACATTTTTTTCAATCTGAAAACATCATTCGACAGGACTTTTTTTTATCAAAATTATTAAATTACGTTTTTTAAATTCAGTATTTAAATTTACCGTTATATGAAAACCAAATTTTGCATAATATTTCAAATTTTCATAACTCCGGCACGCTTTTAGATAGGAACTTGAAATTTTGAGAAAAGAAAGAACTTTTAAGATTAGTATGTAAGTTTCCTAAGAAATTTTTTTCTACCACCCCCTGTTTAAGAGGTATTAGGGCTCAAAAATTGAAAATTTACTATTTTTAGATACCTGTAACTTTGGTATCTGTACGTTTATCTGTAAATTGTACCTGTAAATTTTTCATCGGCAAGACATAAAACTTAAAGCTTCAATAATGTATTTTTACGTGTGGTAACGTTTTTTTTTTTTAGCTATATAGGGTTCTGAACTTACAGCCCCTAAAAGTTGCAAAAAAGTCATATTTTCACATTTTTTCTTATATGAAATTTTCAAATTTTGATGCAAGTCATAATTCTAAACAGTTTGTATTATCTTTTGGAAATGTGCGCTTTTAAAAACCTTTGGTTTACATTATGCTTTGTTTCTTTTTATTTCCGCTCTCCAAACCTTTCCTTATCCTTTAATTTCCAATTTCAAAATTTATTAACCTTCAAAATAATCATACAAACATTTTCTTAATTTTTTTTAAATACAAAACATAATATTTGTGTAAGAGCGAAAAACAATAAAGCTAGACCATAGCTTTTAAAAAATAAAAAAAAGAGATAGAAATAGTAGAAATAAAGCAAAATAAGAAAGAAAAAAAGTTTTTAATAATTTTATGGCATTTTATATTAAAAAGAAAAACAATGAAATTAGTCTCAAAAATATTTACCATAAAAATAAAAAAAAAAAGTACCAACTATTACCACACTCCAATTCTGTCATTCATGTGCCACATTGTCATGATAAAATAAAATTCAAAGAAAAGCAAGAGGGTAAAGTTAAGTTAAGAAAAGTGTATAACGAACTAAGAACTGAAACAAAGTTTTTTCATTTCTTTTTATAAACTTTTTTTTTTCTTTTATTTCTTTCTCTTTCTTTTTCTATTTTAACTACTTTAATATTATAACCAATGGCTATTATATATACTACCTAACAAAATTGAAGTTAGTATAGTAAGTTTATAAGAGAGTACTAACTTTTTCGTTTTAATTTTAATAAGCTAACCACAATTATTATTGTCATGACTTCCTCTTTTTTACCAGTCAATCTATT
Source organism: Poecilobothrus nobilitatus (assembly GCA_947095535.1). Lineage (NCBI taxonomy): Eukaryota > Metazoa > Arthropoda > Insecta > Diptera > Dolichopodidae > Poecilobothrus > Poecilobothrus nobilitatus. The sequence goes on along the minus strand of OX352774.1, from coordinate 27,102,764 downwards.
TACAAAAAAAAAAAAACAAGAAAAACAAAAAAAAAAAACCCGAAAACAACAACAAAAACAATAATAATAAAACAAAAAGTTTTTCTTCTCAATATAAAAGTAGTTTTTCAAACCTTATCATATTATACAGGATGAAAATTGGAGAACCAGCAAAAAAAAAAAAAACGGAGCTGTATATGATGAAGGAAAGAAAATACAAAAACAAAAACATAAAATAATCAAAAAGTTACAAAATAAAAAGTTAGTTTTTTATTTTTGTCCTTTTTGTCCTTTTCTGCTTTTTTTTTTTTTTTTTTGATGATTACTTTTCAATGCCTTAGGAATACAATGTGTATATCTTTTTTTTTATCAATTTTATACAATCATTTTTTTTTTACTTATTGTGGCTGTTGCTGTTGTTGTTATTATTTTTAGTAGTGTTAACTTGCGGTTAGTTGATAAAAAAATCTTGTATATCGCGATTATATACTAAAAGTTGGTTGGTTACAATTGGTTTATATGAATCAAATCATATATGTATATATCTAATTTCAATTATATTTTAAAAATTGTATAGTAGCTACTGAAACATTTCAAATTGCTTTTCGTTTTTTATTTTGAAGATGAAAATTTCTCATTAAGTAAAACTTTATTATAGTATTATAATTTTATAATTATTTTGAAATGATAACATTGTGTAGAATAATACTGAACCTTTGGTTTGGTATGAAGGCAATCTTGAATTAATTTGAAACAGAGTTTCGGAAATTTTGTAATTTAAGATGATCAAGGTAGATGGGAAGGCAAAGAGATAAGATGGGAAGGCAACATTTTCCGAGCCGAGAAGTTGCAAGAAATACTTTAAGTTGCAAGAAATACTTTAAGTGCTAAAGTATTTTTGTTTTGCCTAAGGAAGTGCGAAATATTTCAAAAATAAATTTTAAGCCTTTTTGGAGTATGAAGTTTTTAGTGCCTAAATCGATATCACCCCCTGCAGCAATAGCGGAAAAAAAACTTTTGTATCCTTACCAGATATAATGTCTGCGCAGTAAGGAATGAGAAGATATTGAAAGTATAACTATATATTATATTTATAAACATGTTTAAATAGTGTAAGACAAATTTGTGAGATTTGAACCATTAGAACTATAAGTTAAGGTTTTCTCTAACATATTTCATAACAGTTTTACAAAAATTTTAATATAACTCTATTTCTTATAAGAAAAACTATTTGCGCTGCTTGCATTGGAGCATTATTGCATTATAGCTTGCGTTGGAAAAGTCTGGTAACACGTTGTAACGTTTATTTAAAAAATTTTTCAATTTTATTTTTGTCAAGCGATTTTTAGAAATTTTAAAGATACCAACATCTCAAAGTGTACTGTTAATACCTCTACTTTCATTGCGTAGAAAACAAATGTTAAAAAAATTGAAGGTAGGAAAATTAAATTGGTTTCATTTCGAAATTATTTTTTATATTCATCAACAAATGGTAACTTAGTACCAAATTATTTGATTTCAGTACTTAGATATAGTGAAAAGTTATAGTATAGATATTGAAATATTTATGGTATTCACTGAATATTTTTAAAAATAATATTATATAGATATGAAAGTTATACAGATATAATATTATATAAAAGGGGAAAAGGAAGATAGTTTTTATTTTATTATTATTGATGGGGTATAACCGAATATGTTTGAATGAAATGTTTTTAGGTTCAGCTTAGTGTATTATTGTATTATTATTTTAATTTGTTTTTATTTTTCTTTCTAAATCAAATAGAGATATAATAAATATGCAATTGGGCAATAATATATTAGTTCAACAATTTCTTTATTTTGCCTTGTTAATAATATGAGAACGTTATTGCAATTGTAGATATAATAGCAACATAAGGACTTCAAAATCTCGACATTTTCAACATCTTTAATTTTCTGTCAATCTTTTAAGGTAATGTCGACCACTACAGCTAGAACGCCTCTCATTAGGTGTGATGTGCATTATTGAAGGAGACTGTAGACAAATAGAATTTAATTGTATTTCAATTGTTTTGCCTATAAGATTTCATATTTTGATATTAGTTAGAAATAAAAAATAACAGCAACATCTTTAGATCCTTTTAAACTTCGTTCCGAAATATTATTTTACTTATATGCTATATTACTTACTTATCTTTGTGTCTAAGTATATAAGATGATAAAGGGACGATTTGTTGTGGTTTTTAAAGAAAATTTTTTTGTTATCGTTAAAGTTTTAATTTTGTTCAAAGGATTTCAAGTTCATTTTTAAATTTAGTTCCCCTAACCTTTTCAAATTAATTGATTTTGTTTTTAAAACTTAAATTTAATATTTTTTTTGGTGTAGTTTACATATTAGATATATTACAAAATAAATGATAAGATTATTTTTACAAGCTTTTAACTTTTAAAATGCTTTATAATATAATACCATCAATAATTGCTTGAATTTATTAACCGTTGTTCAACAGAATTTGATGATTCATGTATGTATATTAAAATCATCTTTATATATCTGCTGACCAAGCAACTTTTGGATTCTACCACCTTTATTTATTAATGTTTAAAATTGGTTGGTGGGTATCTTCCAAACAAAGGAATTAACCCCGTAGTTTGACATTATTTGACCAAACTTTTAACATCCTATGGGTTACTACCTTCTTATGAATCCTATGAGTTACTTCCCATAATTTCCTACCAACTTGGAAGTCTAGTCTTAAATTTATTGATCTTTGCAGTTTATCTAAAAGACGTGAGTTTGTTGATGTAATATTTACCACTACACTGATCAATAACAATACAAATTCAAATTTTGAATTGAATTCGCATTAGCAACATGATAATTATGTTTGACTTACAAAAAAAAATTATAGCTATATCAATCTGGTTCTTTGTAGTTTAAATTTTCTTATACTAAATTTGATATTTGTCAATTTAACTTCCGACCACAATTATTTATAACGTAAACAGTTGCGGTCTCATTTTTTAGAATAGTTAAGGTTTTCTCAAGAACAGTTAACGGTTTACCAAGAAGATCAGATACTAAATTCCTCAACAATATCAGGTAGTAGGAATCTAATCAAAAATTAGGCCTCTAAGAGTAAATATTTGTACAATAGTTACTTTGTTATTCATTTATTTAGCATCAGCCATTTCAAAAGATGTTAAAAATGTATTAAAATGCCAATAAAATGCCTGTTCGATATGTAGTCTATGTAATCTATGAAAACGTAGAATTGGTCGAAATGTGGAAAAATGTTGTATATGAATATTCTAAAAAATATTGTCGTAGGTTTACAACGTATTCGGAGCGAACCATGTAATACGATAACTCTTGCACTAATAGTAAAACAAAAAAAAAATATTAAAAAAATAAAAAAAAAAGTTTTAACCACTTCTTTTTGCGTCTCTGTTATTATTTTTGGTGTTGTGAAAATAATTTTCAGGATACAATTCTTATATTTTTTTCCTTCTATTTTATTTTTAATTTTAACTTTCTTATTTTTAATTTTTTGTGTTTTTGGTAATGGATTTGATGGTGGTGATTTTATGTAATGTTTCGAGTTTCGAAATGAAATTCTGTGCAATAATAAAAAAAAAAAAAAACAGGAGAAAAAAAACTTTTTTGCAGTGTATTTAAATTATTAATCAATGTCAGAAAGAGGTTCAATTATTTTACAATTTTCATCAACTTTTTGTTCTATTTTTTTATTTTATTTTTTTTTTACTTTTATACTTTTTTCTTGGTTATTTTTCTTTTTTTTTTTGTTTTATCGAATTCTTTTTCTTATATTGAAATTATTCTTTTATTGTCATTTTAAAGTTTTCTTTTTTTAAAAAAAGAAACCAAAACTACGTTATAAATAATACGCTAACTAAATAAATTTTTGGTAATTTTTTTTTTTTTTTTTCAGAATTTAAATTCAATTCATGAAATTCGCCATGATACATTTTAGGGTAAGTTGAGACATCCATAGACGATGGGTTATTAAACAAAAAATCTAAACAGAAAGAAGTTGGTAAATGGTAAAGAAATAAGAAATTGCAAAAAAAAACGAGGAAGAGTGCAGTAGAGTAGACTGTGTCAACTCTGGGATACCCGTATGAACGTAATATATCCTGTTTCTATAAAACTTGATCATCTTTTAAAAACATTCAGATGTTTTAGTACCGATCTACAGAGATATATTTATGTAAATTGTGGAGTTGTATGACAGCTACCCGAATCTATTGCGCCTAGCTTCATTAAGTTCCAAGAAATGCAAGAAACCTGAACCGGCTGCTTTAGACCAATCAAATTTTACAAAAGTTTTTGGCATGCAACTCGACACTTTTTCACTAAATTTAAAATAGCTAGCTTCAATAGACACTGAGTTATTTTCATTTAAAAAGAGAAATTGTATGGCAACTTTCCGAACCTGCCATATCATCATAACCAAATTTTACAGAAGTTGTTGCCATAAAACTGGATCATCATTTGCAAAATTTCAGATACCTAGATTGAATAGACACTGGGTTATTTCCATTTAAAGAAAGAAGTTGTATGGCAGCTACTCGAACCCGGCGGCCGAAAATGCTGAAGTTAAATAGCAAAACTAACAATTTTGTAAAAGTGACGTAAAAAAAATGTCAGCCTCTTAGCTCCTGTATTTTTTGAGTTATCGTGCGGAAGGACACTGAGTTATTTTCATTTAAAAAGAGAAGTTCTATGGCAACTACCCGAACCCGTCGCACCACCACAACCAAATTTTAAATAAAAAATAAAACTTGATCATCATTCGCAAAATGTCAGGTTCCTAGCTTTAACAAACACTGAGTTATTCTCATTTAAACGGAGAAGTTGTATGGCAGCTACCCGAATCCGTAGCACCATCACAACCAAATTTTACAGAAGTTGTTGCCATAAAACTTGATTATTATTTGCAAAATTTCAGAAACGTAGCTTGAATAGATACTGAGTTATTTCTACATAAAGATAGAAGTTGTATGGCAGCTACTCGATCCCGCCGACCGAAAATGTTGGATTTAAATAGCAAAACTAACAATTTTTCAAAAGTGACGTAAAAAAAATTTCAGCCTCCTAGCTCCTTTATTTTTTGAATTATCGTGCGAACGGACGGACGGACGGACGTACATGGCTTAATCGACTCAGAATTCGATTCTGAGCCGATCCATACCTTTGACACTATATCTAGCTCGACTCCTTTAAGGTGTCACAAACGTAATGGCAAATTTATTATACCCTTGAACATAGTTCATACGGGTATAAAAAAGAAATTTTGTATTGGGATTTTCAAGGAACAGAATTATACAATATAAAAATAATAGGTAACATCCTTTCTTATTAATAAGTTATTCAGTCAATTTATTCGTATAGCTTAAGTAAAAAATCATTTTTAATTCAGAATGCCAATTATTTAACCATTTATAAGACATTCATTGGAGATTTTTTAAGTGTTTTTTATTTTTATTTTTGTCTTATTTTTTTTTTCATTTAAAATTAAAATATAAAAAATTTCAATGATTGTCAGATTGTATTATAAATTTTACAGGTGTTTACAGGTAAAATTGTAAAGTAATTATGATGAATTTTATATCTGACGTTTGTAAAACTAGTGTTACAGAATGTTTTTTTATGTTATGAATCATGAATGTTATTTATGATTCATATTACGTCTCACAAAAGTGTCAAGTTCTGAAAATAAGTTTGTTTTAAAATCCTATATATGTGCAACTTTTGCAATTGAGCTCTTTTTTGGAGCTCTTTTTTGGATAGGAAAGGAGCTCTTTTTTGGATAGTTTTTGTTATACCAGAAGCTAATCCGTTTTTTACTCCAAAGTCAATAGAAAGATATCTCTATTAAATTATTTGTATCAGAATTAAGGGTTCTAGCAATGTCGTTCTTGCACTAATAAAAAGAGTTAATTTTGATGAACAAAATAGAATGTATAACACAAAAAGTGATAAAAGTAAAGTTACCTCTTTTTTTATGCAAGTGCTAAAATTATTAAGAGGTTGTAAGGTATCTAAGTATTTGAAAAATCTATTTAGTATTCTAACAAATTAAGTTAATATTTTCAATTTGGTTTCTTAGAAAAATTGTGTTCATTATATCATACGTAATTTCATTTGTGTACGATGTAACGAAATTCAAGAAGAACATTATCTTTCTTCAAAATAACTATCGAAATATTTCTTTTCCTTCTCCATAATCCCAATTATCCTAAATCGAATTTCCCAAGTAATCCTTACCTCATCCTTTCCCCAAACCCCAGCTGTACATTATATTATTATGTATTAAAGGACCCATCCTGAAGTTTGGTTTTAAGGCGGGTGGTTTTGGTAGGTTAGAGTCTAACACTACCCAGAGGAACCTCGTGCAGTTTTGAGCGACTTTTGATATTTTCCACCGTCCCTCGTAAAAAGAAACAAACAAAAAATAAAAGGTAAAAGACAAGACAATCTTTGAAGAAATAAATTCTGCTCATATAAATAATTGTTAAAAGGAATGTAGTAGAAGGTTACATGAAATAATGTCAAATGAAATAAAGTCGAAATACAATTAAAAACAAAAACAAAAAAATTCAAAAGAAATAAAGTCAAAAATATTTTTTTATAGGAGATAAAATTATAATTCAACTTTAGATAATTTATTTATCTAAGTCTAGATAAAATTTTAATTCTAGATCTCTTTATCAATATCAATATTTTAACTGCTTTGTTGAAATGTACGTGTAAGAAAAATCATCTATACCCCATATTAGCAAAATGTTTAATTAAACAATTTAAGATGATTTTAAAAAAAATAATGGAAAATGAGTGTTTTCTCTTTTTTTAGAAGTTTTGACAGAAATTTTGAATGCCTTTGAAAAATTTCTGGAAAAATCGGTAAATTTTCTTGTCAACACCTTACATTACAAATAACAAAAAAAAAATTCATACTTAATATTTCGTTTTCAATTTTTTTACTTATGTAATAATTAGAGATTGCATTTTTTTTGTTTGTAACATTTAACAATTTAATTTAGAAAATGATATAAAGCCGAAAACAAAAACTTTATTATTATGGATTTAATCCAAAAATAAAACTGTAATAAAAGTATATGGCCTTATTTTATTGGGCTTTATTTCATCAAATCATAGTAGTAAATTGAATAGAAAATTTAACATTACATTGGTTTGAGTTTTTGAATTCATTTCATTATTTTGTACTAGCATTAAAAACGTTCTTAAATTTAAGATACTCTCCCAAAAATGTAAAAATCAAATCTACAAGAATAAAATATCTTCTAGATATTAATCTAATTTGAATATTTAAATAATTTTTTGCAGTAATTTATATTAATGGGTACGTAGATGGATTTAAAAATAAAAATAACGATGTAAAAAAAAAAAAATTTTTAGCAAGAAAAAAAAAAATTAAAAATTGAAGTCTGATTACTTAAAGAAAAACCAAAAAAAAAACAGTGAAAGAAAAGCGGAAAACGGATATCGGGACTGCATTGAGTAATTTTAAAAGCAGTCAGTGATTAAAATCAAATAAAAGTATGAGTTAAAAAAAAAAACTAATGGCGGTTAACAAAAATTTATTTTTTTTTTAAATTAAAAACATTTTTTAATTTCTTTTGTTTTGGTTCTCTTTCCATTTGTTGGTATTCGGTAATGCAGATTTTTAAGGAATTGCAGAGAAAAAATGCTAAATAGAAACAAAAATGAAATTGAATTAAACAAAAAAAAAAAAAATAAATAAATCTTAAAAATGAAATAAAATGAAATTTAAGTGATAAAGAAAAATTGACGTAGGTAAAATCCTTTTTTAATTTTTTCTAAAGTAATAAAAAAAAAAACAATTAAATAGAAAAATCAGAATAGAGAAATTTTTAAATTTCTTAAGAATAAAAGAAAAAAATAAATGAAAAATAAATTATTATCTTTGTTCAATTATCCTAGAAATTTGTTTAATGGAAGTGATTACGGTTTTTTTTTTGTTTTGTTGAAAATCCATTTCCAATTTTCCAAATTTATTCTTTTAAAAAAGAATGCCTTTTTTTTTTTTGTTTTAAATTAAAATAAATGGTAAATTATTATATGTATGTATATATATTTTTTTTTACATAATATATAAAATTTAAGGATTTAATATTTCTTTAATTTTAATTAAGAAAAATACCGAATACTGAAACGATTATTCTTGAATTACAAAAAACTAATGATTTTGGTACATATTTTTTATTTTCGGATTCGATTATAGATTGTCCCTTACATTGTAAAGCTTGAAAATGACTTAAATGGTTAGTACAAAAACTGTCTAACTTTTAAAGCCTTAAAACTGCCAAATTTATACAAATATTCAACACATGATCAATAATCAATTATAATGATTTAAGCTGAGGTAAAGTTGTCAGTTTATTCGTGAATCATCACACATTTAGGTATAAAAATTATGTGTACGAAATCGGCATCATATGATTTTTCTAGAAAATTAGTATATCTGAAATGTGTATGTTTATGTGAGGTTTCTATTAGGACGGATTTAGTTATTGAAAAATACAATATTTTAAACCACTTATTTATATTGAAATTGAAACCATTCTTGGAGTCTGACTATACTGATTAGCGTAACTGAAATTTAAATCAAAATAAAGGCCCCCTAAACAGAACTTTATCTAAGCAACATCTAAATTATACCTGTAAAGTCATAAACCTTTATATTAAAAATTAATAAAACGGTCTGTGAGTTGAGAGAAATTTTCGAAAAAACCCTTAAATTAAACCCGAAAAAAAAGTCTTAAATTTAATAAATTAAATCAATTATATCGATAGTCTAGAAGTTTCTAGAAGTTTTTTTAGAGGGTAAGACATTTTTTTTCATACTTTTAACTGTAAATGTAAATTTTCAAATGATTGGCTATTACAACATGAAAATTTTTCTAAAACACAGACTGTTATTAAAGTAAACAGAAAAGTTTGTTATATGTTCATTTAAATAAAGGCATAAAAAATTAAATAATTTTTGTAGCCTTCGTTTGTTTAACAATAGAATTTTTGTTTTTTATCAACTCTATAATAATATTAAAATAAATTTTATTTTTTTTTCATTTTCCTTTAAGATTCAATAAAAAACTGATTGTAATCTTTAAATTTAATAATACAAGAACAAAAAAAAAATATGAAAACATTTTTCATTTTTAAGAATATACAAAAAAACAAAAAATTTTTTTTTTTTCAATATTTTAGTGGGAAGGATAACAAAAAATTAAAAAAAATAGAGTCTGCAATGAAATTTACAATGATTCTTAAAATTTTTTACTGTTTTAATTTTTTTTTTTTTGGACTTTTTTAAGATATTGAAACTCACATATTGGATTAAAAAATGAAAAATTATATAAGAAAGTTTAGTAAAGTTCTGGCAATAACAGTTTTTGTTTTTTTTTTACATTAAAAGTTTTTATGATGGATGGGATGGAAAGAAGAAAACTGCAGGCTGTGACTAGTTGGAATAGAAAGAAGTAATATAATTTAAAGTAAAAATAGTCCCGACATTAAAAACCCCATAATGTATCTTAAACTTTGAGTAACTTAAAGAAACAAATTACAAGGTAATTATATCTTTTGGAATTATAAATCAAAAACTAACACGAGGACAAATTATTTTTTTATTTTCATTCTTATTTCTTTTGGCAGTATAGAACCTTCAGTAGACATTTCAATCAAGCTCGGTAATTATTTTTCTGACATTTTCACAGGAAGTGTTATTTTATTCTGCTTCAGAAGTATTCTCCGTCCCCAGATTTTATTCGGTTGATCACATCTTCTTGTGCCTTACTGATTTCTTTCTAAAATAATTTTCACTAGTTTTTCCGGCTGTTTTGTAAATGTACGTCCTATCAACTTACATTACCGTTACATTATTTATTTCATGAAATAATCTATATTCTACAACCTGTTTGAAATTCAGTTTCTCATAAATATATAAAAATTTTTTTAAACAATATTAACTGATTGATTCAAATAAAATTAAATCCAAGAATAAAAGCAAAATAATAATAATAATCTTAGGTTCAAAGTTATTAAAAAATTAGACAAATAAAAAAAAAAAGAAGAAAATAACTAATTAATAATTATAATTATAAAATATAAATGATCAAACAGACAGTCTTATAATCAATATTTAGTAGAAAGTAAATAAAATGCTTAAATTTAAACAAATTAATCCCAAAGGATGACATCGCAAAACAATTGAATATAAATAAGCACATACATATTTTTTATATATGAATATAAAACCATATATAAATTGTATCCTTTACTTACATGAATCCTGAAATTTTCAATATCATATTAAGTATAACCTTTCATATTTTATTAAGTTGTTTTGTTTTTTTGGAACTACTTAACATTGTTTGGGTATCGGTATACATCTGGACAATAGAGTTTTTAAAATTAAAAAAAAAAAAAATAATATTAATAAATGCATATATAAAATATTTCAAAAAAGGATTTTTTAGTAATATTTTGGAAAGGGAGACGACTTTTCCTGATATGAATTTTCAAATTTCCGAAAAAATTAAATTTCTTATTAAATAAATTTTTTTAATGATAATTTAAAGTTATTGAATAGAAGAACAAAAAACTGGTTTTCAAAATACCAGTCAAACTTCAATTTATCAGAGATATAGTCGAACCTCTGAATAATAAATTGATTTACCCTTAAAATCATTAATTATACAAATTAGTCCGCAAATCAAAGTTATCATAACAAAATTCTCAATTACAAAATCCGCAAATTCAAAATCCCAAAACCGCCTAATCTAAAAATTTTTATTTTAAGGTTACGTGATACCTAATTTGAATTTTAAATTTAAGCGAAGTTTAATAAGATTTGGGATTTTTGTATTTGGGAGTTTTGAATTTGGCGGTTTTTCAAAACCTTGGAAATTTTGTAGTTGAGGATTTTGAATTTCAGGAATTTAGAGGCGCTGCCTAATGAATTAAGGTACTCTAACAACTGTTCATTGTAACTTTATCAAATAAATAGATACAGTAAAACTTTATCTGTTTCCTGTCATAAAATAAATTTAATTAATTGGAGTAATCCTCTAATAAGTTACAAAAATAATCTAGAACAGTTATAACAGTTAAACGCGTTCATAACAGTTGTAAATCTTATCTATTTTTTACTATATTTGATTATTTCTTATAGAGAGGTGGAATTATTTTATACAAAAAAAAAACAAACATAAAAACAATAATTTTAAAAAGGTCTTTGGGTTCAATTGCCTTATCAAAATTCAATATTCATTCTAAAAAGATATTTTTAATACAAAATATTAACATACATATGATAATAATTTGGATATGCCTTAATATACCAAAATTAAATTTATGTTTCATTTCGAAATGAAGATTGTTTTTTTTTGCTATTAGATATTATTTTTAATAAAATTCTTTTTAACTTAATTAAATTCATAAGATACTTTCTAAAATAATGGTTTTTTTTTTCATTTTTGTAGGGGTTACGTGATATTTAGATTTAGCTAATCCTTAAATATTGTAAACAGACAAATTTAATCCAATAATAAACGAATTTAATTTCCTAATTTTGATTAGTATAAGTTTCAATAAATTTAAAATTAAATTCTTTAAATTTTCTTTTAAAATGCTTATTATTGTTCAATTTTACTGAACTCCTCCTTTGATTCAAAACTGTTCTCTCCATCAGAGTAGAATTTTGTTTATGTCCATCGGGTAACCATTGGTTTGGATCCAGTGGTTTAAACTGTTAGCTGGTCTCCTAGTTAGATGGTTTTAACTAGTTCGTCCTCTCTAAGAGAGTCGACCTTTTCGGTACGTCCATCCTATTTGCTTATAGTTGTCGAGAAAAAATCTTACTTATGATATTATGTATGCCGTTCAATTCGTTCCGTCCAATAAAGTCAATCTTTACGTTATCCATACGTTATCCATTAGTAGTTCTAACTGTTAGCTCGTATAACTTTTAAATTTTACAGCACCTCTTCTGTAATTCAATCCATCTCCTTCGACAGAATCGATTTTTATGTATGTCCTAGTTCCTCAGAGTGCTCAAGATAAACTGTAACCTTATATTATGTTTGCAATACTACTCTCAATATTTTCTGTAGCTATATTTATAGTGGTTTTAACTGGTAAATTAAAGTATTTGAAGCTAAATATTTCTTTCTTTTGAAAATTAATCATTCTAATTCAAGATTATTAATTACAGTTTCAATAAATATATTCTTAGCACTATATTCTCTGCTATATATAGATATAACGTTCACCGCTTTTGTTAGAATTTGCTGACAATTAGGCACTCCGAGTATGAGGATCAAATAATATCATTTTTGCAACTTTCGGATTAATCATTAGGTTGGACTTTTTGTTTATCCATATTGCGGAAAGTATTTTAGAACAAATCTGTTCCATCTCCAAGGCCTATTGAAATTTTTCATTGAAAATAACTTTTAGATGTTCTACTGGTTTTATCTACTCAAGCTCGATATTATTATGATGAATTTTGGGTTTATTATCGATGGTTTGGTTTTGCTGAGAAATACTATTAAGTTAGTCTAATTTGGATTTATGAAGAGTTTCTTTCTATTTCCTTAGCTAAAAAAATCTTTTTGTATTGTATGATCAAAAATATATCTGTCATTGTTATAAAAATAAAAGAAAAAATTAAAAATTTTGCAAAATAAATTAATATGAGCAATTTCAGTACTTCAAACTTTTCAAATAAATAATAAAAGAAAATTAATTTAAAATTTTCTCTAAAGCGCTTCTCTTTTTGATCTTTTTTCTTTAGTAATTTTTGCTTTTTAGTCATGTTTTTTGCTTTGATATCGAAAAGTACTGAAAATTTATATTAAATTTTTTATATTTGTAGAGATTTACATATCTATATTTTAAATACTTATAAAGAAATTGTGGTCCCGCTCGATCGAAGCAAAGCAACTTATTGATTAATTATTAGACAAAATTTATTTGTTTTACATACCATTATACATAATATGAAATATTTAAAACTTTTTTATTTTAAATTAAATCTTTTAAGGAAGAAAATTAACGAAGAACTTTTAATACTTGTATATCTAAATAAAAGTATAAATATAGATGCACATATATGCATAATATGCACTCAGGATTTCTATTTATCGTTTAATGTAACTAAAAATACAAAATTGCTTGTATCAGTAATTTTTCCAATTCAACGATTAATAAAATATCAAAAACTTTATACACGTACTTAGTGTACAACACATACATACATATATAATATAAATATACAAAAATATACAAAAGAAAAAAAAAAAGAAATATTTCACCTATAGTATATGCAATTTGTAAAATACTTTAAAATTTAAATTTAATTTGAAATTATCAAAAAAAAAAAAAATAAATAAAAACAGCAATAAAACAATTTTCCAATCCAAATGCTACATAACCTCAAGATTGTACGAGTATTTTGCTATATATTTACATAATATACATATTATATATATACCTAATACCTATATATAAATTATATTATATAGATATATGCATATAGTATATAAATAAAGTAAATTTTTAGCTCGGTTAATGGTTTATACCATTAAAATTTAACACACGACTACGTAATCTAATATTTGTCTATTCGTCTCTATCTAACGTTTATATATTTAAAAAAAAAACATTTTTTCGTATATTTTACTGTTGTGGCTTTCGTTTTTTGTTTTTTGAGCAAAGCAAGTAAACCAAAACCTAATACAGTTATTTTGGATAGAAGAAGTATGAAAATAACAGATTTTGGAAAGTAAATTTTATTTTGCTTTTATGTTTTTGTTTTTTGCAAGAATTTGAATTTGTTGTATTTTGTTTATCTTTCTATGTTAATATCAGATTTTAAATTAAAATACAGTGTTGCCGTTTTAATAATTGTTCAATAATGAAATTTCAACCTTCAACCCAAGATCTTTCATTCGAAGGGTCTTGGGTTCAAACCCCGGTCAGGTCATAAATAAAAAAATATGTTGTACTTTTATATCGTAATAATGTATATCGTATAATTAATAGTAGTAATAATAATAATAATAACAATAATAATATTAATAATAATAATAATAATAATAATAGTAATAACAATAATAATAATAGTAATAATAACAATAATTATAGTAATAATAATAATAATAATAGCTGCTACAGTGGAGCTATCTTTGGTTATATCATGCAAGTAAGGTGTTATATACTACTGCACGTTGTAATCCACTGATGGCGCTGACTCTGTAGTAAAATAATAATAATATTAATAAGAATACTATAATACCAATAATAATAGCCGCTACAGTGACAGTAGGGGTTGCCTTCAATAATTACCTCATGTAGTAAGGTGTTATATACTACTACATGTTGTAACTGTTGTAACGGCTATAGTCACTGTTAGCAAAAATAGTAATAATAATAGGCTGATTCATTGTTTCCTTACAGTCCCACTCCCAATTCAATGTTTCCGTATCCATTCGCTATCCTTTCTTATATCTACTCCCAAGCCAATATACTGCGTTCGCAGGTAAGGGTTTCATCCCATTATATTGGCTAAAGGGGGAGGTGGGTTTAATCAATAAGAATCTCACGCTACCAAGGGGGAAAGTCCATAAATTTTATAGAAAACTAAAACTTCAACATAATACAATACCACTTTTTTTAGTTACTAATCGAATATCAAAGTGTTTTTTGTTTTGTTGAAAACAAGTATGAATGATAAATGAAGTTCGCTAACCTAGGCGAAAACGTTTTAGAGTTCACATCTTGACATTAATAAGATATGCATGGCTAATGAATGTCTCTGCATATCTTAAATACACACACACATTCAAATCAACAGAACACACACAGGCATAATTCCATAAATTGTATTTTTAAACATACAGATTTTCAAAATATCGAAGTTTCATCAAAATCTCAAAGATAATTTTTTTTAGATTTAAAATAAAATCGATATTTGTATAGAGATTTATTCTAAAAGTATACTTTTTGGAAAAAATTATAATTTAAATCTTTTACAAATGTTTAAAGATTTCCAATTTATGGGACAAAATAAACACATATTGAAATGAAGATCTATAAAAAATGATTGATGACAAACATTTGACATTAGATATAAAAAAGTAATGGAAAAAACCAAGGGCTTTCATAAAAGCACATTTCCAAAATTAAAAAATATTCCATAATAAGCCTAGAGTAAAAAGTAGACACATATATTGAAAAATAAATTTTTGTAAGAAATTAGTTTTTGTTTAATTTTTTTTTTTGGTAGGTACGAAAAAATTCAGAAAAATGAAATCATACTTCTTAAGAAAATCTAATTATAAATTATTAATATTAATAGATTAGATTATATAAATCTAATCTAATCTATTAATATTAAGTAATCCTATATTATTAAGAAAAATTATTAATACAAACAAAAATATTAATAATATTGGAGCTTTAATTTTTATATATTATTTCAAAAAATGTGGACCGGTGCCAAAGTTACAGGTGTTTAAAAATAGAAAATTTTCAATGTTTGACCCCTTACAGTTCCTAAATGGGGGGCAACACAAAAAAATTCTAAAATAACTCATATTGATTTCGAAAGATCTAACTTTTCTCAAAATTTCAAGGTTCTAAGTTAAACCGTTTGTAAAATAGAAGGAATCAAATTTTTTCAAAAACTCAGTTTCACATAACGGTATATTAAAATACCGCATGACAAAGCCACATATTTATTTTATATATAAACTTTATAAAACTAGCTATCGTTTGGAGTTTTCAGATTGAAAATATGTCTTATAGATCCTGTGTTATAACAATTTAAAGATAAGGCTTTTTCGAACTTTGAAGGGCCGTAGCTCCGTAACGGGTTGGGCTACCAAAAAAAGTTGTTCCACAAAATTAATTTTTTGGTAGTGCCTATCCGTAGATAAAATTTCATTGGTTTATTTCAAACGATGTAAAAGTTTTGTAAACACCCAGAAGGACGGACGGACTGACGGGCAGAGTAAAACTAATAAGTACATTTTTTTAGAATTTTTGGAAAATGTGCTAAAAATTAAAAATTATGCCATATCTTTTGAAAAAAAAAACAATTTGTACGAATGAATTATCATTTAAAGCATTCAACGTATGGCAAAAGTTCAAAATTTAGGAAATGATATTATTGTTAAAAAAGACAGAAAAATTTAACCTTAAATTAAACAACTTACCAGCAATCGTAAAAAATAAAAAAAAATTTAATAATCCTCAACAGACAAAAAGTTGAAGAATTTCCATTTGATTTTTACATCATCTTTTTTTTCGAATGTAGGTGGGAATCGTCAAAAGACACTATAGAGCAGTGGAACGAACACAAGTCTTCTATTAAGTGTGAGAACACAAGTTTTCTATTAAGTGTGAGAACCTTTAACCCACTAAACACCATTTCTGTTTTATCACTAAACAATATAGGTTATACCATATATGTCCTTTAATACTAAATTATTGCTTGGTCAAGACCCAAGGGACGTCAATATTAAGAATTCCAGTTTTTTCCAATAAAATAGTACAAATTTGTATTTACTAAAAGCTGTTTATGATTGTGACCCCAAAAAATAAATATACAAAATAGAAAAAAAAACTTAAAGCATAAAAATAATTATTATATGTAAATCTTAAAATAACGAATTAAATTTTAGTGATAATTTATTGTATAAAATTCATTGTAGTAAATCTACTCTAGTAAATTGAGAATACTATACCTTGTTTTTTTATAAATAAAATATTAAAATGTTTATATTTTAAATAATTATTTTAACTTGAAGTAAAAAAAAAAAAACACAACATTCTAACAAACTTTTTTTCGTCTCTTTGTAATATATGACATACAAGTAAACATTAAAACAGACAATTTTAACTCTAATATGCACAGGATGTATATGACGTTTGTTCTTAAATGTGTTTGTGTTAAATAAAACAAAAAAAAAAAAAAACGAAACAAAACAAAAAATCAAACAAATAATAAAAGAAAAACAATCAACACCAAAACAAAAAGGAGCAATAAATTTAAATAAAGATTAAAAAGAAATCTTTTCTCAAACATGAGCTACGTGACAAAATAATGAAATTGAGAAAAGCTTTACCATAAAAAAATTGAAAACTAAAAATTTTCTTTTTTTTTGTTTAAAAAAAAAAGAAAAAAAAACAAAATGTTTTATTTCATCTTTTCTTACTACCTAAAATAAAAAATCAGTATGAATTTTCAAAAGATAGACAAGGGCAAGTAAAATCAGAGATAGAAATTTAAAATAAGTAAGACAAAAATATTAGCAGGATAAATATTTTAGAATAATTTTTTAATTTTTTTTTTTTTAAGTTTTCTTGTATCTACAGTATGAAACAAAATATATATTTTTTTGTTTTTGTAAAAGGGTGAGTAAAAAATTTCAAAAGTCACCCAAAGGTTCTTTATGTGATTCTTCCGGATAGTGGTTGGACGAAATAAAACCACGCCATTTTAAACTAAAACTTTCAGTTGGGACCTTTAATATAAATGTGCAGTATTGTATTATTTTGTGGGATAAGAATATAGGAAATATGATGGTTTTAAGGAAAAAGGAATTTAAGAAAATTTAAGATTATGAATGATAACTAAGAAAATTTGGAGGAACATTTTGAAGTAAAATTGTAACGTTATTAATAAACTTTATTAAATTGTACACATAGGAGTTATTAATTTGGAGAACACGTGCGATGGTTTCTGATACCACAAACGCATGACAAACAAATTTCCATAAACTGTAGTATATATATCCCATCTTAAAAGTTCCACATTGGATGAGCATTTGTTGGATCTGAGTAACGGTTTCGCTTGAAAAACTTTAAGTGAAGGCACTAGCTTGCATTATTTTAAACTTTGGGAAGCATTTTTATCTATGCTTCTTTCTATGCTTCTGGGTTTTTATGCTTCCTTGACTTCATTTTGTATAAAACTTTTCTATGGTTTTTTTTTTAAACATCAAAGTATTAACTTGAAGTTTGCTATGAATGAGCTAGGCTACAACCATAAAAACTTTTGCCACATTAGACGGTCGTAATGAAATGTATGTACGTTTTGTTATTTTTAAAATCTAGGTTACCTTCTTTATTTTTGGTTGGTATTATTGATTATAATAGATGATGTAGATGATGATGATGATGATAACATGAAAATATTTTTTTGAACAGTAGAGGATTTCGACATAGTAGGACTTTTTATGATAGCTAATTTTCTTACTGTTTTTCAATTTTTATATAATATATGTATGTCTAAAATATTCAGTAGGGTGAAGGGTTTTTTATTTGTTGTTTTTATTCGCTTTTTTGATTTTTTATTAAAGAAGACAAAATAGTATTAAGACAAGTAGACGATTGTAGAATAAAGAAATTAAATATTGAATAAAAATAAAAATATAATAGTAACAAAATAAAATTCTAAATGTATTTTTGATTGTAAGTAGAATAGTTTTTGACACTGGAAAAATTACAAAAATCGTAGGGTAACAAAAATATTAAGTGATGTTATGTTTCTTTTTTTTTTTTTTTTTTTTGAATTTTTTCCATTTAAATATAAAATAATAAAACATTATATTTTCGAAGGGCGACTTAAATTTCAAAATCAATTAAATTTGTAAAGAAAACATAAAAAGTTTTTTAGAATTTAAAATATGTTTTCCTTCATGTTTCTTGAAAATTTACAATGTAGAAATGATATTATATATAGAAATGATATTTTAATAATCATGATACTTAAACAAAATATTGTGTGAAAAGAAAAATTAATAAATCAAAAAATATAAACTATTTTAATAAGGACAATAATAAAGCAGTTGATTTGTAACAGTGGTTTTGTAACTGACGTTTTCATTTCGATCACTGCCCAGTATAACAGAAATTTAAAGCAATAGGCAAAATAAGAACAGTTATTGCTAGATATTTGAAATTCAAAAGGAGAAATCTATTCCATTACATCTAAATTCATCTCAATTATTAATATCCAGAGTTGATATTTCTGGAATTTGAGAAGGTATTTTAAGATTCAAGATCAGGAACATATTATACGTTTATTGCTTATCTCTTTCAATAGAGAAAAAATCAAAGTCCCCTAATACCTGATCGACCATGTTAATATAACTGTAACAGTCTTGTAATATCAGATAAATTAAAATGTGTTGATAGCCTTTTTGAAAATGATTTGTCCTCATTATAATTTCCCAAAACAGAAGGGGTATGTGTTAGTAGTTATGTGTTAGTTTATATATTTCAGAACTTAAATTTAATTTTAATTAAATGTTTTAATACGATTTTTTCCATTTCTACATCAAAATTACGAATTAAGTATTACAATTAATTTTAGTTTTTTTTTTAAAGACGTTTGAATTCTATATTTTCAAATTTCAAGGCTATATACGAAGAAAATTAAACAAAATTACAGAATATTTTAATTAAAACAAGTAAATGTAGCAGTAAGTCGATGCAACCGACTTATCAATACCCTACACCTGAATAATTCGAATTAAATTAAAAACCATTAGTTTTTTTGGCAGCTGCTTGAACTTCTTCCCTTTTTTGTCTTATTCAACTCGAATTTCAGGAACGTAAAAGAGGCATCCTCTTGAAATATGCTTGACACCCTTGTAAAAAATTTTAAGTTTCTATCTTTATTAATTTCGAAGATTGTTACTCCTTGGGTGGTGTGTGTCAGGTACCCGAATTGCCACTCCAATTCATCGAATCCATCTCAGGAACATAAAGAAAACATGCCAGAACACCATTGTACTAAATTTAAAGGTTGGTTTTTGTTGGTTTTGGAAATATGCTCGTTGCTCTTGTGCTCGTCCGGAAGTGTCCAAAATACGAATCCATGGTTCAAATTCTTTCAAATGTCAGTTTCCAATTTTACAGAAAAGGAAACAAAACAGAACACCTTCGTACTAAAAATTAAAGTTCTATCTTTGTTGGTTGTGGAAATATACTCGTTTGCTCTGGGGCTCGTCCGGAAGCTTTCAAGATTTGAACCGATGGATCAAATCCTTACAAATTTCAGAAACATAAATCAAACATGAAGGAACACCATTCTGCCTAATTTAAAGGTTATATCTTTGTTGCTTTTGGAGATAATATCATTTGCTCTGAGGCTCGTTCGGAAGCTTTCAAAATCCGAACCCAAGGACCAAATCCTCTCAAATTTCAGAGACCTAAATCAAACGGGAAGGAACATCATTGTAAAAAATTTAAAGGATCTATCTTTGTTGGGTTTGGAGATAATCTCGTTTGCTCTGGGGCTCACTCGGAAGCTTCCAAAAGACGAATCCATGGTTCAAATTCTTTCAAATGTCAGTTTCCAATTTTATAGAAAAGGAAACATAACAGCACACTCTTGTACTAAAAATAAAGGTTATACCTTTGTTGGTTGTGGATATATACTTGTTTGCTCTGGGGCTCGTTCGGAAGCTTCCAAGATCCGAACCTATGGACGGATTTTGTCCAGATTCGAACTTAGTCTTCCTATCGTAATTAGTAACCTACTATATAAATTTCATTAAGATAGCTTCATTAGTTTTTGAGTTATCGTATAAACGGACGGACGGACGGACGGACATCGTTAAATCGACTCAGGTGGTGATCCTGATTCAGAATATATATACATGTCCATATCTAACTCGCTTCCTTTTGGTGGTTACAAACACCATACCAAAGTTAATATACCCTATACTTTAGGTGTAGGGTATAATAAGCAATGATCAGACTTCCAAGAATTCCTTAAAAAAAAACCTTGAAAACAAAAAAGATCGCTAATAGTTATTTGATTCTTTTAAGTAACACAATATAATTTTGATTTCAGCAATTTAACAAATTTTAATGTAAATTTTGACGTTTGTTAAAACCTTCATAATATTAAATGTCACACCACTTTAAATTTAAAATTAAATATCTGTATACCATTGAAAGTTTTTTTTTTTTTTTGTATAGACAGGTTACAAAAATTTTACTAATTTTTTGAAAATTACTTATAAAAAAATATTTTGGTTGAAGAAATTTTTAAGAGCTAATTTTCTTGTTTTTCCCCAAGTAAAAAAAAAAAAAAAACTTTAATGTTAAGTGTTTTATATTATTACACAAGTTATTTAAAAAGTTTAAGTGGCCAGTTTTATGGTTCATTCTTTATGGTTTCTCGTGTTTTTTTTGAAAAATAACAACGAACGAACAAAAATAAAAAAACACAAAAAACCGAATGAAACTAAAATTAAATTACTTGAAGCGTTCAAAGAACGAACTTAATCAAATTTAAACAAATTTCTTTACTTAAAATATATATAATAATCCTAAACTATATATTATATAATATTTAGGTATATTTATTGTTTTTTGTATACATAGGTATAAAATATATCTACTCTTTTGGAAAAATGCAACAAATTATTTATTGTTTTTTTTTTTTAGTTTTGTTTTCGACAGTTTTTAAAAAATATTTTTTTTTTTTTAATTTTGTCAAAATTTAAAAAAAAAGTTTTGAATGTGTCTTGAAAATTTTTTTTTATGAAAGCTTTTTATGAAATAAAATCTTTTTAATTTAGTTGCTAATAAAAATTTGAGGGTTTTTAATATTCTACAAAAGATTTCAAGAAGTCTCAGACTACTCTCTCTTTCATATAATTTTCCGAATTCATCACTTTTCGATATTCATTTTGTCTTGGTAGCCGGACAATTTTAGAGATTTTATTTTGATAAACTTTCTAGAACCAACTCAAACCTTCAAATTATCTGAGGAAAGGAGAATTTCGGGGTTCCTATTATACGCTGCAAATATTTGTTTCAACAAGAAGCCGACCACTTGGACTTGGAGTAAGTTAGATTTTCAACGATTAACTATAGACACTTATTCCCAAATCGCCGCAATATCGGTAATGTAAAAGGAGTTTTAACAGAACACTGATGGATCGGCAAACATGTCAGATGGTTAAGACTTCCCTCTAGGAAATTAGGAATTAATATTTTCACCTATTGTGTGAATGTTCGGTTCCTGCTCTAAAAAGAAGAAAGTTTCTAGAAAAATTCTCCTTAAATAGTTTTATCGATTTGTCTGAGGTAAAACTAATCGTCTTGCATCGATTTACAATAAGTCTAAGTGTGCGTCTACAGGCTTTTTTCACCTACCAACCTAATTATCAACAAACTGATTTTATACATTTTATAAAATATAATGTCAACGGAATTTATATGATTTTTCATTCCATTTATTAAGTCTAGGCTTTAATAAACAACAATTTCTACTTTCTAAACTTATTTCAGTTTTCTAAAACTGGGTAAAGTAAGTTGTACAGTAAAATTTGAAACCAGTACAATATAACATGTATATTTTTGACATTTTCATATAATTAATTTGATAACTTTGTTTCTAACCATTACCTTTTCTATAATTTACAAATTCAGGAAACTTTTCGTTAATAGAAGATACACAATAATCTTAGAAATACGAAAAACCTTATATTGTGGATTATGTACTTTGAATAGACTTGTGGTCATGGTAGTCATGAATGACAATGTATTCATGCTGTTACATTTTGAAAGGCATTAAATTCTCATATTTATGGATCTTTAAAGGCTTCTTTTATATATGTTTAAATCCAATATATAGATGTTTAAATCCTTTCTAGATAATATGTACCTATATATTTGTAATTTGAATGTGTTTGTAAGGTTAAGTACAAATTTTAATGTTTACTAATTAGAAGTCATTTAGAACTGCCATATTTTAATTATATCCAATCTTTGTTGCGGTAAAGGAAATTTTGTTTCCAAATATATTTTGAATTCCTTTAGCTGCAGCAAAACATTAATAACCATCATATTTTAACCTAAGTTATCAACTGTAATAATTTTTAATTAAATAGAATGACAAATATTTTAATAAAATCATAAAAATCATAAAAAAAAAGAAATGAATGGCAATTGTATAAGAAAATTCAAGAACTCAAGTTTGTTATTTTATTCATGGACATGTTCTTTTATGTTTCTTTTTTTTTTATAAATTTTTAGTAATCTTAAATCAATTTTGTATTTAAATTTCATTTTAAGTATTAACTTTTTTTTAGTTGTTTTTCAAGGATACATCAAAAGTATCCTAATAGTATCCTGATCAATTCTATTGAGATGTTTTAATAATCATTATTTTATATTCCAAAAGATAAATCTTTTTTTTGCTTTAAATTATTTGAGAAATCCTTGAATAAAACTGTAGACTCAAAAGTGTATTTATATAAAAAAAAAAAAAGCAAACATAAAATCCAAGGACCAAAAAGAAATATATATACAAAAAAAAAAAAATAAAAACAAAATAAAAAAGGATGAAAAACATAACAGCACTAAAATAAAATGCAATATGCATCACTAGTGAGGAAAAATATTTCATTCTAAATTTATTCCTTACCCACACCTTTTTGTCCTTGGCTCATTTTTTTTTTTAAACCACCCAAAAGTAAATAAAAAAAAATCAAACAGAGCAAAGACTAGATAAACAGTGTATATACAGTGACGTAAAATGTATTTGTTGTTAGGGCAAAGTTGATAATTTAACTCTTTTAAATTTGCTTAAACAAATTTCTTTTTGTCTATATACTTATGATTGCCTACTATCGTTTTATGTACTATTAGATAGTTTATTTACAATCAATTTGTTTTTTTAATTTTCATTAAATACATATGTAATTTTCTTTAAATATACAATATGTAAAGACATTTGCTTTGAACGAAAACTACATAATATTGTTTATTTTAATCATTGATTTATATATCTAAGGAGTCTCGCTGGCTTAGTGGGTAAAAGCGTATAAAACACGCTGTAGACACCGAGGGAGTGTGGGTTTGAATCTCACACACGTCATATTCCCTCTTACGACATTTACAGCCATGCCTGAACAGGAAAGGCAGTGTAGTTTCCTGTCCACATTTATGTGGCAGAGAAATGCATTAAAAAAAAACGATATCTATTGTTGATTATTGGTTTGTGTCTTCAATAAATTTCACCAAGGATTAGACAAAAATGAATAAATTAAATAAAAATAATTAGAAAGGAAGTGAAAAAAAATTAGAAATGATGAAAACTGATGAATTGAAAACAAAAAAATTAACGAAAAGCAACAATTTCGCAGGACATAAGCGTTATAGTCAGAACTGACTGAAGGCATTAGGAAATTTAGACCTAATATGATATGGTTTTTATTCTATTCATATTTAACTCAATTAAATGTATAATGAAGCTTTATATTGAGCAGAACGTAATGAAGCTTAAATGCAAAAAAAAAATTTAAACGAAAAATTTAAATAAAGAAACAAAAGACAAAAACTTTATTATCGTTTACTTTACTTTAGTACTGATTACTGACGATTAGTGTCTTCGCAAATCTTCTCGAATATACTAAAATTAATTACTAGTACTTTAAAATTATTTAAACAAAATTACCAAATTATATACTACCATTAAAACCTTGATTCAATTATTTCAAAAACAAATTGGAACAAACTCATCTTGTTTCGTACGATCTTGAAGTATTTGCTTATCCAATGCAAAGGTTGCTTATCCATAATAAGCCTCAAATTGAGCTTATTTTTTAAGATATTGAATGATGTTTATTTGTTTATATAACTTTACTGCGCATCTTATAAATATACTGCCAAATAGAGGGCCATTTTCTTTTTGGGTGTGAAATAGTGCAAAATGATGAAATATATGTCCAAATATATAAAAAAAAAATTCAAATCTTTAAAAAATAAAAATAAAAAAAAAAACATTTTGGATACACAACATTTACCAAATCATGTCTCATACATACTTATGAATCCTTTTTTGGGTTCCTTGTCTAGAATGAATCTCAACTTCAAAAACATCCTTAAGGTATATAATTTCTTTTGCTAAAAAGTAAAAAAAAAAAAACAGAATGTATTTATGTTAATCCTTGCTTTTTTTACTAAAATAATTCATACACCTTTGTACAATGATCAGTTTGATATTCCTGAACAAATTTTAGTTTTATTTATTTGTTTTTGTTTTTATTTTTCTTTCTCCTTTTATTTATTTTTTTGTTTTTTTTTATATTATTTTATTTATAAACATTCTGGAAGAATTAGTAATGAGAGGCAAAGCTTTTTATATTGCAAAATATTTTCAAATTAAGCTTCTTGCACGTACTGATGGATTTTTTATTTTTCTATTCTATTCTGATCTGATGGTAATCGTATACTATATACTACTGTTTTGTTATCCTTTATTTTTTTTTTTTTTTTTTTGTATTTATTTATTAGTTTGTTGTTTTTGTTGATTCTCGAATTTTTATTAAATTGTTTTATTCTTATTTTTGTCGAAGAATTGCAAAATGAATGAAAGAAAAAAAGCAAAAAAAAAAAAAAAAGAAAAAAGTGAGTGAAATGAATGAAGAATGGAAGAAAAAAGGACATTGCTCTACAACAGAAAGGACTTTTATTCTATACCTATATACTACAATCATATAATCAACATGTAAAATATTTTTAAACGTATATATATGTAATATTATGTTATTTTTATATACAAAATGTTTTATTTCGTTGTTTTTTTTTAAATATACAAAAAAAAAAAAAAACAAACAAACAAAAACAAAAAAATTTTTTTTTTAGTATGTATAGCTAATTAAATATTTTCGACTTAAAGTGGATTTATATGAGGTTTTAAATTATAAATTAAAAAAGAAGAAAAAAAAAAAACAAAAGAAATAGAAAATGAATAAAGTATGAAAAAAGATAGATGCAAAAGGCGAAAACAAAAAAAAAAAACAACATAATAAAATAGGAATAAAAAAAGAAGGATAGAATTTTTAATAAAATTAAATTAACAATTTTAGATTACTTTTTATACCAGTTTTAGTAAATGAATGAATACAATATACAGTACTAATATTTTGTTCTTTTTGTTTTTGTTGTTGTTATTGTTTCATTTAAAATGAGTTGTCACTGTCAATTTGTGTGAAAATTTTAAGGTTATATGTAAAATAATATTTTGTTGTTGTTTTTTCCTAATAACTTCTAATTATGAGTTTTGTTTTGCTATTTTTCTTTTTTTTTTTTTTTGGTTAAGAAAGTTTTGCAATTACTTTAGATTTTTTTAGTTTTAATTAAAATTATTTTTTTAATTTTTGATTTATATGACAAAAAATTATTAATAAATTTTATATTTAGAACTTTTTGCTAAATAATTAAATACATTATAAGAAAAAGTTTTAAATTTTTAAAATTATAGCTAGTTGTAACAATACAAAAAATAAAAATTTTTGGTAGCCAAATCTTTATGAAGGGTTATAAAAATAAATTTGATGTCCTGACATAACAATTAGAAATGTTGGTGATTTGAAAAATACTGATTTTTAGATTTTTAGAAAGACTTGTTTTTGTATATATTTTTTGCTTTTAAAAAATAAAGGGATTTCTCCTTTAAGTATATAAGTTTTTTTTTTTTTTTTTTGAATGCAAGTATTTTAATTTTAAGTGCAAGTACTTTGTTATAAGTAATTATGTATGTATTATAAGTAATTATATAAGTAATTATGTATGCATAATTACATGTATACGAGTATTATTCGTTAAAAACTTTTCAGACAGGCTATTAATTATACAATATAGATTTTTTATTTGAAAAATTTAAAATAATACACTTTTAATCAGACAAACCTTGTTTTTTTTTTTTTAAATAACGTTCAGTAATTAACAATAATTTTTTTTTGCACTTTAAAAAGAAAAATTGCTATTAATAAAAAAAAATATTTGCAATAAAAAATAAAACTTTTGCATTTAAAAAGAAATTACTTGCACTTAAATTGGAAATATTTTTTATTAAAGTAAAAAAGGTATATGTATTATATAAATAGTACAAAGTTTGATTGTTTTCCTTTCGTATGAAGGCCCAATGAAAAATAATGATTTTACAACGTGATAAATTGTTGTGATTGTATTTGACAAATTATTTTTGAGATGTAAGAAGAAAACATTTTGAGTATAATTTAAAAAAAAATTGGAAATCAACTACAATAAATAATCTAAATTTAGGATTTTATATTATGTAGCTATTTTATAAAATGCTTTGTAGAATTATAAAATATCCAGAAAATATTAAATTAAATTTAAAAGTTTTCTCAAAATAGGAAGATCATGAACGGAACCTAAATTCAAAATTATTTAAATGAACGTTCTAACAAATTTAGTTAGGAGAATCGACTGCTTATTGAAATGTTAGAGTGAATATTTAATGCATACTTTCCAAAAGTGTGGTAGAGGGGATGAAGGTTTAGTAAATTAACATAGTTCTAAAAATTGTTTATGCTAATTTTTTGACAATTTGAATTTTTAGCTATTTGAAAGCTATATCAAATGTGCCTAAAAAAGCCTTACGGTAGAGAAAATTAAACGATGAAGAAATAGCATAAAATAAATAAAATGGTATTCTGTTCCATAAATTTTTAAATTATAGCAATAGCTTCAAAATATTTAAAATTGTTTTTATTAATTTTTTTTATAGGTGTTAATCGAAATATTTTATTAAAAGAAATAAATTGTACTTGATTTTCTTTTCATCTTTGTAAATAAATAGATGAAAATATCTAGAGCAGTTTCTTTTTCCAAGATTTAGATGAGTACTCTGACATGAATCTGAGAAGTTTTCAAAGCTTCTTCAGCCAGAGTTATATCATCGAGATATAAATCTAAGTACCCTCAACACAGACTCTGATTATATTAGTTTCGTAGGGAACTATTGACGTAAAGTTTATTGATTACTCACGTTTTAACTTTTAAATCGAAGTTACAACACTTGATCATGATAATATAAAAGAAGCTCGAACATTAGTGATCGACTATAAAAATTAAATTTATGGTGGTACTTCACAATAATGAAAATTTTTTGTTATAGTGGGACGAAAATTTTTAAAACACTTTAGCTTAGTTAGATCTTATTATTGATAAATTTTGAATGTTCAAAAAAAAAAAGGAATGAAAAGATTCATTTTTGTTGTATATGACATGATAGTAAAATCATTTTAACTTTACTTTTAGATAATAAAGATCAGATACATCTTATAAAGTAAATTAGTAAGGATTTATTTATTTATTTTATCTGGTACTGTATTTCATCTATATCGTCGTCTATTCATTTGCAATATACAATTATTAGTAGGAAAGAAAATCATAAAGAAAAAAACATAAAAACGATTGCATATTTTTAGGGGGAATTTAATAGAGTAAAGAATTTTTTTTTTTTAAAAAAAGCATCTAATTGCAATTGGAGTCATATTATAATATATAGGTACTTATAATATAATGTTGCAAACGTTTTTTTAAATTAATAATGAAACTTTTGCATTCTTTTACATTATTGTACTTCCAAAATTAATAAAAAAGAAAACACTTTTTTTTTTATTATTATGTTTTGGTTTAATTTAAGTTTTTTTATATGCTTTACTGTTTTCTGCTTTAGTATTATAGGGAGTTGACAAAATTTATTTTATGCGGATAGTAGATTTTATTAAAGGATTGCAACTATAGCATATAATTTTTATTTTTTTTTTTTTTTTTTTTTTTGTATTCAAGTGAGTAGTACTTTTAGTAAGATCTGATTTTAATTTATAGATTTTATTCTTAAATTTTATGTGTAAAATAGATTCTATAGTTGTTAAAGTTAATTGTATCATAAATTTAAAGATTTTATTACAAAAATAGGCGTTAAGATCAGTTTTAAGCTGCTATGAATTAAATTAATTTCATTTTATTTAAATTAATTTCGTAGAAATTTTTATTTAAGTTTTATTACATAGTTTTATTTTTTATAAAAAATTACGAGTTCATTACCATTTAAATAATAAATTTTGCTGGAACAAATATAAAAATTATCTTAAAATGCAAATTGAAATAAGAGGGTAAGATAGCTTTTTCGTTTTTGGCTCATCATTTTGAATATTTTACAACAAAATTGTTGTAATGGTAAATTAACAAAAAATGTTTTAAATATTTTCCCTTTACTATGTTCGAACTCTATTTCAGGAATACGTCAAATTCTGGAATATCTATTCTGGAGCTTCTATTCCTAAAAAGTGTTTTCAGTGTTGTTATGGCATTTATTATCATTTATCAACTATAAAATATTAGTAAGAACAAAAGTTCTATTCTGAAAGTTGGTTTGTATTAGCTACCTACATTGTAACTTACTAAAACCCTCATTTTTGCTATTACTTAAGTAAAATCATTTGGGAAATGCTGGTTTCTAAATCATAGCAATTTCAACAATTGAATGATAGTCTAAAAGTGCGCAATTTGAATTGCGAAATTTGCAGAATGATGCGTAATTTTTATTCGAATGATGCATTGTAACTGTTAACGAAGTCATACTGATAGCAAAATAGTAATAATAAGCGGGATTCATAATTGCTTTACATTTACATTCCGCAATTAAAAGTTTCCGCATCCATACCCTAGCCTTTCCTATCCCTACTCGCAAGTCAATATACTGCATTAGCAGTAAGGGGTTTTATCCCATTATATTGGCTAAAAAAAGAGGACAAATCGGAAACTACCAAGCAGGTATTTTTGGTGCTTATGAAAGATTCTCATCTCCCTTAGGAAAAACAAAAAAAAAAATTATTGAATTACATTTTTTATGAAAACATGTCATGTTTATCTCGAGAACTTCTAGAAATAAACCTTCTCTTTCGGGTTAAGTTTGTTTTATCTTTACCATTCGTAGCATTTCTAATCGTCATACCCTTCTTCAGCTACGTAGAGATATCCATTACCATATAGTTGATTCTTTACACAACAAAATTTAATTTCTAAAAAATAATTAATTAAAATTCAATTTCAATTTCAAATTGAAAGTTAAATATAAGCCAATTAGGACTAAAAGTTATTTTTTCCAGTTTGGAAAAAAAAAAAAAATAACAAACTAACACACAAATAAAGATTATACCTATATTTACATTCTGAGTGTAGTAAAAACAATTTTTTTTTATCCTTTGAAATTGAATAAAATATTTTTATATAAAAAAAAAAAAATCTCGAATTTTTGATCCATAAATCAAAGATTTACTGATTAGAATTCTCATCAAATTAATAAAAAGTTTTCAAAAACTTTTAGTTTTTTTTTTATAAATTTTTTCCTAAATTCATTCATTACCTTTCAACAAAATTAAATTTTATATTTATTCTAGATTTTACGTTTATTTGTATGTGTTTATGTTGAATAAAAAACTTACATGTAAATGTTCTTAATTTACAAGGATTTTAATATAAAAAGTTTAAAGAAAAATTTAGTTTATGTTATATTAGAAACATTTTATGCAGTTTTAAATCCTTATACATTTATGTACACATATAATATGTATATAACTTTAATGTAATATAAATATCTAAATGCACAATATTAGGTTTGATGTAAGTTTAAAAAAAATAAAAACAAAAA
Organism: Poecilobothrus nobilitatus; assembly: GCA_947095535.1. Taxonomy (NCBI): domain Eukaryota; kingdom Metazoa; phylum Arthropoda; class Insecta; order Diptera; family Dolichopodidae; genus Poecilobothrus; species Poecilobothrus nobilitatus. The sequence continues at coordinate 27,072,231 of OX352774.1, read as the reverse complement.
AATTAAAAAAATTCTTTAATTCATCAATTTAGGATTATTATACAAATCAATGATATGTATTTACTTAAATATATACACACAGATACATATATGCATATCTTATTGAGAAAAATATCTTACCTTTTCTTTTCAAATAAAGAATAATAATAATACCAACCAATAGATTATTGCCTATTGATATACAGGGTGCCTCATGTACTGCTAAAAAGCTAAATTAATAATACTGGCATTTAATGCAGACGGAGAAAAGTATTCCTAACATGAACGATTAATTCCTCTTTAACTTTTCAACTCCCGAAAAATAATTTATGGAAATGTTGGTATATCTTCTGGTATAGTCTTGGACTATCTGGATAGTCTATTTTAAACCGTCATTATATTTCTGATATATCAGTATCATGTATAAAAGTGTTCAATACATCACATATAAGAGGGCAATTTTGTTCGAAGCTAAAGTGAATGTACAACACCCTACCAAAACTATAAGTATTGGGTTGATTAAAGTATAAGAAAATTCGAATTAATGTGATTCGAGAAAAACAATATTAAAGGTATCAAGATGAATATTGTAATTTTTTTTGTTATTTTTTTTTTTTTTCTTTTTGAGGATCGGTGAAAAATTTCCAGAAGAGGTTTCATACCCAGAAGAACTACACATATCATTTTTCCGAATAGTGATGGACTTTAAACAACCAAACGCAGCCCTTTCAAACCAATCTTTAGGTTTGCAACTTTAATATAAAAGTACAGTTTGATTTATAAGATAAAGATGTAGGAAGAATTCTTGGTGAAATGGGCTTTAGAAAAATTTAGCATTATATTATAAGATGGATAGGAAAAATTTGCAGAGACATTTTAAAGAAAAATGTTAATGAAAATAAATTTAAAAAAAAACTTGTGAATCAATCTACTTTTCAATAACTTAAAATTGGTTTATGAAAATTTTCATTTTACGAAAATATCTCTACAATTTAAAAAATTACTAACTTAAATTAAAAAAAAAAAAAAAACAGAAAAAAAATCATTGAAAACAGTTTCAATATTATTTATATCAATAAATCTGATATTAAATGATGTCCTTTTGACTTAAATTTTATTTTATTTTTTTTTTTTTGTTAATTTTGTTTTTTTAGTTTTTGATTTTTGAAAAACAAAAAAATAAAAAAAACTTTGAAAATTTAGATTTCCTTTTTCTTTTTAAATCCTTTTAATATTAATTCAATTATGCAATTTCCAAAATTCTTTTCCTTAAAAACAATGAAATTTGTAAATTTTCTAAAATCTTTTTTTACAATAATGCTGTTCTATTAGTATATAGATAGTATAATTCTATATACCTATATTAATAAAACATATTATGTATGTATATGTATAAATGTGTAAATTTTTTATTATTCTACTTTTAATCAAATAACTTACAAGAAATCCTTACAAATTCTTTAGATATTTTCAATGATTTCATCTATATTGACGTATTGAAGTTAAAATCTTTTATCAAATAAAATTCATACACACATATAAAAAAAAATAAAATGAATTCATATCCTTATAATATAATCTAGCTATTAATACAGTTACGGAAAAATAAAGTAAAGTGAAAAATGTAACATGAAAATAATATTGAATTTTTTCCTGTCCGCCTTAGGAAATTCCACCAAGGTCTCTTTGGGAAATTATCTTATAATATATCTTTTTTAATATAAAACAAAGTCATGCTTTTCTTAATTAAAAATGCTGTAAATTTTAATTACTATTTGGAAATCGGAAACTTATCTTAGTAACCATTAACTAATGCATTTTGTCATTTTGATAATAATTAATATCAAGGATAATAGATCAAGCAGTTTCAATTAATTTTTCTTTGTTTTATTTGGGGAGGAAGGAATACCTAATACCTAGGGAAGGAATACCTAAATCTAAGAATTTTCAAAATCAAACTTTTCTGGGTTTAACGATCTTATAATATTTCCGAAAACTTTTAATTATAATAAATCTTATCTTAAGAGCTTACAGAGAATTAGTTCCAAAAGAATTACAAGGTAATGTCATACTTGTATTTATAAAATTTATTTAAAAGATAAAATTGAGAAAAAACCTGAATTTTATTTATTGGACAGGTTATTATTGTTATGTTGCCATTACTGTATTTTGTTTGGTTTTTACATCTTAGCCAAATTATGACATGGAGATTAAATAGTTTTCGTAATTAGATACGATAGGGAACAAGAGAGAGTGATAGAATATCGGAAAATGATTTATAGCTTAAATTAATTTTTTTTTTGGGCCTGTGTTAACTATTTCTATGGTTGCCTATTGTCTATTGTTGCCGAATTTTCATAAGATGTAATTTTTTGTGTCTTTTTGATAAGAGAAAAAGGAATCTTCTAAAGACATCAAGAATGCCCTATGGCAGATTTAGATTTTTACTGACAAAACTCGCACACACCGTCTAATAGTAAATATAATAGGATAAAACTCTACACTAAATTTGAATCGAAATTAGAGATAGACAAGAATGGGACAGGAAGGCGGAAATTTTTAATTGGTTAGTGGGATTATATGGGAACAATAAATTTTTCTATTAGTGACGAAATCATCTACAGTTGCAATATGCAGTAGTATATAACATCTACTTGCATCAGGTAATAATCAAATGTAGATCTACTGCAGCAGATATTATTATCAGGTATAATTATTATGATATAATAATTATTATTACTACATATATTTTTTAATATGATCTGTTCGGAATTTCAACCCAGGAACTTACGATTGAAAGACCTGTATGCCAGGTATGCCGACTTAACCTGTATGCCATCAATCAGATTATATGAGGACATTAGGTTTGATGATATTTTTGAACCGTCAAAGTAAGTATTTTTGTATTTGTTTTTATTTGCATGCGAATTATTTTCTTATTTAATAAATTTTAATTTAAATATTTATTAAAATGGGGCCTCGGTGGCCTAGTGGGTAAGAGCCACACACGTCGTAAGAGTTATTTCCCCTTACGACATTTACAGCCACGTCTGAACAGGCAAGTCCTTTAATTTCACAACCGTACTAAAAGTGACAAGAAAATTACAGAGCTTTTCCTTGCTCTGCAAGGTGTATTCCAATTTTGATTTTGGTTGATTTGAATAAAATGCTATTAATTAAATAAATTTAAGTTTCCTAATATTATGTTGCCTTCATTGTGAATTAGTATATGTGATCATCATTATTCATAGTATTTGATCATCATTATTATCACACATCAATATCAATACTTTAATTTTTCTTTTTTGCTCTTCCTTTTGAAATCGTTATTGCGATTTTCCGAAAGGTAAAAAATGAAAAAAATCACAAAAATTAAATTCTTACCTAAGCCTTAGATAAACGAAAAACAAAAGTTTCATTCAATTTCATTTTAACTTATTTTTTGCTCCATTTTCTTAAAATTATTTTTTCTTTTTTTTACGGTTATTTTATGAATCTTTCAAAAAATTCATTTTCTATTTTTTTTTTTCTCTTTTTAAGTAAAATAAGAAAAAAAAAGAAAAACCAGAAAAAAAGGAATAAAAAAATTTTTAAGGTGTATCATAGATGATATATGTACTTTCAAAGGATATATACGCATGCACATGTTTACATTTCTAAATTCTTTTTCTACTTTATCACAATATTAAGAGATGTTATATCCACATCCTTAATATATTATCAAAACTATTTACCTTTCTAATTCTTTTTTACTTTCTTATAATGGATTTTTTTTTTGTTTTTGTTTTCTGAAGGATTCTTTTACCAAGATTCAGGACCTCAATCACCTTTGCATATATAAACATACATGTATTTAAAAAAAAAAATCTGGTGAACGCGTGTATATATAAAAATACCAGAAAGAAAAAAAAAAAATAAAATTTATAATAAAAAAGAAAATAATTTTGAGACAGAGAAAACTTTTAGATTAAAAAAAAGAAAAAAACCAAAACAAAAAGAAATGAGTTATTTTTTTTTTTTTTGTGAAAAGGATCATAGAATCTTTCACTGCATATAAAACATGCCTATAATATATAATATATTGTAAAATTTTCTTAACTTTTCATCTATTATATTTAAAGAAAAGCTTACCAGGAGCTTATCTTTCATGGTTTTTCCGCATTATAATTATATACTAGTAAAATTTGCTTGACAGTACAAGTACTTAAATTATTTTTTTGCTTTCTTATTTTCTTAAGTGAGGTGGAAAACTTTCAAAGACACCAAGAATATCAATTTTTTATTCTTTCTTCACTTCTAGAACGAGCATAAAGCATTAATATAAGGCCGCTTAATATTACTCATATCAGTTTAACCAAGCACCAAGCTTCAGTTTAATGTATTATTATTTTTCCGAAGCCATTGATTATACTTTGCTGTGCTGAAAATCTAAATATTTAATGTAGAAGATTATGAAACATAAATACTTTATTTTGGCGTCATCTATTATCTATAATACAAGAATTATTACAGTTTCTCTTTATGTATTTCTATTACTATGGTATACACCTTAACCGAAGTTTGAAGTGAACATTTTTCAATTGAAAGGTCAGTTACTCAAAGACTACAACAATAGGTGAGAGAATGTCAATAATATGTCCAAAAAGTAATTTACTAATTAATTTACATAAAAATTCCAAGTTAGTGTATTTTAAATGAGTTTATTTTACAACCTCTATACTTAAAATACAATATGTCATTATAAAAAGATATGTCCTTATTGTGACTTACGACCTTACTACAATGAAGATGTATGATGTATATATGATGTATATGCTTATTTTAATATTAAGTTTTACATCTCCATGTAAAAATGTTGATACTAAAGAAGCTTTCCTAATGATCATCAACTAATTTAGTAGGAAAGCTACTTTTATTCACAGGAAAGCTACTTTTATTGCAAAAGGTGCTGGTGGGATGAGAGATTTCTGCTACTTCTTTTATTGATTATATTTTGAGCTATTTTAAAAATTTATTGATAATTTTCAGATGGTTGTCATATTTCACTATAATAATATTTTAATTGAAATAATTATACTTTCAGAAAGTTGGTAATCCTATTTAACACCACATATGATTGAATAATAGATACAAAATAAAAAAAAAAAATGAGAATTAAAAAAAAAAAAGGATGGGTGAAAATGATTGTTTTTTTTTTTTTTTGTTTTTATAGCAAAATTCTACAATGGTAATGGTAATGGAATACGGTTTTGATGGTTTTATTGTATATGTGAGATTTATACAAGTATATCTAACATAATGCATGTATCTATAAACATTTGTAAGTTGTCTAAAAAAAAAAAAAAACAAGAAAATTTTGTTTTTTTTTTTTTAAGTTATTTTATAACATTGGAATAAGATTGAATTGAGTCGAGTTGAATTGAAGAAAATAAAACCATCATAAAATGAAACTCAATTAGGATAAATTTACCTTTGACTTTTTTTGTTTTTTTTTATCATCATCTCAGATTTTGTGTAGCTATCTGGAGATTTGTTCCATTTCTTAATAAATCTTTAAATTGTTTTTCTAGTTTTTTCTTTCTTTCACTATCCATTTTAGTTTGATTGTTTTTTGTTTTGTTTTCTTTTTCTTTTTTTTTTTTTTTGAAGAAAATAGAAAAAATGAAACTTTATATCAAATACATACTTACATTATATCCGTTCAAACTAAAATGATGGAAAATGAAGATAGAATTTTATATTTTTTGCAAGTGGAAAAATAAAAGAAAATTCGGACAATGAAAATGAATAAGAATCTTTCTTTCAATTTCTTTCAGTTGAGATAAAATGAATTAGATTTATTTTCTTCATTTTTTTTTTTTTATGTAAAGGATACAAGTGTCTATTGGTTTCTTTTAAATAATTTTTATTGTTTTTATTTAGATTTCTATTAAACATGTGTGAGATATAAAGAAGTTTACTTTAATGTCAATGAACTTAAATTTAAATTGATAATAAGTTTTAATTTTTATCTTGGTTAAAAATTTAGATTCATTTAATTTGATTAAAATAGATTAAAATAAATGGAAAGCTTTCGAAATGTGTTTGTACATAGAAAAGATCATGATCCTCAATAAAAGTTTAAAGTCTATTGTTTAACATAAAAACTGAAAAGTTACTTATACCAAAATTTCAATATTCGATTGTTGTTAAAGCTTTTGATCGAGTTTGGCGTGATGCTCTAACTCTACAAAGTTCATAGCAATGAACTTTTAGTGGTGTAATTAAAAATTTTTTGGATATACTCTTTCGAATTGTCTTATGAAGACAACGCTAATAAAAATCCAATTTCATTTGAATTTCGATTTATACAAAATCTTTAATTGGAGTAAAATCAATAAGCTCGATTTTGATTCTAAGTTTAACCCAGTTCCATATTCATATTCATCTTAATCCAGTTCAAACTTCCATATTCACCTTAACTTTCCAAGGAGAGATTTATTGGGAATGCACTGGCGAACGTAATATCCTGGACATGAAACTAAATCAGAAACAAAGACAGCTTTAACTGCCTAGTTCTAGGTAGGTCAAATCCAAGTTTATATAATGCGGTTAAGTTACATCATTTGTGAACGAACATCACAAATGTGGAACCATCTTTCAGCCCATGTAATACCTAAAATTTCTGGATATAGTGTATAGAACGTTCAGAAATTCAAGGTGAATATTAACAATTTCGTTCACAATATTTCTGTCAATTTGAAAACAATTTTCATTGCGTAAACTTTTTCCTTGTCCGAGCGGCACATTTGTTACGATTGCGGTTAGTGGTCTTACTACTTCTCTATAATGTTTTTCGACGATTCGCACCTACCCTCGTAAAAATCAAAATTAAATTTGCGTTGGTAATAAAAAAAAGAATTATACTAAAATTATAGTATTTTTTAGTATAATATGTCAAAAATCGGTAATAATAATTGTAGAAAGGAGAAGAAAGTTTTAATATCTTCCTATGTGTTAGCTGTGGTACATGGTTTTCCCTACAACCCGCACAACATCAAAATTCTGTATTATATGTATTTATGTATTAATACTGTTAATTGGGCATTAATTTGTAATTTTTAGTTATCTGCAAAATTCTTAAACTTTATGAAGATTTTTGTAACAGTATTTCCTCCTGGAATCTAAGAATAGTATAAAAATTTGATTTTTTTTTATAATATCAGACAGCAAAGAGTTTTAATAGTAATCTAACTCTGTTGTTTGTATCCCTGTTACCAATTTTGACTTGATCATGGTTATCTATGTCAGTCAAAGATAAATTTATTGTATAAATGGCATGGACGTGGAATTTCGATTTCTAGAAAATTTACAAAAATATAGAATCAAAATTATCCATTTTTATTGTACCTTTTATAAGAACCTCAAAAAAATGTATAGAGCCTGTTTATGTTCTATATATGAATTTTGTTAAAAGAAAAATTAAAAAAATAATCTATTATATTATAAAACAGATTTGCGACGTATTAAAAGAAAAGGTTTTACTCGTATTCTAGAATTTTGTTTTTTGGTTTTTTTTTTTTTTTTTTTAAATTCTTTGACGAAAAAAATTTTGCTGTTTAATTTGTTTTTCTTCGAATCAACTTTTGATTAAAACATAAAAAAGGTTGAAAAATTTTCCAAGAGAATGTAATTTATATGTGGGAATTTACTTTGTAATTTTTTTAAAAATAACATTTTTTTTTTTTTGGATATCAGTAATTTTTCAAAGGTAAATTTTATACCTTTATTGTGTCCTTGAACATTTCCAATTTAAAAACAAATTGAGAAAATTGTGTGAGGATTTTTACTTTGTAGAAAAACTACAAGAATTTTTTAATGAGATACTAGTATTTTTGTGTAAATGTCACTCTATTTAGTGTAAATGTCAAGTTATTAAGTACAAAAAGTAAAAACCCCCGTTAATTTTTCTTCAAATATATTTTTTTAGTTTAACTAAACTTAAAGCTACTGCCACATAAAATTTAAATTCTATAATATTTTCTTATTTTCGTTAAAATAGAAAGGATGAGATAACTTGACAACTGATATTTTCACATGATATTTTCAGATGGATGTTTATATGAGATTTCCTTCAGCCCGTATATAAAATTTCTTGGCACCTTCTGAAAATTACCAAAAATTAAGAGAAAGGAACGAAAAAAGAATTTCGCAAACAATTTCTACCTTTATATTATTATAATAGTTTAAGTCTACAGGTAGTTGTATATATAAAAAATATCTTGAAATTAGTGTTTAAGGACTTAAGTGCAAAGCAAAGTGTTATAAATTTTAATATCGTACATGATTATATTTAAAGAGAAATTGTAACAGCAATATTCGGTGTATAATTTTGATGAAAAGACAGCATGATATTAACATACTTTCAAAATTTATTTTTTAATTAGACAAAAAAAAAAAAAGTTGAAATTCGTTAAAAACTTTGGGCTATTTAATAGTTTCAATATAAATTTAACATTGAACATAAACATGTACATATTAAATTTATATTAGGCTTCTGTTTAAATATTGACAACAGGCAATCAGTGTTTTATTAGATTTTGCTTTTAATTTTTTGCTTTTCTTGTAGTTTTAGTTGTAAAATGAGTTTTGAATGTTCTTTCTAAATTGATATTGTCAATTATTTTAAATATTGTGAAAGTTAAAAAACATGATTGTGAAAATGGCACAAAATGTATGCCTAAATAATATATTAAAACTTGTTATTGATAAAAAGCGTGTCATTTAAAACTAAAATAATTGAAAATATATTTTTGTTTTTAAATTTTAAGCAAATATTTATTTGTTTTTACGTTTGACTGTCTGTTACTATATATTTTGTATAATTAAAATATGTGTTATCAAAGGTGTAATAATATGCAGACATTCCTTTAACTCTTTCTCCCCCTACAATTAAAATAAAGGCTTCGATTCTTACTAATTTGAAATTAATGTACCTGATGTAATACAAGGCGGTATAAAGAAGAAAAGGTTATGGAATTTAGGTCTGAGGACAGACATTGTGAAATTAACATGCCTTCACTTCTCTTACAAGCTGTTGTAATTGACATATTATTGTGGCGTTTCGTCAAATTAAATGACTATCGTAAACTGTTGCTATGAAAACAAACTCGAAATGTATTAAAATTAATTTAATAGAGGTGGAAAGATTATAAAGTAAAGTTAAAAAGTGCTCATGAATAAAATAACTGCAAATAAACAAACAACAGAACATTATTTGAAACTTATAAGAATTAATTGCATATTTTTAGGACAAGGTTGCTATTTTAAATTTGAATAGTATTTGTTTTTTTACTTGTGGAAAACGTGAAAGTCACCAAGAGGAACTGCACGTGGTTTCTCAGAGTAGTGTTGGATTTTAACTAACCAAAACCACCCCCTTTTAAAACCAAACTTTTAATATAAATGTACAGCTTAGTTATTGGGATAGGGATGTGAGAAGGATAGTTGGGGAAATTGAAATTGGGAAATTTGGGATTATGAAAGATAGGTAGGGAAATTTGGAAGCAATTCTGTGAATAGTATTTAAAGATATACTGCATATTTCCAACAAATTAAAAAATTGTTTATTAAATGTTTATTTAAATGTTTAAATGTTTATTTTATTTTGTAACTTATAGGCCCAGTTTTTGTTGCTTTTTCGAATATCTTTCGTAGTTTTATTCCCAAAAAGTTTAAAACCTTTTGACTTTTATCTTATCTTGGTATTATAACCAAAATCTTGTTTGGAGATCGAATTTACGGATTTCCCTAGATCGTGATTAATTTCTCATTAATCCACTAACAGTTTCATTTTCTAATGATCAATTATATTTGATGTTTATTTCATATTCTCTAAACTAAGGAATTTTACATACAATTTGCAGATATTTTTTTAAGTATCACTTGCATTTTCAGGATTATTTGACCAGTAACCAGCCATTTTTCGATGTCATAAATAAAAACTGAACAAATTTTCTAAAAAAATAAGTTTTATGGCAATAACTTTTGTGAAGTTTGCTTGCTCTATAGTGCAACAACTTCAAGTAGCTGTCATAGTTTACATTATTATTTTTAATTGAGTCTGATATTTTTTTTTATTTATTTTTTTTTTAGTGCACTTCTCTGCCACATAAATTTGGACAGGAAATTTCATAGCCTTTCCTTCTCAGGTGTAGCTGCAAATGTCGTAAGGGGGAATAACTATTACGACGTGTGTGGGATTCAAACCCTCCCTCCCTCGGTGTTTACAGCGTATTTTATACGCTCTTACCCACTAGGCCACCGAGGTCCCTAAGTCAGATATATATTTTGGAACTTAATTAAATCAGTAACCTGAAATTAAAGTATAACTTGTGTTTGTACGGTTATCTTAGAGTTGACACTGTATTCCTCGTTTTAGTAAAAATGTATTGTATTTTAATTTTTATTAAAATTTCATATAAATTTGCTGTCAAAAAGTTTTCCACAGAATTTTATCTTACATGATATGGAATTATGTAATTTTATTTCCAAATACATTTTAATATTGCGTAAATTATTAAAAATTGAAAAAAAAAAAAACTTTCCTTCACTCCAAGTTGTTATATGTTAATGGTGTAGTAGACCTGGTTGGATATTTTGTAATATAGACTGTAAAATGATATAAGTATGAAATTTAATCATCTTAAATGAATTGTTGTGTTTTTTTTTTATGAATTGTCAAATATTTCTCAGTATTATTCGATCTTTTAAGGATATTTTTATTAAACTATTTTTTTTTTTGTTTTTTAATAATTTAGAAAATAAATTTATGGTAAATTAGGGAAAAAAACAAAAAAAAAAATGTATATTTATTTTGTTGTCACACTCCGTATGAGACTATTGGAAAATGAATAAATTTATATTAGTTAAATTACGTACAGTTTTTTCCAAGAAAATTAATGTCAGTTATCCTGATTTAATGCTTTTAGCAATAGGATAAACATTTTATTAGTTAAATTTGTTAGAACCATAGCCTTCTCCCATATCTTCGATTTTTTAAAGTATTTCTGCCTTGATTTTGCTATTGCTCAAAAATATAAGAGCATTTCTGTTTTTTACAGATCTTTTCTGGTTGTTTAAAAGAGATTTAATTTTACTCCTCTTTTTAATTTATATCTCTATGAAAGTGAAAAGTATTGCTGAAAAATTGTTATTGTCTAGTTTGATACCTTTTGCAATTTTCTGGACCCAGTTTTAACCAAATTTTTCTGACTCAACAAATCATTCTTTAACAGGTTTAGTGAACTCCCAAAAATAAAATCAATGATTTTGTATCTGAATTTAAATTAGACTCAACTAGCCAACTCAATTTATAAAAATGTTTTAAAAATTCGATAAATACTAAAATAGTCAGAATAAGAAATCTTGAAGGTATACCAAAATAAAGAATTATTTGAAAATTATTAATAAGGGACTTCTAAACGTTTTCCTTAAACAGTGATTCTGTATAACAATTTGAAAATAAAATACGTCAGTAAATATAAAACCAAAGATTTTTAATGGTGCACATTTTCCAAAAGGCAATAAAACCGGTTTATATCGAACTGAACAATAAAATGGAATATTGTGACTTGCATCAAAATTTCTAGTTTTTCTTAGAATTTCATTTACAAGATATACATATATATTATATAAAATATTATGAAAAATTTAAAGACGCTTTCTTTACTTTATAGGAAATCTTAGATTTTTTTCTTTTTTGCGAGGATAGGTGTGAATCATCGAAAGGCGCTATAGAGAAGTGAAAACGAGCACGATTCCTCTATGAGTGTGTGGGACTTTAACCCACTAAACACCACCTCCCTTTTTTGACCAAACAATAGGTTATACGACCTTTAGTAATACAGCTGTACTGCCTGGTCATAGGAAGTTTAGTTAAGGAATGAAAATAGATTTCAAATGGGCAGGCATATTGTGAACAAAGTTGTTAATATTCATCATATAATTAAGAAGAGCGGTAAACACGTATTAAAATTAAATATTGAAGCTTAATTTTTTCCAGTTTACTTTACAAAAAATTTGCACAGGTGTCTAAGTTAAGGATGGCGAAAAATCCTTAATAGCTCTTAAACAGGACGAGGTACAAACAATTTTTTTAGGGAAGCTTATACGGTAATTCTGGAAGATTTTTCTTCTCTTAAAATTTTAAGGTTCTATAAAAAATGGTTGCAGATATATAAAGAAATTCAAATTTTATAAAATTTTATTTTCACATAACGGTAAATTTAATTAAAAAAGTTGTTCTACAACAATAATTTTTTAAAAAATCTTGCCCATGGTTAAAATTTTGTTGTTCTATCTTAAACGGTGTAAAAATTTTATAAACGCGTACATACGGTCTAACGTCAATAGTGAAACTAGTAAGGAAACTTTTTAAAAAATTGATTTGAAAAATGTGCTAAAAAGAATAAAGAACAAAGAAATTAAAATTACATATTGTATGTTTGTATTGGAGTTCTAAATTTAAGGACAGAATGTTTTCCATTTAAAAAAAAAAAAATTAGAAAAAATAAATGGTATCTAGTAAATAAACGGAAAACAACGGGGTTTCTTGTTTTTATTCAACTAGAGAATAATAATTGGAAACTAAATTATTAGAAATGGAAAAAATGATTATTTTCAATAATAAAAAATTTAGGTCAAATATTTTTTTGTTTTCTTTTCAAATGTACAAAACATAGAAAATTCAAGGGAAAATAATTAAAATAAAATGAATATTTTTGTATATTAAATTATTTTACATTGGTATGTTTTTCAAATTAAAAGTATTGTAAGAGTGTCATATTTTATTTATAACTTTTTCTATTTTTTTTAATGTTTAACTTCAAACTCACCTAAAATTTGTGCATAGGACTCGCTACTACTGATTAGCTGATAGTTAACAAACACTTTAGTTTGTATTAAATACTAAGAAGAACATTTTTATAACAAAAACCCCTAGATTTTATGAGTATCTAACACTTGGCAGTGTTTGCTGTATTTAACGCTTTGAGTATATAACATCTGGCAGTGAAATACTTTGCTTAACATCATTTGGCCCAAAACTTGCTTAGCAGTTCTGATATAAAAATCATATTTTGTTAAACATCTATTTGACAAATTTCCATATAGTTCTCTACTAATAAAAATCTTAACAACAAATTATTTAAAATCTTCTCTCGTTAGGTAGAGTGAATTTTTAATTTGGTTACAAATTCAGATTTATAATAATTTTTGTAAATCTTTCAATGCTGTAATTGTTAAAACACTGATTCTGTAACCAACTCTAAAAGTCCTCATTACTTATTTATTTAACATAGATATCAAAAAATAATAAAGCACTAAAAATAGTGTGGGCTGTCGCCGTCCCCGAACCTCCGCTAAAGAAATTATTGAAACAAAAAATTTTGGTAACTAACTATAAAATCCCTTCTAAATATTTTTTTACATATGTATTTCCAAAACAAACCATTTAATTTAGTACAGACTGCCCCACCTAAACCTCCTTTAAATAAATTATATTTTAAATCCTTACTTTTAAACTAACTGATAGAATCCCTCCTCTTAATTCAGATTCTTTCATAAATATATATGCGTACAATATACAACTTTGAAAAAAGGGTATAGCCCGATTTTCTAACGAACTATAAATAAAATCTGTCCTAATATGTATTTTAAAACAATAAAACAGTGAAATTTTGTAAATTTTTTGACAAATCAATATTTGCGAGTCGACAGATTTTGATAAGTGACGGATTTACTAAAAACTTTTTAATATTTTGACTTTTTACATAAATAGACTTAGATAAAATAAATAGGTATTTTTTATATGAGTTTTGTCAAGTCTTACTCACCCAAGTTTATTATTATACAATGATGAATTAAAACTATATTTTTTCTTTTCTTCGTTCTTTTGAGAACATGTTTAGTATGAGAGCTGTTTAGTTTAAGGTTCTTACCACCTAATTATTTTTTTCTTTTTAACAAATGTTGTTGTGCTACATGTTTTCGATACCTGTTTGTGTGTGTCTGGGATAAGTTTACTTGAAGCTGATCTTTATTATTAACGGAATATATAACCTTCGCATAGTCCTTCTATATGTCATACTTCTTTTTCAGTGAGTATCTAAAGTTTTTGTTCAAAATTGAAAAAATATTACTGTATATTTGTGTTAGCACCTAAAAAAATGCTAAAAATTTTAATAGATAATTTGAGTGAACCGATAAAAACTACAGCGCTAAATAGATTACATAAAATAAAATACGATCTGATATTTCCGCTATTCCAATACTTAAATTATTAATTATTTTGTATGGAATATCAAGGTGCAATAAGAAGAATTGAATAAAATTTTTGATTTGGATGACTCAATAGAGCCATAGATACGCAACTGAGTAGTCAAGCGGCAATTTATAAAAGAAAGGAGCCAGAATCATCATCGTCGTCAGAATTTTCTGGAACACTATTGGAATTATCGACAATTTTTCTACTATTTTAAATATAATAGATATCATAAAGATTTTTGTCGCTCACTGTAAAAAGGAATTTACATATTATGGTACAGAATATATATCCCAAAAAAAAAAAGAATTTGGTTAAGCTTTAAAATTTTTTTTAAAAACTTAAGTTTTAAAATCTGTGGGCTTTTTAAGTTTTTTACGAATATTTCGTAACAGAAAAATATTATACGTACAAAATCTTTGGAATTTCGCATCATGCTTTTCGTGTAGTAGCAGTCGGTTCTATGGTGGAGTTAGCTGATTTTTTTTTTTAGTGTACGAAAAGCATAATGATATGTAATTATGTTAAGACTTTTCGACTAATTTATACCAATTAAATAAATTTTTTAAATGGCTAAAAATTTATTATCAATTTTTAGATAAAGTATTAGAAACTATTTCCAATTAAAGTAAATAAAATGGCATGAAACGTAGCAAAGTGTATTTAAATAAAAATATGTACATATTTAATTAAATTTTAAAATCTTAACTTAAATTTATAAAAATTCAGGTCATTTTTATTCAATTGTAAAAAAAAAAAAAAAAAAAAAATTAAAAAATTTCCATAATTATATTGCGTAACATGTATAATATTATTTTAAGTCCTGTCACATGCACATTTACCATGTATGTTGTTTATTACATGCGTCACATAATTCATGTGATTAAAATAAAAATATATACATAACACATATAATTATATAATCAAACCTATTATATAATAATAATAATATGTATACAATTATATAATACATAATGTACATAAAACGTATTTATGTATATAATTTTGAAAAATTTTAAAATATGATGTGGTCAGATGGTGCTGTCCAATTGGAAAATTTATTAGCCTTTGTATAGTTAATAACAATAATTAATGTAAATATAAGTTTTATATAGTTTTATGTTTCGATTGAAAAATGTTGCAATGGCGTGTTATAAAAGCAAAAAAAAAAAAAAAAAATTAAAATATTTTTTGTAATTTTCCTCTATGAAATGAAACATTTTTTTATAGGACATCTTTAAAATTCTTTGAGGTAATTGTTTAAAATTTTTTTTTAATTGAATAAATAATAAAATGTTTAAATAAAATAGTATTTAAGATACATAATCATATATGTATTTATATTACGTTATAGCGGTTAGTTTTTTAAAATTTTCATTATAAATTGTTTAAAAAAAAAGATAATGAAAATTAAATAATTATAAGAAACTAGGCAGAATATAAACCAACGGTTTTTAAAAACCCATATTTCCAAATATAATACAAACTGTTTAAAATTGTGACTTGCACCAAAATTTCTAAATTTCATATAAGAAAATTTTGAAAATAGGATTTTTTTGCTATTTTGAAGGGATATAAATCCGGAACCCTATATAATTAAGAAAAACCGTTAATACACAAAAAATAAAAATATATTACTGGACCTTTAATTTTGCCGAATAAAAATTTGTGCAGGTGCCTAAGTTACAGGTGTCTAAAAATAGTATTTTCAATTTTTGAGCTCAAATAGGTTTTAAACAGGGGATGGTCCAAACAAATTTTCTGAGAAACATTAAACTAATTTTAGTTCTTTCTTGTCTCAAAATTTCAAGTTCCTATCTCAAAGCGTGCCGGAATTATAAAGGTAAAAAAATCATGTAAAATTTGGTTTTCACATAACGGTAAATTTAAATTCTAAATATAAAAACTATATATAATTTTGATATTGATTTACATAGGCAAAAAAAATACCTGTCGAATGGAGTTTTCAGATTGTAAAAATTTTAAGCGGAACATAAAATATACGCATTTAAAAATAGGGCTTTTTCAAAGTTTGAGTGGCTGTAGTTCCTTGATGGATGCGGGCTACATGAAAAATTTGTTCCACAAAAATAATTTTTTTATCAATATTTAACTGTGTAGAAGTTTTGTAAACAGACGGACAGACAAAGTGAAACTAATAGGCACATTTTTTCAAATTTTTTTTGGAAATGTGCTAAAAAGAAGTCTAAAAATTATTATGATAGTAAAGAGGAAAAATCATGCACACTTTTGTAGATTAAAACAGAAAATTTTTATAGTTTTGATCAATAACATGTAACACTAGCACTATTTTGTCATATAGGTGTCAATTTATTGAATGACAACGTTTCATAACGATAATATAACGGTAAAGAAAATTTTTTTGTCAAGTAGGAAATTTTTTTTTTTTAAAATCGCTATTAAATTTTTTTTTTCATTCTCTTTAATTTATAAATTTTATAAATTTGCACAAATTTAAAAAAATAAAACAATAAAAATAAAGTAAAAAAAAATAAATTCAAACTGTTATTATAACTTTGAAAATAGTGTTACCATCAAGCAAGTTAAATTGTACCTCAGATAAACTGAAAATAACAAGTAGCAATATTAATTTTTTAGTGACGTACAAACAATTTTCAAGACTAGGAATAAAGAGATAACAACGTACTTATTTCTCATTAGTTTTATTTAATAAAAAAATAATTGTAATTTATCCATACTTAAATAATAACAAGGGACTTCGGTGTCCTAGTTGGCAAGAGCGTATAAAATACGCTGTAAACACCTAGGGAGTGTGGGTTCGAATCCCGTACACATCGTAGGAGTTATCCCCCTTTATGGCATTTACAGCCACCTCAAAAAAAAAATAATAACATGTATTCATTACATTTTTTCCGCCACACCTGTAAAGGAAAGTCGGGCGTCATTGCCCTATAATTTTCCATGCGATAGAGTATTAAATCTAAATAAATAAATAAATTAAAATAAATAAATAAAAAAAAGGAGATTTCAACGAGTGGATTTTCCCAAAGAAGATTTTATGAAAATAAAATTAAACAAGGCAGCTTTATACAAAGAGATTTTGAAGCCACATATATTCTAAAACAGAGTAAAAGTAGTAGAATAATTATTGTGACTTGCATCAAAATTTGTCTTTGTTTTTTAAAATTTTATATGTAAGATGTGAAAAATATGAGAAACAATTCTTCAATTTTAAGCACAGCCTATTGGTATAATTAAGAAAAACTTTTAACACATTATATAAAATTATAATAGCAAAGCTTTAAATTTTGAGTTTTATTTTAAAAGAAATCTCACTACTGCCTAAATAACAGGTAGGTATCCAGAAATAGTTAATTTTCAATTTGTGATCACTTTCATCTGTTAACAAGAGGATGTATAAAAATTTTTTGTGAAGTAACTTATTCTAATTCTGAAAGTTCTGTAACTAAAAGGGTACCGGAGTTATGAAGAAAGTAAAATCCTGCGAAATTGTGTTTCCACATAACAGTAAATTTAAATATTAAATTGCAGAAAATTGTATTTAATATTGATTTTTAAAGCTAAAGCAATATCGTGTTGTTTGGCTTTTTTTCAGATTGAAAAAATGTAAAGCAGAATCTGAGATATGCACATTTGAAAATAAGGATTTCTTCAAATTTGAGGATCTGCAGCATTTGTAATCCATTACAAAGATTCGAGATTACATAAAATAGTTGTTCTGCAACATTCGTTTTTTAAGAAATCTATTCATGTTTAAATTTTCATCGTTCTATTATAAACGGTGTAGAATATGCTAGAAAGTTAGCTATAAAGAAAATTTATTTTAATCGTAAAAGGACGTATATGCATAGTAACAAAATGGTGTAAATGTAAAAGACTATAGTTTTGAGTAATTTAGATTTGAAACTATTTAAAAAAAAAACCATTGTTTTAATAATTACTGATAGATTACTTTATGTAATTGTTTGTAAATTTAGGATAAAAAAACGTTATTATATTATAATAATTATTAACCTGTATGTTACCAACCATATAATTACATAAATTACCAATTATTATGTATAGTGAATAAAAAATAGGTTTTATGTTTTTATTATTAAGAAATTTCCATTTTAAGAATGGTAGGAAATTTTAAGATGTATAAACCCATTTCCATTTTAACTCAGTTTAGTAAAGGTAAAGCTTCAAGGTAGCATAAATTTTATGCATTTATTAAGCCATTTAAAACAAATGTTCGTATTCCTTCCAATAAACTTAATGATTTTATTTTTCTTTTTATTTTTATTTTTTTTTAATTTATTGAAATTGAATGAAAGAACTTATTTGTATTCCAGTATTATAAATAAATTCTTCTTTGACAAATCGATAGAGAAATAATTAAAAAAAACCTAAACTGAAAAAAGAAAGAGAAGAAGAAGTATATTTTTTGTTTAAGTAATAATATTGAAAAATTGACATGGTATTAGATATTTCCTTTACTAATTTTTCAATCAAAAAATTTTATTTTTAATTTTTCAACAACAGAGTAACTTTTTTTTTAGATGTAAACTTTTTTTTTTCTTGTCTAATAATAAGCCATTTTATACTTCGTTTTAGTATATGATGTTTTCAACAATATATGAGGTTAGTGTAGTGACTTACTGAATAAAACTCTGGGGCACCAAACGCCTACTAGAACATCTTTTAAAGATTAAAATTTAATTTAGGAATTAAAAACTATATCATAATGGCCAAGATATTATTAACAGATTAAATAACAGATTTAGATATAGTCAAGTGGCTGACATGTATAATGTTAAAATAATATAATTAAAAAATTCGTTAGACAAAATAATATTTCAAAATAAAAATTCGTTTCTTACGTACTACTTGAATGGATGGATGCATCTTAAATGCAAAATATTCGTAGATTTTTCTGAAGAAAATACTAAGTGTAACCGAAATATGCATTGCATCCAGGAGCGTGTACTTTATCCCTATGTAATCGAACCCTAAGAGAGGAAACTTTATAGTCAACTCAGGTAGTCTTATTAAAAAATATAGTACACTTCCTACAAATTTAGAAATAACGCGAAAAAGTTTTTCCAATTCCGTTCAAAGGAGTGTTATGTTTACATCGTTTATATATTTTTTATCGTGTATATTAGAAGAACTACAATGGTGTAATCGGGTTAAAGATATGGATTAGTTGTTTTATTTCAAAGATTTTATTGTAATTTATTGTGCTATTGATTTTTTTTGAAACGTCCAACACCGTTACTCTGAAAGGGGGTACCGGCTAGCGCTGAAGATTTAAGTTTTAGGAGCACCTAGTAATTATATAAAATTTCATCATTATTTTGTACCGGATTAAATTATATTACATTTTCACCACATTAAGGTCATTTAAATATCTTATAGTTTTTTTCCGGGGCTTTTTTAATATAAGATTTTTTCTTTATTTCTCTTTTTTTTTTTTTATTTTGAATTTATTTTAGTTTTGCAATAATAATATTCCTTCCTACTTTTTCCTCTTTTATTGTTTTTTTTCTCTATTTGTTTTTGCAAAACAATTTTTTAATACCCTGGGAATTTATAGTTTGCACATTATATTTTTCATATTCCATATAGTTTTGTACAAAATCCTTTTAAAATTTTCCCTTCAATAAGTAATTGAATCCTTCTGTTTTCATTTTGGTTAAGTTTATAAATTTTTTTTTAAATGTAGTTATAATTCATCTTAAAAAAAAAAAATATATTTTGATTTTAAAAATGACAGTTTGTTCAGACTATTTCAGATACAAAAAAATGCAAAATATTATCGGAAATTTGATTTTAAGAGATTGAAGTCGTAAAAATTTAGTTAGTTATAAGAACGTGCTAGTTATGTAGTAAGCCACCTGAAATAATCGTTATCTTTAAGGTTGTTTTAGAAGTAGATAAAGAGCACTCATAAGATTTGTATTAAGAGTAGTTACATAATACTAAAAAAATCTTATTGTACCCGGCGAGATAACTCTAGATATGAATTAAGAGTTTAGACAAAAGGACAAATCAAAACCTTTTAAATATGAAGAGAAAATTACTAATTTATGTAGATTACGTCATAAAAGAAATTAAAAGCTAAAAATAACGGTGTATAATAGTGCTTAAAATCAGAAAGGATGATAGAAGAATTAAAAAAAACATTTTGTAACACCATCACGTGCAATTCCTCTGGGTGACTTTTAAAGTTTTCCACCGAACTTGCCCCCCGAAAAAATAATATAAAATGTGTCTAAAAGTATGCATTAGTTTATTTTTAATTCATACCATCTAGAGTAGCTTATTGCTTTTTCTTATCTAAAGAGTTTCAGAGCATTTGATCTTAATCTTTTTAAAAATTTTATTTTGAGGTTAGCATTTTGGAATGTTGTTTTTAAAAGTGAGAAGTCCATATCTGATAAGGAAAATATTCTTGTTTTTTGTTTTTGTTGCAGTATTGGTCTTTTTATTAATATTAGGTTATTTTGCTCAATAAATAGACACAATATAGGTACTAAAATTAAATAAACAAATAAAATAGATAAAATAATACAGTTATTCTTACGGTAATAAAATGTGAGTTGTTTCCTTTGGTATTTTCTTTTTTTGTTTCTTTTGAATTTGATTTTTTATGTTTTTTTTTTATTTTAAAGTATGTACCTACCTATTCTCTTGAAATACATTTAAAAATAATTTTTTTTTCATTTAATTCCATTCCTCTCCCTTTCTCTCTGTAAGAGTTTACTGCTCTTATTTTGTTGCTCCCATAAATGCGGTACCTTTTGTTTTGCATTCATTATTCCCAATAAAAGTAGCATTTCAAATAATATTTTAATACCTTTTCATTTTATTTCATATATTTATAAGTATATCTATAATATATATGTATGTATGTATAATTATTGAGAATTATTTTTATTTGATACTTTACTTATAACGGTTTTGAGAACGGTATTTTTTTTCGTTTTTTATTTTTCTTTTTTTGTTTTTACTGTATATTCAACAACTGTTAGTAACAATAGTTAGAATGAGAATAAAATAATAATTGTAATTGCTTAGTACACATAACCGTCCCATTATATTATTGAATGAATGTACAGAAATGGGTAACGGTTTTTTATTTTTTTTCATTTTATTCCAACTGTTTATTCTGTACTTATAATTTTTTTTTTTTTTGTTTTTGCAAAAGGACTTTTTAAAATTGAAAGGAAACAGAAAATAAATGATTATAAAAAGTAATATATACTGTAAAGGTAAAATATAGACAAAAAAATAGATATAATAGTTATAGTTATTGACAGGACAAAACAAAACTAACTGCACCTTTGTTTACTGTTTTATTGTTGTGAGCAAAATGTAAAAAGTAAGTTGGTAAAGAAGATTGTTATAATAATGTTTTTTTGTAGGTGAAAAATTATCATGGACAACCTAAAACCTTGTCTTATGTCAGCACAAAAAATTATAATTATGTATAAAAACAGGAAAATTCAACAGTGGTTGTATGAAAAGCAGCACATGTCAGCAGTATTCAAGTACAAGTGGTTCGAATTAAAGATGTAGAACAAAAATGAGGATGACGATAGATATAGTCTAGGCAATTTACAATCCAGAGAAAAAGAGAAAAAATTTTAGTTAAAATTTAAATGGTGGTTTGTGATGAAAGCCTAAAAAAATTGTTACGTATAATCGTATATCGTCAAAACAGAGCGTATGTCGTCAAATATTATTGTACAATGATTATAAACAGAAATACTTTTTTTTTTTTTGTACCATTGTGTTTTGTTTGTTGATTTCTTTTTTACCTAACAGCCGACCATAAAAAATAATAGGATTCTTTAAATATGTGCAATATTAGCAATTCTTTTGTATTTGCAACCATATTGAATTGCACAAGCTTTGTCCCACATATAAATGGCATATTATTAAAATTAAAATAGAAAATTTTCTAAAGGGAATTAACTGCAATAGAAATTATATTTTAATATTAAAATTTCCATGTGTTCTATTTCCTTTTGTTTTTTAACATCTTATAGTCAATACTTATAAAGTAATTTGATATTGTTAGATTTATTATTACTTTTCTTTATTCAAACGCTAGGTTTCTGTTCTTTCATTCGTATCTCTTCACTTCTCATTATATATTGTTGGCTATGGTATATTTACATTTGCTTTTGAATAAATAATTTTTATTAATAAATATTTAAATTTCTTTATTTATTGTAAAAGTAAATTACCTTCAACTTTATGTTACTTTGTATAAAAGCATATAATAAATAAATAATAGACATTCTTTGATACTTATATGTTTTAACTTTTTAAATATGTGTAAAATGTTTGTATTTTTCAAGAAAATCAATTTTATTGAGTCAAATATAAAATAGAATTGAAAATGAAAATCTTTAGTTTTAAGTATAAACTACGAAGCAAGTTTTAATTTGGCAATTTAGCCTTATTAAAAAATATTTTTCGGAATGTATCTACAGAAAAATTGGCAGAATGTAAAACCAAAACAGTTTTTAATTGTGAGTTGCAAGAGAAGATTTTGAAGAATAAATTTCAATTTTTAACCATTAGCAGCTCTTAAACAGACATATTTTCTAAGTCAACTCACATTAATTCTTCTAAAATTTTTTTCCAAAATCTTTCTCAAAATTTCAAGGCTCTATCTAAAAGTCTTTCGGGGATATAGAGAAAGCAACGGTAAATTTAAATACATTGTAAAAAAATTGTACAATATGTATTAATATTTATTAATAAAACTAAAAATATATCCTATCATTTTGAGTTTTTAGAGTAAAAGAAAAACTATTCACCAGAATCTGAGATCATTTGAAAATTGGACTTTTTTTATAAGACAATCTTTAAAGAGCTATAGCTTCGTTCAGATAACATAAATAAGTTATTCTACAAACACATTATATTATTTTTATGAGATCTATATCCATGGTTAAAATTTTGTAGTTCTATCTTAAACAGTACCTATACAAGTTTTGTACTCACAGACGGACGGCTGTATAGTTTAGGAAGTCAATTTTACGGACGGACGGCTAGTAAGTCAATTTTTTAATTATTTTTAAAAAATCTGCCAAAAATTGTATTAGTTAAAGGTTTGTGTTTTGAGAAATTGTATTTAGAACTTTCAAAATCTAAATATTACAACTCTAGATAGCAAAGTTAGATTCATCAGTGTAAAATTATAGGGAAGCATCAATTTTATATAGGTTATTATTGAATATTAGAAACTACTAGCATTAGAAAAAAAAAAAGAGGAAGAGTGCAGTAAAATAGACTGTGTCAACTCTGGGATACCCGTATGAACGTAATATGTCCTGTTTCTATAAAACTTGATCTTTTAAAAAATTTTAGATGTTTTAGTACCATTAACTATACGCATAAATATTTATGTAAATTGTATGACAGCTACCCGAATCTATTGCACCAGCACAACCAAATTTTTACCAAAGTTTTTGCACTTTTTGACACTGCGTTTTTTTAATTTAAAAAGAGAAGTTGTATGGCAGCTCCCCGAACCAGCATCATGTTGCACCAGCATGACCAAATTTTACAGAAATTATTGCCATAAAACTTGATCATTATATGTGAGGTTTCAGAGGCCTAGATTCATTAAGTTGCAAGAGGTGCAAGAAGCCTGCACTGGCTTTCTCTAGACCAAACAAATTTTACAAAAATCTTCATTAAATTGAAGATACCTAGCTTCAATAGGTACTGAGCTATTTCCATATAAATAAAGAAATTGCATGGCAGCTACTCGAATCCGGCGGCCGAAAATGCTGGATTTAAATAGCGAAATAAACAATTTTGCAAAAGTGGTTAAGAAATAAATATTTTTGGAGAAAGTTATTGTAATAGTCTTTTTGTTTAATGCTAAAAGTAAAATAAAAAAAAAATATAGGATGAACTCCTTTTTATTACAAGATTCTGATTCTTCAGAGGACAAAGAAATGTAAATGTAATGAGGAAAAATCTACGACACAGTATTGGTGGTGGTGGTCCTAAACTACATTAAGAGTTACTCTAAGTTCTTTCAATTTTCGTCTGTATCCAAACTTATTACTGCCAAAACCACTAAAACCCCTTACCAGGTTGGGATTATCCTTTATTAACGTCGCCAAAGGCTCAATTTGCTTTCTTTTAGTTACTTTTTTTTAGTCTAAAAAGTTGTTAAATTTGTTAAAACGAAAAAAACTGTAACCGCAATATTCAAAAGATATGAATTAAAAATTTTAACATAAGTAATACTTAGTAATAATTAAATTACTTGATAAAAATAATAATTAACTTTATAAAGCAAACATAAATTTTCTTTATTTTCTTTATTTCATACTAATCAAACGAAATTTTTTTTTTTAAATAAATACTACCAACATAACAAAATGTTTCATTGCGCGTCTTACGGAAAGTACATAAACTTATAGACATGACCCGATATCGTTCTCATTCACTTCGCTCGAGCGGCTTAGAGAAAGAGGGTGTATATCTAGCTTGAATCTTTTAAGGTATCACAAACGTAATGAACAATGGGTATGAAAAAAAAAACAAATTAATAAATAATTTCTCTAGTAATCCCATTAAAGCATCTTGACATAAAATAAATAAATTTCTGATTCTAAAATTCTTTAGTTTAATGCTCAATTCGCTATAGGGGCCAAGGGGCTCAATTCGCCAAGGGCTATAATATATAAATTAGGTAATTAGATTGCATTATTTAGGAATAGATCTAATATGAAATTTTTATCATTAATGACATTAAAACTTACACCTTTTTCCAAAATCTTCTTTTCCTTGCAATTTACATATTGCATTATAATATTTGATCAAGCCTAGAGAACAAATTTTTCTACGGTTCTTAAAAAAATTCGAATAAAGATAAAAATTGTAGAATATTAGGATCTTTTACTATTATTTAAGTAACAAGATTCAACTCAGTTGGCTATTAAATGATAATATAAGCATTACAAAGATCAAAAAAAAATTGTCTAAATGAGAAGACTGTGTGGCAAGCTTGAATGCTCCAACTAAATAATTCAATAATTCTTTATGGTCTATAATAAATTTTTGAGGTATAATTTTAGTGATAGGCTTATTATAACTGATTAGCTTTGAATTTTGCTCAAGTTAACTATTATTTTATCCGAGACATCATTTTAGTGATACGGATTCATTAATTAATTATTGCTTTGAATGACGTTCAAGTTAACTTTTTTTTTTTGTTTTTCTTTGTCTTTTGTAACTCACCAACAATTATGCCATTTTAATTGAAATTCTTGTTAGAAATGAATCGGGGGAAAAAAACGTGAAGATTCGTTTTCTTAAGATAATGGATACAAATTTTAAAACTATCCTTTTATATAAGATTCAAGGATTATTTCTTCAGCATTGAAACTTTTGCTTATTTTTTTGTTTTTAAAGATTAATGTAAGAACGGAATTAATGTTTTATAATTTAGCAGACAACTTTTTATTTTCTTTTAATTGTTAAACATACTTAAGTAAAAATTTACTGTGAAATCAAAAGAAATTTTTTTTATTTAAAAAAAAATTTCTTAAATTTTTTTTTTTTTTTTTCTTATATACGATTTCGTTTTCTTTTTTTCGTTATTCTTGATTTTTTACGTTTTCTTCTTTGTTTTCTTAATTCTTTTGTATCATTTAAAATTCTTGTAATTCGACCACGTGTTATAATACCTTGAATTGGTGGCATTGAAGAAAAATCATATTTAGGATCAAATCTTGACCATAAAGGATCCTTTAAAATATTAAAATGAAATTTTGATTTAATTAATTGACTATTATCATTAATTTTGTTATTTATATCATTATTAGTATCTGCAGTATTTAAATTATTTTTATTTGATAATAAATTATTATCATTTGTATTAATTGATTGTTGATATTGATTAGATTTTTTTTTTATAGATCCTGTATATGGTATACAAATAGTATCATCAATTGCTCTATATGTATATATATGAGGTTGAAAATTATTATTATTTGAATTTTCTAATTTAGTTTTTTCTAAAGTATTAACAGTTAAAGTTCCATCTCCGAAAAGTTGTAAATTATTTCCTCTAAAAATAAAAATAAAAAAATTTATATTTTTAGATAAAATTATCCATTTAATAAACTTAAAAAAAAAATATATATATATATATAGATATATTACTTTTTTTCATGTGTACTTCTTGTCCATAAGCTAAATGTCCGTTTAATAGCACCGATTACTAATTGTAGAAGTTTTCGATTCATTTCTCATATTAACGAATATCTGAAGTCTTCAGATTGTGCCCTAATATACGAAACACTTTCAAACGCTTGAATAAATTTTAATAATAAAAAAAAAATAATAATTAAATTAGAAACAAATATGATACAAAAATATTTTAAATAATTAAAATAAAAATACAAAAATTTTTTTTTTTTAATTTCAAATTAAAAAAAAAAAAAATAAATAAAAAAATGATTTAATTTTCTAATGTATACCTAATTTTTTCTAAAAATTTTTTGAGAAGATTTTGTTTTAGTGAAATTAGAGCAAAGCTAATTTTATCTTTACCATATTATCGTATTCAATATAGGTTCGAACATGATTCTTTTGTTTTTAGAATTTACGAGTGTTAAAGAAGGAAAACATTCAAAAAATCATCCAGTGGTGCAGTTCCTCACAGGGTAGAGTTGAACTTTAACCATAAACACCCAGTTTAAAACTAAACTTTAGGATAAATTCTTTAATACAAAAAAAAAAAAAAACAGTTTGGTTAGAAGGATGAGGATCTGGGAAGGATACTTTGAAAATGAGGTTTGGGAAATTGAAGGTTATATAAGATTTTATGAGGACTATGTAATTGAGGATTATGTCGAAAAAAAGTTTAAGTGATATTTTCAATATATATATATATATATGTATGAAATATATTAATGTTCATTTTAAACTTTATCATATAGTACACCTAAGTACCAAATTTAGGAAACACGTGAGATGACGTATGATTCCATTAATGCAATATCGAATATTCATACCAGGACCTTTAAAAAAATTTAAGTGTCAATTAAAAATTTAAATTAATAGACAACATACAACATAATAGGTTACGTAAACATTTTGTTAAGAATTGTCCTCAATTATTACTTTGGTTTATCGTCAACTAATTAGATTTGTTCTGTTAACGCTTTGACAACTATCATATTAAACATAATTTATGCAACGCGTATAAGATATAATTGTATGACAATTTCAGAAGTAAACAAAGATTATTACATGTGGCAAAAGAAAATGTCAAAATGTATTCAAAGATATGCGGAAAAAATTAATTTGTATTCTTCAGATTACAATTTAATTATAATTAATTAATTAAATTTTCAATATTATAATGTTTTTGAACTTTTTATGAGCTTATCAACAAATAGAACGTAGATCCAAAATAATTTAAGTAAAGTTTTAAGACAAAAAGTTTAAAATTTAATTAAAATATACCGCACAAAACAAAATATATTTTAGAAACTCACAGTACTTCAGTTATACTTTGGAATAGCGTTTGATTCTTTTTTAGTTTATTTTGTAATTGAATTGGGCCGTACTTCAATTACGAAAGAAAAGGGCTGATATTTTCAGTCTTTGGTTGTTTCCGTTCTTTCGTATGTAACTTTGAACTATGAAGATAGTTCAAGGGTATAATAAATCTGCTACTACCTTTCTCACACTGTCTGTCCGTCCATCAGTCCGTATCATAACCTAAAAAATAATAGAGCTAGAATTCTGAAAATTTTACCATTTCATTTTGTATATAAATACCAGTTTCAAATTTGAATCAAATCGACTGACGACTTGTTGGTATACAACTTCTTTTTTTTATATGTAGATAACTTAGTGTCTAATTAAGCTAGATATGTCGAAAGAGTTAAATTTTATATCAACGATTTCTACTAAATTTGGTTAGCCTAAGGTAATTGGTTCGGATTACTCTTAAACAACTTCTTTTTTTATATGAACATAATTCACTATCTATATAACCTGGAGTAGTTAACTATCTGTAGTTAACTAGAGTAGTTAACTATCTGGAGTAGTTAAAATTTGTCAAAAAAAGCTAAGTTTTATGCTAACGACTTCTGCTAAATTTGATTAGTCTTATGCAATAGTTTCGGATTACTGTGAAGTTTATATACTTATAACTTGGTACTTAAAAAAATCTAGCATTTTAAATTTTTTAAAAGCTGTTAAAATTTGATGGCAACAACTTCTGCAATATTTGGTTTGTTTTGTGTGCTATGTGATCGGGTAGCTATCATAAAATTTTAAAATCTTATATCTTAATCAGTAATTAATTAAATTAGATATACCTTGAATTTTCGAAAAAATAATTAAGTTACGTGTACATATCCTACAATATTGACACAATCTTCTAGAATTGATAACTTTAGACCTCTTTTAGATGTTTAACCATGAAAACAACAGATCCATTTTGTTTTTTTGGTAATTCCTATATCTAACGGTTTCTCTTATTCGTTTAAACTTAAAAAGAAAACCATAAATATATTTTATTTATCAAAAATAACCTATGTTGCTAACCTATGAAAATATAACCATCAAGTTGCTAACAAAAACTGATAGAATGTCCTTACAAGAATATCAAATAAAAATAAATTATAGTAAAAATTATATTCTGAACAATTTAAAAGTCAATTTTAATTCTAAAAACCTTAAAATTAAAAATTATTTAAAAAAAAAACAAACCAGAAAAATTAAAATTAAAATTTATTGGTTTCAATTTTCGTTGAACCAAAAAAAAAAAAAAAAACCAAAAACAGAAAAAAAATGTCCAGTTGAATTAAATGTTCAAAATTATCAAGAGTACACACAGTTACAATTATTGAATCCATACTGTGTATATAAAAACTACCAAAAAACGAAAAAAAAAAAAAAAAACAAAAAATATAACAAAATAAACTGAAATTTTAATTCAAAAAGTTAATTAGCTTTGTTTTTGCTTTTATTTTCCAAATAATTTTCCAAAAATTCATATACCACAAATTCGTATTCGTTTACATGTTAAACACACACACACATACATATATTGTTATTTTGTTTGTATAAACATTAATTTATATATTATATAAATAGTACATCTATAATTACTGTTCATATATAATTTTCTGTTTATTTTAGCTTTTCTCAATATAGTTTCTATCTCTTTTGGTTTGATTTTAAATTTTTCTTTTTTTTTTATTCTTATATCCTTTTACCGCAAACTTAAAATTGTCGAAATAAAAATTTTTACAATAACAAAAAAGTAATCCTTTTCAAGCTGAAATTAAAACATATTTTGAATATATACATATGTTTTATATATATATATATATATAAATACACGTATAATTTCAGTCTCAAAACAAAAATAAAAAAACAAAAACAATAAAATATTAAGTTATAATAAACATACACAGCACGAGCAGCTCTATTCGAAATCATTTGTGGTTTTCTCTTAACTTCAACCAAAAAAAAAAAAAAAAAAACTTCATCCAGAATAAAGTAAATTGAGTTTCAGAAATTAAACCATAGAAAGACCATATATAGAAAAAAAAAAATAACAATAATCATATTATATATATATTGTATGTATATATAAGAGAGGTCAAAAAAGTAAAAATGAAATATTGATAATAAGGATTGTTTTCCTACTATGAAATAGAAAGAGAAAGAGAAAAATTTAAAAGAAAAAGATATAATATAGATGAATTTGTGAAAAACCAAAAAAAAACGAAACAAAAGGAAAAATGAAATGAAAAACAAAAGTAATATACAAAAGTCAAAAATAATTTTCCAAATTATATGCATATAAACATTAATATATTTTGGAAAAAACGAAAAAAACAAATTACACAACCACATTATTTAATAAAATACAGTCACTGCCAAAAGAAAGATGTTAGCAATAACAATTAATATTTTATTGTCATATACTGTTATGAATGTTGTCTTTATTGTTAAAATAATCCCCTCCTATTATAATATGTCATTTATTCACAATAGATTTGCCCATTCTAGTAATAATTTTTTACATCAGTTGTATTAGAGGTCACTCTAAAGGATTTCTAGACTTTAATTTTAATTTAGTTCAATAATAAAATCTTTTTTTATAACCTTTTAATTTATTTACCTTTATGTATATATACTTTTATTCAAAGAAAATGTCAATTCTAGTCCTAGTCAATAATTCTATAGTTAATTAACACGTTAAAATAAAAATTCATTAAATTTTTTTCTTCAAATATTTTTAGAAATATTTAAGACAATCTGTAACCTCTGAGTTCTTGAAATTTTAGTCTCTAAGTTTTTGAAATTTCATTCAAATTACCCGTTTATATAATAAATATTTGACATTAAACCTTCGAGTTTTTTTTTCCACTTTTATAAGGAGTATAGGATATCCACTAAGTCATTTGTTATCAATATTTGACTAAGTAATCATTAATTCCACTAAGCCGTTCATTACTCGGATGTAGCTATTATACAAGACTATGAGACTATGTTTCTTTTATTTCTACGCCATTTATTATCTTATACAAGAATTATTGTTTATTATTATTTTACTATACAGGGTGTTTCCGATTCGATGGTCTTTCTTGAAATGAGTGATCGTTCATATCGAGGCGAACAAAAAATTGTATAGGAGGGGGTGTCTATTCTGGACTCTTTTTGAGATATGAAGGAATGAAGATGTTTTAGCGACTTTTCATAAAAAAATCTATAACTTTTGAACGGCTTGCTATATGGGAGATAAAAAACACACATAATGTGAATTTTAACAGATCTTTAAAAATGTTACTTTATTTTTCAGTACATATTTTGATTAAATCAATTTTAAAAAAGTGAGCAGTTTTGCGAATAGGTAAACTCATAACCAATGAGATTTGATATAAATTTTGTTTGAGTAATATAGGATTTAAGGGTTTTAATACCCTAAGGGTTTTTATACTTTTAGAATTTAAGGGTTTTTATACACGGATGAAAATTAGATTTTAGACGCCTTATAGAGGTGATGAAGGAGGAGGAATAAGGAGATATAGAAAAGTATATATATATTCTTGCTCAGGATTAAATTCTAAATTGATTTAGCTATGTGAATCCGTGCGTCCGTACACCAACTAAAAAAAATTGAGTTAGAACTCTATAATTTTTACCATTTATTTTCTAGTAAATGTCACTATTAATATTAAAAAAGTTCAAATAGCTGCAAAACAAATTGTTTTTTTTATATGACCACATCTCCGTGTCAAGCAACGTATTTGAAATGTTGTGAAAATAAATTAGATTTTATGTCAAAATGTCCTTGTAAAATTTGGTCGGTATAGCGCTACGTTTAGGTAGCTTTCATGTACAAATTTTCACAACTTTCATTTTGCGGCACTTGAAAAACTATACATCTTAAATTTTGTAAAAGATGATTAAATTTTATTCAAATAGCATAAATATGAATTGTTTCGTCAGGGTATCCTAGAATTGACATAGTTAAATATAAACTCTTCTCCGTCTTTTTTAATTTTAAAAACTTTATACGATATATACATATAAAATTTTACTTCAATCAGTTTTGCCGTTCACTGTATATATTAAAGAACTCCTGCCACTGTATATATTACAATTCTCATATGTTTTCATGCACAATTTTTTTCTTTTCTATTTAATATTCGGACGTATGCATTTGTTTTTTGTTTTTTTTTTTTGTTTTTTATTCGACTGGTATAAGACATAAGTTAAGTGCAAAAGAATATCATAAAAATCATAAAAATAAACAATTAAAATTTAATACAAAAAAAAAATCATGTTAAAATAATTAATTTTTGGCAGTAAGTACTATAATTTTACTGCAATTGTGCTACATATTATATCGTATTCCTCCCATTTTGTTTTTTTTTTAAATTTTTTTAATAATTATTAATTAATTCCGTAAATTTCAACTGTGTGGAGTGGGACAGAAATAATATACATAAGTAATTAAGCAGCCAGGACTTCATGAAAAAACAATATTTGAAATTTTAATTCAAATTTTTCTAATCCTAAGACAATGAATTGCTTTTAAGCCGCTTCGTGTGATTACATTCTGTGAAAAATTCTTAAGAAAAACTTTATATTTTAAATCTAATTATTATACCCTATAAGTATGCAATCATTCTTTTATTTTTATTTGTATATTTTTTTTAATATTTAAAGGGGACTTTGGTAGTCTAGTGGGTAGGCGTAGGACGTATTAACCGAAGGAGTGTGGGTTTGATCCCTGCACAGGTCGTAAGTGTTCTTTTCTTTACATAGTCCCCTTACGACCAAATATAATATAAATAAATAAATAAATAAAATGGGGGCTTCGGTAGCCTAGTGGGTAGGCGTGTGGCGTATTAACCGAAGGAGTGTGGGTTCGATCCCTGCACAGGTCGTAAGTTCTTTTCTTTACATACCCCCCTTACGACCTAATATAATGTAAATATATAGTATATAATATAAACAAAATAAATAATATTAGTATATAATTTAATAATAGTATAAAAACCTATAATGGTCTTGGTAGCTGATAGTTCAATAATCTTGCATTACATTTATACGAAATATAAAAATACAATTTAATGGATGATCAGTACACTTTAATGGAAGATCTAATACACCCTTTTAGAAAATACTCCCTTAATTTTTAAACTCTTATTTTTTTCATTCATTATTGATTTTTTTTTTAAAATGTGATATTAATACTTTATACATGGATAATCCGCATATAAAAATGAATGGATCGGTTGTAGGATAATTGGTAAAGACTTAATATGATAAAATCAATATGTCTAAAATTTTAATTCACTTGTTATTTAATATATTAACACTATACGGCAGCATTAAAAAATTTTAAAAATTATAACATTAATAACATTTTTATTGCTTTGTAGTATAATTATTAAAAACTTATGTCCTGTGGAGTTATATCATTTCACAAAAACCAAAAAAAAAAAAACAAAAGAGGAAAAAAACAAAAATAAAAAATAAATAAAAACTTTCCAAAAAAAAACAATAAAACAAACTAACAACAAATAAACTCATTTAGGATAAGCTACAACAGCAGGATACTTAAACTATATTTACTTTTTGATTAAAACATTCTTCATGGTAACACATAAGTTATTTATGTATACATATTTCTTAAATAAATTTATATATACGAAATATATACAGTAATGAACAAAAATGGAATTTTAATAATAGAAAAATACTATTAGCTTTACAAATTATTTGTGTTAGATTTAAAATTTAATGTAATATTAGTTGTTGAAGAAAATTGAGGAATGGACTCAGTGTACAATTTGTGTATACAGAAAATAATCCACACTGAAGACAAAAACTTAATATATATTATGTTTTCTGGTGTAAATTAAAAAAATCTGTGTAATGACTCGGAAAGTGTAAACCTAAGAGACCAAAAGAAATTTTTTTTGAAATTATTTTAAAATTGATAATCTCATATTCTGAGAGTTCTGGATCTTTAATGATTATTCTATTTGTAAACATAGAATTTGATATATTTTGGAGTTATAGAGAGTGTGATGACTTTATTCAATGAAAATTTGATTATTAAACCTTTTAATTTAACTAATAATGCGCATTTCTCTTTGTTCTATTTAGAAGAATTTTTCTGGATTTTTTTTATTAGTTGGGTTGCTGACGAAATCCATAAACAAATATCGATAAATAAAAATCCAAAAGCCAAAATTCACAAAGAAAAAATCCACAAACTGATTTTTTAACAAACTTTAAAGTTCCTCCTAATTATTTTTATTGGATACATATTATTTCAACATTAAAGAAAATAAAACAGTTGGGGCTGCCGCCCCTAAACAACCACTAAACAAACCTTGATTTGGTTACAAAATAAAGTTCGTCTTAATTTTTTTTACATACATATTTCAACACCAAAAACTTTAAAATCGAAGGCTCCGCTAAACAAATTATTGAGCACAGATTTCGTAACCAACTCTAAAGGCCTTCCATTTTTATTTTTATAAACTTATTTCAAAAACTAAATTAGGTACTTATTTAAAATGATTTTGGACGTTTTTTTTGTGGATTTCTTTTTATAAATTTTTTATCGATTTGGTTTTTTGTATATTTTGGTCCCTACCCTTATTATTCTTTTATGTTACTTGATTCCTTGTTAGAAGTTTTTCTGTCCTTAACTGAGTATGGATATCCATTTGTTAATGTTCAAATGTTTATTTTAAGTTTAAATTTAAAAAGTTTAGATTTTTTTTTTAATTTTAATAAATTTTAAGACATCCTTCTTAAATTATTCCATTTACATTTTAAAGTTTATTAAAATTGTTTTAAAATTAATTTTTCTTTAAATTAGGCATTTTAAAAAAAAAATCAATAATTTCATAATCATAATATTATGATTCTTTAAAGGAATATTTTCTTGATCATAGAAAATCAATTTGAAACCTGTTATGACAAACAAGTGACAAAATTTTCCAATGACAAGTCGATAATTTACTTTTATTCGTTTTATGAACGCATCCATGACAAGTTGTAATTTATAAATACTGTTAGAAAATATTGATAATAAAATAACCTTAAATCTTAAAATTGACACTTAAAACTTTGTCCTCAAATAAATTGAGGAAGTGAAATAAAGTATTGTAAAATATTATTAAAAAGACTTAAAAAACTAAAAAAATGTTAGCTTCATTAGATTCAAAAGAAAATAAAAATTAAAGGTAATTTAAAATTTGGCTACTCTAAATATAAATGAAGTTTTAAAGAAAGAATTTACTATATATTTTTTTTTTTTTTGATGTCTTCGAATTTAATCGAAAAATTTTTCAAAAAATAAAGACACTGTGGCGCAGCTATTTGAAGTAAAATTGAACAAAGAGTTTAAATCGAAAGTATACACTTTATTATATTTCCTTTAATTAAATTTAATACTTCTTCTTTTTATCTTTAAGTCATTTTTTTTTATAATTGCAATAAAATTGGACAATTTTTCTTTTAGATTATTATTACAATCTTGTCAAGTTTATCAAAAAACACTAAATTGTCATTTCTTTTAAACCGTGTTACTTCTCAAACGTTGTTTGCTACAAAAAATTTGTCATAAAATGAGAGAAATTTGTTAAATTATGATACTTTTTGCACTTGTCCGAGATTGTCCTAAAAGTAATGTCAAAACTATTTGATATCACCCGCAACTGTCCTATTTTATGAAATTATGGGCCCTTATATTTAAAATAAATATATCAAGCCGCACCTGTCCGAGTTTATGAACCAAGGCTTGAAATATCTAAAATAAATATAAGTATTTTATAATAATGGTTGAAGAAAAGCAAACTTTTTATGCTAGTTTAAATATAGCTAACGACCAACTCAATATCAAAACTATTTGATCTAGCGATAATATTAAAAGTCTGACTTTACATACGCATGATTAACATCAGTAGGAGTCTGCGTCATTAATATGGCAGTATAATTTAATTTGCATCACCTAATTGAAATACTTAACCAATAGATGAGTGGTTTTCTTCTCTATTAGATCCTTAGTTTTTAGTTATCATTTAACATCGCTAGTAGTAATTAAGTATAGTTTAACAAAGTAGTTTATACTTTATGCAAAGAAAATGTTCACTATACCAGTGTTAGTGATAATAAATTCTGTATTTAATTAATTATTTAATACTTTCTAAGCAAAATATCTGGTATCTGCTTATTATTTTCAAAGACACAAACCTTTCTGAAATGAAAACACTAAAAATAAATTTTAAATACTTTATATCTAAATATTAAACCTATGTTTTACTTCAAACTGTATGAACACTTCAAAAAAGAAATTATTCTGTAAATAGTTATGTAATAAATTCTGTGTATATAATACATATACATATATTATATATATATATATATAAATTTTACATGAAAATAAAAAAAAAAAAATTTATAGAATATTTTATAATCAAAATGAAAATAAACAAACATTCATATCTCGGTTTTGTTTATATTCAGGCAATAATTTTTTCCCACATTTACAAATACAAATTTGGTTTTTTTTTTCGTTTTTACTTGTGATATTTTTCTTCTTTTAGTTTTTCTTTTCAAAATTATCCTGAAAAACAAAAAATACATGAATATACTCAGTGATGTTTATTGTATCCTGTTGTGTTGGTTGTTGGTTATATTTTCATTAAAAAATAAACAACTAAAAAAACTGAAAAGTAATAAAAATAGGAAAAAACAAAAAACAAAAAACAAAAAAAAAAACAGAAATAAATAAAAGAAATATTCTTTGACCATTTGACTTGACATAATTTAAATTAAAGCTCAAACTGTACTAGGATATATTTTACCTCAACTTTTTTTTAAATGTGAGGTTTTTTTTTTTTATGCCAACGGTATAGAAAATGTGTTTCGAGATCCATATGATCCGATAGCTTATATTTTTGTACAATTTTTTTGGTTTTTTTTTTTTTTTGCTTTTCTTAATTAACATTTCTGTAAATAAAATAAATAATGAAAAAAAAAAAAAGGAAAAAAAGTAATATTGGTAGTACAATCGAATAAAGTTAAAGAGAAAAACATAAAAAAAACGTAATAAGTAGTGGATTTACCGTTACTACAATAGTAGTATTCTTTGATATTGTAAAACGTTATTAGGAAACGTAACGTTTAAAATCCCATTATAAGGAATATTATAGTAGCCTCAAAATGAATATGTCCTTAATACAGGTGGTAGGTGGGAATCTCGAAAGGCACCCATGATATCAGCGCAGGAATTCTCTTTGGTAGTGTTGAAAGGAAAAGGAAATTAAGAAATATGAAAAGTTATTATTATTTTATACAAAAAGCTGGATTTTTAATAACATTTTAAATAGTTTTGTATATATTTTCCAAACCTATAATCTTTTGATCACACAAAATTTTGATTTCCGTCAAACCTATTTTTTTTTTTCTATTATATCTATCTTCTTTTGATTTTTATGATAATTATGCGGTTCCGATATAATAAAAAATATTCATAACTTTAATAAGAGTAGAATAGAATATTCATATCATTCATATAAAGACAATTGGGCATCAAATATAAGAACGTTAGAATAAGTCCAAATGCTATTTTTAAGACTATCCCAAAAGGAGAAGCATTCATTTTCATTTAGCATGTGGCTTTAAAAAATTGTTGTATTATACACTGTTACAAAAAATGAATTAATAAATCTTCAAGTACTATACCTAAAGATTTGATGAAGTGTATAAACATTGCACAAAGAAATAATCTAAAAAATAATAGAAAATGTTGATAGACAAACATTATTATAATAGTGGGTTTTCAATAATCTCAAAAGATATCTAAATTAAAACAAAAACAAAATATATTTTTATATACACATAAAATATAAACACATATTCTCTGCTTTTTTTGTAAGTTTATATAAATTTTGTATTGAATAAAAACTATTGAAAACTTTTTGTTTAGAAATTATATTTTATAGATTTTATACATAATAAGTGAATCTATTATATGAATGTATGTATAGGGTTTTCCAATTTGACTGATATGATTTCTTTTAAAAAAAAAACACACTAATTGTTAAGGAAATTCAAATGTTTTTTATTTAATGTGAAGAACAATCGATACAATTAAGTTCTGAATAAAACGTTATTCAAATGGCCCCCACGACTTCTTTTGCAGGAACAAATTCGATGAATCCAATTTTCAAGCATTTTTTCCACTAAATCAAGTCAAGTCGAATAGCACGTTCAATATTGACTTCTAAAGCTTGAAGAGATTCTGGTTTATTGCTAAAGACCAATGACTTCAAATAACCTCACAAGAAATAGTCTAATGGTGTTAAATCACAACTTCTTGGAGGCCATTCAATGTCACAATTTCTTGAAATAATCGAATCTCCAAACTTTTCTCACAATAATACGATTGTTGCACGTGCTGTGTGGCACGTAGCTCCGTTTTGTTGGAACCAGATGTTGTCAAGATCAATTTCTTCCAATTTCGGTCATAAAAAGTTGGTTATCATCAATCTATAACGCTCTCCATTGACAGTAACGGTGTTACCAGCTTCATTTCGAAAGAAGTACGGACCGATGATTCCACCAGACCAAAAACCACACCAAACTGTCAATTTAGGTCAATGTAATGGTTGTTCATGAATAATTTGTGGATTTTCTTCGCACTAGAATCGACAGTTTTGTTATGACATACGACTTGATTTAGTGGAAAAAGTGCTCGAAAATTGGGTTCATCGAATTCGTTCCTGCAAAAAAAGTCGTGGAGGCCATTTGAATGACGTTTTATTCAGAACTTAATTGTATCGATTGTATGTTTTTTTTTGAAAAGAAATCATATCACTCAAATTGGAAAACCCGTTATATTGAATAAATACTTTTTAATTTATGTGTGCTTAGAATTTTCTTTCCTTTTTTTTTTTATTACACTTTTGTAAAATTTGATTTACCACTTAAAAATGGTTGGATGAACTTAAAATTTTACTTATCGCATAACATTATTTAATTTTAAATTGTTTTTAATAAGTGGTGAATTCCGGGCGATCAGGAAAGTCATTATTAATTTTATTTTAAAATTTTCTCATTTTAAAGATTATTAGTGATTATTTTTTAAATGGGAAATTATTATTACAGTTTACGATTTTCATGATTTCCATGAAATTAAAAACGGCTCATAAAAATATATAATTTTTAGTTTTCATATACTTTTTAAAAGAAGTTTTTATTAAAATGTTACTTTAAGGAGGGTTCAAAAAGCCATTTTATGATTATATATGTTTTAACATTTCTTTCAACTCGAACTTTTTGAGAATGTTTGCGAGATTTACTTGCTGACCATATACTTTACTTGCTAAATCAGTTAAGTTTATTTGTTTTTTTAATGGTATTTTATAATTTTTAATTTAATTCTGTAAGTATTTTGCTTTTAGATTAAATTAAATAATAACTAATAATTAAATTTGAGTTGTATGTATAGCTATATATTATACATTTAGAATTTTAGTAATTTACTTAAAGTTACTTATTCGGTAAGTCTTATATTCATTTGAGACAAAAACCAATACTTTGTAATTCAATAATAGACATAAACCAATCATTAAAAATTGTTATATTCTGGTATAGGTATACATTTTTCGGAAATAAAATTTTGTTAAAAACTGCATGAGTATTCAAAAAAAAAAAAATCACTTTGATTTTGAACAAAGGAAAAAAATTAAAGAAATAAATTATAATTTTTATTAAATTCAGAGTAAAACGTCTAATTTTAATAAAAAACAGCTTTTCTGTACTTCCGTCATATTGACATTTATGGGAAATTTTATTTTTATTTAATTTCTTAAAACGAAAAAAAATATTGTAAACAAAGAGAACAAATTAAAAAAAATCATTAACACAGAGAATAAATTTAAAAAACTGGTTCTTTTAGTTTCGTCTTTTTAACTCACAGAATTGGTTTGTAAAATAAACAAGTGATCAAGTTTTAAGTGTAATTTCAGTAATTAAACAATTTGTTTGCATTTTTAATTATTTTCATAAAATTTTCTTGGGTGTCATTAATCGAAATTTCAATCTAAGCTTTCAAAAATGACTCAGACTACTGAAAGGCTGTAATTCTTCATCAAAAGGTAAATTTGTATTTTCTCATTTGTAATAGATAATCAATAACTTGATCATACTTTTAATTTTTCGAAATCAATACTGTATATATGTCGGTATATACTCCATATTTGAAAATCATCGTTTTTCTTAATTGGATTATTTTATGATATAAAAACAAATAAAATATCAATAGCGTTACCTTTTTGATTTTTCAATTATGCCTCTATTATATGACAAAATTAAACAATTGAAATTGGAACAGAAATATTAACCGAGACTTCAGTCTATCTTTACTTATAGTTTCTGAATATTCGCTTAATATTAGTAAATGTTATAATAAGTTATTCCGAGGTAAGTTAATTGTAAATTTAATTCTTTATGAAAAATATAGGGTGCTAAACAATAAATTCGAATGTTATAAGTACGAAATCAAGAATGATATAAGTAAGAAAAAAAATTATTTTTTTTTTCGAAATGACGTTAAAAATTGAAATTTTGTACTCATGTCATAAAAAAATTTACATATTATAAGATTAAAAGTCACAAGTAAGAAAACTAAATAACATATTCTGGAAAAGTGAATTACCCTGATTTTCTAACCAATTATAAAATTCCTCCTAAAACAAAATCGTGCATATACATTATAATATTATATTCTCGAAAAAGCTTATAACGGTGATTTTGTAACTACTATTTTTATATTTAAATCCCCGTTATAAATAAAACCATTATTCTCATTATAGAAAAAATATTTTTTTTACCTTTTTATTATTTCCTATATTTTTGGTATATTTTCGGGAAAAAGGAATATATTTAATAAAATTTAATTTTTGTTTAAAAAAAAAATAAATTATAACTGACCTAATGGACCTTAATTATTTTCAATTCGAATTCTTTTCGAATTCGAATTCTTTGCTTTTAAAAAATACATGCAACAAAAATTATCAAGAGGAATTTTATATAGGCCCTGATTTTGATAGTCATTTCATAAAAATGAAAAATTTCATTTCATTTTAATAATTTTTGCGATTTCGATAGTCGGGGAAAATGAAATGGAATTTAAAATTAAAATGATTTATATTTTTTTTTTTAAACCGGCAATACTTTCTTATTTTGAGATTTTGGCTATATAAAGAAAAGAAAAGCTAAGTAAAAAATTAAGTGCTCGTAAATTATTAAATAATATTGTCTGCATAATGAGAACAAAAAATACTGGCTTCTAAAAATACGTGGTGTTATTTTGGAAAAGGCTTCGTATCTTGGGAGCAAGAATTCTGACCAATATTATTTAAAAAACGTAGTTCCCAATATTGTAATATAAAAAAAAAGTAAAAAACTTAAGAAAAAGTTCCGAAAAGTGGCTTCTTAGTTTTTGGCTTCTGTATTTTTGGGGCGGGCTCATAAGTTGAAGTTTTATATTTTTTTTTATGATATTTAAATAAATTTTACTACAAAATCGGTGAGTAACTTTTTTTTAAATCATGTCTGAACGACTTCTAATTCACAAAATAGTGGGCTTTCTTACAACCTATGCTATCGTATAGTCATAGGTTGCTTATAAAAATGGCTATATTTACATAAATATGAATAAAATACTTCATAATTTTTTCCTAAATTAATTTTTACAAGCACTCATTTAATAATTTCAAAATAAGAAAATTTGATGTTTTAAATGAGTATATTCATACATAACGACTATCAAAGTCAGCTTCTTTCAATTTTTTATGATTTTTTTCATTTTTTATGACTATCGAAATCAAAAATTTTGTTTTTCATAAAAAATTAAAGTAATATGACTATCGAAATCTGGCGTATAGTTAATTACAAAATCAAAGTTTTATGCTTTTTTTAGATACATCTTCTACTTACGTATGTTGTGCTTTTTTTTTTAATTTTCGAAGTTATATCTTTTAGTTTTTCAAAATAAATTCGAACTTTGATCAATTTTTAAATTTCGTACTTATATGTACATATATGGCAAAAGTATCTACGAAATAAATTTTATGACATAAACTCGAAAAATATGTGGAAATATTTTTCGTACTTATGCAATTTTTAGTTTTCGAACTTTCGCATTTCGAACTTATGACATACCGCCGTAATATATTATGCATATGCAACTTATACCTCCTTTCTTTTCCATCAACTTATCAAATTTTCATCATTTTGGTTTTTACGATCATACAAAATATAAAAATATTTCACGTTGAATTTATTTTATAATCCCTGTTAAAACCCCACTTAAAAAATAATTAATAAAAGTTAAAATAAACTATAAAAAAAAATTTTTTTTTAAAGGGGGTAAAAACTAAAATTTTTAATTAATATTAAAATTTCATCACTATAATATAAATCATATTAAAAAACAAAAAAAAAAAAAAAGAAAATGTTGACTTTTTTTTCCCCATATAAATTAGATTTTAAAATTTATAGTTAATTTTAAGTTTCATATTAAAAAATTTTTTTTTTTTTTATAAATATAATTTATTGTGTAATTAAAGTAAAATTGATTCCCTTGACCAAAAATCATTTATAAAATAAACACAAAAAAAAGTGAAAGAAAAATATATATACATATATTTTCATAAAACCCTTATTTTATATTTTTTTGATAATTGAAAAGGATTTTCCTTATTCTTATTGAAGTTTTTATATTTTTAATGAATTTTATAAAATAATTATTTCTTATATGTATGTATGTAGGATATTTTTATATTTATATATATATATATAAACAAACATATATATATATATATCTTTAAAAATCTATTCAAAGATTTTAATCTTTTTGAATAGTATCTTCAAGGATGATAAAATATTTCGTATAAAACAGTTTTTTTCTTCTTTCTTTCTCTTTCTGTTTTTTGTATTTTATTAACACAAAGTTTCTTAGGGTGTTGTTTTTATTTTTTTTTATATTTATTATAAAAATTTTCTTTTAATTTTTTATGTTTTTTTTTTTTTTGTTTTGTGGAAAGGATCGGGTGATATGTTGTACATGTCAAGTAATAAAATGATGTCCTAATTAGTTACGACGAGTAGCAATCTACACAAAATATATAACATATTATTTATGATAGTTAAAAGTGTCGGAAAAGTGAACAAATAAATTATTTTTTTAAATTTTATAAGAATGTATAGAAAATGAAAATTTTTAGTTAAAAAATTTAGTTAAAAAAGTTTTTAAAAATTGATTTGAGAAATTAAATGTTATTTACTAGTAAGAATATTATTTTATTCTGGAAAGGGTGAAATCACTCAAAATGGGGTATAGTAAAAGTTATGATAGGCGAAAGGAAATTTAAATTCTCAATCAATACTTGAAGTTTAAAAGGAAAAAAACAAGGTGGAATACAATACAAGGTAGAAGACAATTATACAAACTGTTTAAAATTGTGGCTCTGCACCAAAATTCGAAAATTTCATATAATACAAATGTGAAAATAGGACTTTTCTGAAATTTTGAGTCCCCATTTAAAAGTGTTCCGCAGTTATGAAGGTAGAAAAATCATGCAAAATTTGGTTTTCACATAACGGCAAATTTAAATACTAAATTTAAAAAAAAAAAGGTTAAATTTTGATATTAATTTACAAAGGTAAAAAAAATACCTGTCAAATGATGAAATTTTCTGATTGAAAAAATGTTAAGCAGAACATGAGATAGTTATACCCATTTAAAAATAGGAGTTTTTCAAAGCTTAAGCTGCTGTAGCTCCGTAATAGATGGGGCTACATGAAAAAGTTGTTCCACAAAATTAATTTTTTCATGAGACCTACCCATGAGACCTATGGTTGAAAATATTTTTCTCTATCTTTAACGGTGTAAAAGTTTTGTAAACAGAAGGACGGACGGACGGAGAGAATGAAACCAATAAGCACATTTTTTCAAAATTTTTTTGGAAATGTGCTAAAAACAACAGAAAGAAGACTAATAATTTTTTTTTAAGACTTATTAAAATATTTTCATCATTTAATTCTCATCATATGAACGCTAACAAAAATTGAAAAAAAATTGCAATTATATGACTAGTTAAATTTTTAATTATTTAAAAGTGATATTTTTAAATCCTGAAAATATTTCCGATCTGTTGCATTCCGATCTTGTATCAATCTCACTTTTAGGATTAGGATAGATAAATTTTGCAGACTTTAAAATCAAATGAATGTCAAAAAATTTAAAAAATTTCTTATAATATTAATTTTCTAATATTGTGTTAATATAATTTCAATACATACTGTACCTTGATTAAAAATTATTTTTAGTTTACTGTTTTTGTTTAATATTTATTTTTAAGATACTTGTGAGTTGTGGCAGAAAG
This sequence comes from Poecilobothrus nobilitatus, assembly GCA_947095535.1. NCBI lineage: Eukaryota > Metazoa > Arthropoda > Insecta > Diptera > Dolichopodidae > Poecilobothrus > Poecilobothrus nobilitatus. Next base: position 27,027,966 of record OX352774.1, on the reverse strand, counting down.
GATGAAAAATTTTATTACATAATATAATGGCAATGGTTTTTTTTACTTTTTTATTTTTTCCCATATCATTGATATTGTATGGGATGTGTTATAAAGTTAGAGGAGAAAATAGGTTTAAATTAAAATATTTATTTAAGTTTTTTTTTTTTTTTTTGTTTTTTTTTTTTTTTTGAGTTCTAAAATTTTATTATAGACATTAAGGAATTGATTACATAACCTTAAAATTTTTTTTTAATATTTCTTGGTATTTTAAATTAATTTGGTTATTTTTATGATTTAAAAAAGAAAAACAAAATGTAATTAAAAAAAAACCTTATTTTAAGAGTAAGAAAACTGCTTTGCAATTAAATTTCTCAATGTTGTTGTTTAAATTTAAAAAGAAAACAGTTTTCTTGAAAGAATAATTTAGTAAAATTATTTAATTTTATATAATATAAAATTATTTAATATTAATTTAATTACTATTTTTTTTTCTGATTGTTTTATTGAAGTGGTGTATTGTGTATAATGTGACATATTTCGCGATTTACACCTAAATAATAAGGTTTTTTGTTTTGGTTTGCAAAATAGAAAGCGAAAAAAATATTCTAGATGATTTAGATTATAGATGCTGATTCTTCTAGAAGAATGTTCTCATAATGTAATACAACTAATGGTCAATACGAATACTACATGGTATCGGGTATATATAAAAACTTGGTTTCACAAAAATATTATGGCTTTACGATATAAATAAATTAAGAGATTTAATTCCTACTGAAATCCACACTCATTCCGTCATTAATTTCCCTTCCACACTTCATTCCCTCACTTTCATTACCTTATTAATTTCATTCCCCATTTTTTCAAATTTTGTCCTAATATAATTTATTATTTGTAATAATTAATAATTTAATAAGAATATAAATCGAAATTTTTATTTTTTCAAGGATATTTGTAAAAGGATTTTAGTTTTTATACATAACTTTTACAATAATTTGTATAGAACGTAAATATTTTTGCTTTATTACTTTTGGCCTAAATATTTTTAGGAGTAAATTGAGCTTTATAAAAAATTTTTTAAATTAAATTATTCTAAATAATATTAAATATCAGTACTTTCAAACTCAATTTATTTGAATATAACTTTTGAAATATTTTTGTTTTACCAAAGACCCAAAAAAAAAAAAAAAAAGAGAATTTGTATCTGGCAGAAAGAAAACCAAATTTCATTTTTTAATAGTCCTTCAATTTTTCAATTAAATATTTTAAAAATATTTATTTCATATTTTTATTTATAATTCAAAAATTTTAACAAAATATTATTATATTTATGGTGAAATGAACATTTAATTTAATTGAAATGTTTTATGTACATTTTATTTTTAATAGTATTTAAATGTACCTACATATATTTATTTTTCATTGCATCGAAAATGGCTGCTAATTATTTAAAATTAATTTCACCCTGAAGCTTTATTTTGTTTTTAAAAATAATTATATTTCATAAAATTAACACGTATATATATCATATTTAAATATCTGGTAAAAACATTTCATAAAAACAGAAAAAAATTTATAATAAATTTGTAAAATATAAATAAAATTGGTATTCTACTGAAAAACTTCATGTAACGCCTAAGGTTATGTAATAATTAAATGATTTTATTTTGCTTGTGGTTTATTTTTTAAAAAAAATCTACCAATAATTAAATTTGAGGTAATTATCTTAAAAAATGTTTTTTTTTGTTTTAATTATATAATTAATTATTAAGTTATTAATAAATAGTTAAAAAAAATTGATTCGAGCAAATTAATTAAAAAGTTAAAAATTTTGTAATGTATTTTTAAGTAATTATTGCAATTTACAAATGCAGTAGGTAATTTCATTTTATGTTGCTCGATTTAATCAAATTAAGGTATTGTATCTAATACATATATACAATTAAATTTATATACGGCTTAAGTGGCAAACAACTTACATTTACAGGTCCTAAACTAATTTGCGGCATCGGTAGAAACAAAATAAAAGTAACTATAAAAATAGAAAAGTAAAACTAAAGAAGCAAATTATACAAGGAAAAATTTGGGGTCAGACAATATAAGGATCTTATGGGAAACTTTAACAGCAAAAATTATGAAAAAATCATACGATCCAGTAAATTAAACTAAAAACTCTAACAGGCTTTCTAACAAGCTAAGCTAAGCTTATCTTTTCACCTAAGAAAATATTACTTTGCCGAATCCTGGCGGCAGGACTGACAGAAGTATTATAAGTAGAGACAAAATCCACAACAAGTAGTAACAAGATGAGCGCAATAGATCTATATCAAAAAGTCTCTGTGTTACATATATCCCTTAATAATATTAATATGATCTATCTTAATTTAACTAAGAGAAATACCACCAGAATCTGATGATTTGAGAAATCTGTGGTACCATAGAAAAAACTACTTTTCTCAGCAAAAATTGTTAAAAATTGTTTAGCATTTAGCTAATATTTATTGAATTTAATGTATTGTCTTTATCTTCCAGACTAGTTTTAATATTTTGAAACGGGGCTGGTGCATTTAGTCAGTTAAAATCTCACATAACTGTGTTGCGTACAGTATCTTTAGATGATTCTCACCATCCTTACCTAAAGAAAAAAAAATAAAAATTACATAATCACATTACACATTACACATTAATCATATTTTTATGTAATTATACATAAAAATTACATAAAATAATAACTTTTTTAAGATAAAACTACCTTTTCCGATTGTTAGAACTATCACCTCTATTTTAAGGCTAGAAATACCTATAGATATTTTTAGTAGTAAAAAGTATCAAGTTTTTATTATAATAAGTTTTTTTTTGTCCACTTCACTTTTATAAAGAGTATTAGGGCAACCATTAGGTTGAAGCTTCAGTTTCCCCAAACATTCATTATTAATTTAAACATTATAATTAATAATCAAGTTAATATTACTAAATTTTAAAGTTTTGAAAGAAAAGTAGCAGGCAGAATCAAATGAAGTAGCAGGCAGAATAAATACTTTTATATGAAATAATCCGTTTCCAGTTCGATGACGGGTTAACGAAAATTGTTCTATAAATTATATTTAAACATTAAAAAGTAAAGAACCATATGTAAGATATCATTAATATATTACCTACCTACATATTATGAAAACGTTTCTCCGTTACCCACTTCTTCATATTAAATTTAAAGTGTGAGGTCTGTTCGAAATTAGATTCTTTTTACTATTCCTAATACCTTATTTAAACTAAAGTATATAACAAAAATGAAGAAAGTTTGCATACGTATTTTTTTTTATATTTATTTAGTTAAAAGGAGAAAACATTTCAAAAAAATTCGGTCATACCAATTTTGTGAGTTACTGTATTTCAAAGTAAAGTTATATCTGCTTATACACTGTGTGAACTCCATATACATATTATATATATATATATATATTTTTTTTTTTATATAACTAACTTTATAATGTTATTATTATTTGTATAATGAGAAAGAATTTAACTGACATTTTCAATAATATAACAAAAATATTCCCAAATAATAAAATTTACACTAATACAATAAGTAAAATAGTCAATAAAAAATATATACATACATAGTATATATATGTATAATAATATTATGTATTTGTAAAATCACTTAATAAGATTTGATCAATACATAATTTCATTTATGGAAGGATGAACATTTATGTACATTATATATATAAGGATATATGATTATTTTATTTATGGTTAAAATTTTATATACAGTAACACCCGCTTAAATGCTCTTATAAAAATGTTAGCAATTTTGAGCACTTATCCGAATAAAACACCGAACTCGGATAAGTGCTTCAAGCAAGGCATTTATTTATAATACGTTTAACTGCCTCATGGTAGGTTAACTAATAACATTTTCTTACAGAAATTTTCGGAAAATTCAATAGTATAAGCTGTATAAAATTAAGTACATATGTATTTTAATCAAAAATTTAATTTTTTTTCAGTATGAAAAGTAGCTGATGTCTCTTGAGACACTTTAAAGTAAAAATTTAATCAAAAAATTAATATTGTGCTTTAAAAAACAGAGTACTTAAGAGGTTTAGGTACTTAAACGAGAAGCATTTAAGCGAGTATACATAGTATGCAATTTTCTCAGATATTTTTAAAATGTCAATATTTCTGGTTTCTAAAACGAAAAAGGTACTTATCGGGAACGTACTTAAGCGAGTGTTACTGTAAATTCATTATTATATTATCAATGATTTTATAACATTTTCTTGCTTACTGATTTTTTGTTAAAGGAGATGATAGTTTTTTTTTTTTAAAATAGTGTAAAGTCTGAAATAAAAATTAATTATTTAAATATTAGTTGTTGATTTTTTTCTTTTAATATTTTAATATATTATTGTTAGGATATAATTTATAGTATAGAATAATTTTGAAATTTAATTTAATATCATTATTTAGAAATCTTTGATTAAATTGACTTTAATTTAAAATAATGATATAAATTTTCATTATTTTAATTATAATTTAATTTAAAATTTAAGTTTTGACATAATTAATATTTTAAATAATAATTAGAATAATAATTTATTATTATGTGTTGTTTATTTCTTAACTTAAAATTTAGTTATTTTCGTTATTTTCGTATGGTATTTCAATCTGCTTTACATTGCGAATGCCTTATATTTGTCTTTACGAATTACTATATTGAAAGATTAGCAGTGGGATATTCTAAGTTCTTTAATAAATCTAAATATATCATTTGAAATTTGCCTGAAATTTTTATTTAAGGTCTTAACCTTTAATGTCTCTGTTTTAGAAATTCCAATGTGTGACGTTAATGTCTTTTATCAGGTGAAGAGTCTGAATTTGAGATAACCAGGAACAATTGTTTTCTCTTCCAATTTTACTTTGGATTAATAAAAATTGAATAAAATTAATTTACGGCTTTAACCTTGAATGTCTCTGTTCTAGATTATTACACTTGAGACGTTGATGTCCTCGTATAAAGAGCGAGACTCTCAGAAAATGATTACACATATTTTTTATACCCGTACGATAGGATCGGGTATAATAAAATTACTCCTTCGTTTGTAACACCTCGAAATAAGCGAGCTAGATATACCTTCAAAGGTATGGATCGGATCAGTAAAAAATTCTAAGACTTTTGAGCCATGTCCGTCCGTCCGTCCGTCTGTCAGCACGCTAACTCAAAAACTAAGAAAGCTAGAATCTTGAAATTTACACAAAATATTCTAGGAGTAATTTGTAGGTTCCCTATTTTTTTTGGTTGAGTTTGAACCAAAACTTAGGGTAGCTCTCGAACACCTAACTTTTAGATCCCCTCATTTTTTTTGAAATAGACCTATGACATTTTAACCGCTGATAGATCTCACAAAAATATTAATTTTATTTTTAATAACTTTTTTTTGTAGCCCCACCCGTTACGGAGCTACAGCTCCCCAAAGATTCAAAAAAGCTCTATATTTAAATTGTTATAGCACAAGTTGTATAAAGTAAATCTTCATTTTGAAAACGCCAAACGATTATTACTTTTATTAGCTTTAAAAGTATATATACAATAAATATATATTTGTGGCATACGGTGTCTTAATATACCGTTATGCGAAACTCAAATTTTGCAAAATCCTTTAACCCTTCTATCTTCTAAACGGTTAAGTTGGAAATTTGAAATTTTGACAGATGTTAGATCTTTGAAATTTCAGAAATTTTTTTTGTATCATTCTCCGTTTAGGAGCTATAAGGGGTAAAAAACTAAAAATTTCCTATTTTTAAACACCTGTAACTTGAACACCTGTTAAAATTTGTTTGAAGTAATACACAAAAATTAAAGCTTCAACATTATACTTTTATTTCTGTTAACAACTTTTTTTAATAATATAGGGTTACTTTATAATTGACGAAAGTGTTACTTGATTTTTTCAAATTTTCTAACAGATTTCTTTAACGAATTTTTTCCATTTTGTTTTACTCGATAATTTGAAATTGTTGATGATATAATGCGTAGTACATAAAAATGTAAATAAATAAACAACATAACGGTTGCTTGAAGAATTTTTATTTATATGATATTGTTATACATACATACTTATATAATATCATGTTTATTTACATATCGTATATGTCACTAGTGAATGAATGATAAGAGTATAGATGTATATTACATAGCGCCGTATTTACATACATATATGTATTTTATTGTACTTATAAGAAATTATTCTGTCAATGGAATATTTAAATATAATAATATTTAAATATAATAATATATAATAATATATATAATATAATATTTAAAATTATATTTACTATTTTGTACTAAGTAAATTTAATATACATTTACCGCTTATTATTAAATGGTACTATAGAATATTTGGAAAAGTTTCGGATTGATAATCGTTATGTGGAAGGTTATAATCTGCTTTTGAAGAATGTACATAAACATATAGTTTGAATATATGTACAACCCATAGTTCTAGAAATTATAAAATTCACCCAATTATTTTGAAATACTAAAATATTAAAAAAATAATATTGTAAGCAGAGTGACAGGCTGCGAACATACTAACGGTTCGTACGGGTATCTAAGAGTTGACAAAGGCAACTGTATTCTTCCTCGTTTTCTTTTTAGAATAAAGATATGTGTACTTATCCGGTACAATCGATAAATCTGGTACAACTACGGCCATCACTTATCGACTAATGCGGTACAATGACTGGTATCGATAATGTGATAAATCTTATTTTGGATCTTGGTAGATAGGGTGCAGTTCTGCTTCAATGCTGGACAATTTTTTATAAAATGATAGCTAACCTCAATTTGCTGTAGGCACGTTTTTATTTTAGGTACGATCTGTATATCCGTAAGTAGACTAAAATCTAAAGTTATAAAAACATCAAGCCTTGTCTTGTGAATTTTATTCAGTTTGTTTATTTATCATCTAAATTTTATCAGTTCAACAGTTCAACAGTTCAACAGCAGTTCAACGATTCACTTGTTACACCAATTAAAAAGTTATTCAACTTAAAATTCCTATTTGTTGTTCTATCTATTGTTGCTTTTAACGTCATAGTATTTTATCTTTTGAGAATTTTAATTAACTCTTAGAAAATGTATAGTCTTGTAGACATTAAAAGTTACCAGAAATTTGAAGCAAATACAAATAAACTATAACAGCAAATTTCATCTCAAATATTAACAACCCATATGTTGATAGCTTGCAGGAAATTAATTATTTAGGAGTTGGTAAGCAAAGGTACTTCACCTAAATATTTTTCCTAAAATTTTTATATAAAGCATAGTTTATTTTAGTTTTAAAACTTTTTGTTTTTCAAAGCTTCTTTTAATTTTATTTAGAATATTAGAAGAATTTCAAAGATTATATATTTATGATCTATTATTTGATTATTTTGTTTTTTTTTTGTTTTCTTAAGGTGGGAATCTCTGAAGACCCCAAGAAAATCTTCTTGGTAGTGTGAGATTCTTCCTGACTTAACATATTTCCTCCTTTAATCAATATAATAGGATAAAACCCTTAATGGCTAACTTAGTATATTGGTTAGAATGTAGTCATAAGAAGGATAGGATAAGAATCCGGAAACTTTGATTTGGGAAGCTGTACTGTAAGGGGACAATGAATCCGTTTATTATTATTACTATTTTTTTTATCAGTGACGAAGCCACCAAACGTTGCGACAGGCTGCAGTATATAACACTTCCCCGCATGGGGTTATAATTGAAAGAACCTCCACTGGCACAATTTCGTTTAGATTAATAGCTCATTTAAAATCTGCAAAGTAAAATTGACTGAAGTATTTTTTTTTTTCATTATTTAAAGTACATATAAATTAGAGTAAATAACAATTTGTTTTTTAATTCTTTCTTGGTTCTATTACATTTTTTGTTTTTTTTATTTTTTAATATTATTATAAATGTTTTTCCATTATTCAGTACCAATTAAATATCCATTAAAACATTTTTATCCAACGAATTTCCGTGATGGGTTTATTTATTTTCTTTTTTTTTTGTATCCATTTAAGATTTTACATTTTTATTAGGTACAATTGAATTTTTTTTTGTTCTTATTTTTGTTTTTTTTTGTTTTTTAACAAGTAAATACTTCATATTACTGCCATTGTAGAATAAACTGGTTCTTTTAAATATATCCTTTAAATGATTTTAACTATGTTGACCTCATACCATATTGGCAGATTATATTTATGTACAGTATTTTGAAAATTGAAGATACAATCATGAAAGTTGAAGTAGCCTGACTTTTATTGAATAAAAACGGAAGAACAAAAAAAAAAGTTTAAATATGATGCAAGAGCAACAAAATATGCAAAAGACAACAATAAAAAAAAAAATTAGAATCCTTTTGAAGTCACCGACTCTTAAATTCTGCTGAATATGCAGAAAGAACAAAACAAAATAAAAAAAAAGTAAAAAAAAAGAATAAAATGTACTTAGAAGGGTTCAACTCTACATATGAATAACAAAATTTACGCATATCCTATATTATATGAATATCATCAGTTATACTTGAGTTTTTAGTACTTTACTCTAGTCTTCAGTTGAATTCAGAACAAGCATTGCAAAAATAGACCACTTTTAAATTATTTTTTGTTTGTCGGAAACACTCTCTACTTACTGTACATTCTTTTTAACTCTATATCCCTTTTTTTTTGTTTTAATTTTATCCTTATTTTTATATTTTTTATTTTTTAAAATGAAATCAGGAAGACAACAGCAAATATTAGTTGATAGAAATGTGCATGTGAATGATAGAGCTATGTGAGAGTGAGGATTTGCATAAATTATTGGTTAGTATTATATTTTTTTTGCATTTTTTTTTTTAGTAATTTCTTTTTTTAACCAGTCTGTCGGTTTATAAATAATTCCTACAACTCATCACTGTTAAACAGCAACTAATTACTGTCATTTTATAATGAATTGTTGTTTGTTGGTGTTGATGTCTGTAAAAGAAGCTCTAGAGTCTATACAGCTGGTTGGTTTGATTTGAAATAATTATTTAATATCTTATGTCATAATATGTTAGAATAACAAAATGTTAAAATCGGATTCATCACGAAGTGAGAGGCCTCGGTGGTCTAGCTAGTGGGTAAGAGCGTATGAAATACATTATAAACCATACGAACCATACGGAAGTGTGGGTTCGAATCCCACACACGAAGTAAAAATAATTTCCCCTTACCACATTTACAGCGAAGCCTGAGAAGGAAACGATGTGTATTTTCCTTGTCAAATTTGTGTGACTAGACAAAAAAAAATAAAATCACGAACTGAAGAAATTCAAGATTCGGGAAATTTGAGTTAAGAAATTAAATAAAATTTCTTTTTATTTTGAATTTAATTACTAATTAATTATATAAAATTAAGTGTTTCCTGTTTCGCTGTAAAGGCAGTCTTAGGAATAGTCACTGATACACTTCGAACAAGAAAAACTCAGTGCTTCCAATCAATTTTTCAGACGGGTTTTATAATATCAGAAGAATAATTGAAACAAAGAAAATCCAGCTTAAACCCCGTAATGAAATTGCAACAACCTAGTATTTAAGATCAGTTTAAATATTTTCTATCAATCTTTTAAGATTTGCTAAAGCATTTTAATAAGAAATTATATGCATATAATAAAAGCAGGTTGAAAGCAACAACGACAAAGTTAACTTACTTTGTTCCTTTCTTTTTTATTTAAATCAATTCGTTATTCACTCACATTCACCTTTCTTTCATATTGTAAAAAAAAATTTTTTTTTTTTTTGTTTTTTTTTTTTTACTTTTTTCATACATTAAATATGTACACAATTATTTAAACCTTTTCGTGTGTACTCTTTTAATTGCATGTCCTGTCCAGCTTTTTTGTTGGCCGCAAACAAAAAATAGACCAAAAACAAATTGTTTTTTGTTTGTTTTTGTTTTTTTTTTAACTAAAAAACTGTTAAAAAATAAAAAAAATATTTTTGTACCTAACTAAAAGGTTTTTTATCTACTCGTAAAATGAAGTTTACTTTTTTTTTTTTTTTTTTCAATTCAATATTTTTACCGTAGCTTTTTTCGCTGTTGTTATGCAGATTAAGATAAAAGTAACGGCAATAAAAAAAAAAAAAATTTACAAGAAGAGAAATGAAAATATTTGAAAAAGTAAAAATGGATAAGCCGTCATCCAGAAATCCAATTAAGTACGTGATATTAGCTGTTTCTTTTTATTTTTTGTCCTTTTTCAACATGGTGGATTATTTTTGTTTTTTTCGTTTAATTTTTTTTTTGCTGTGAGCGTTCACTTTATGTCTATGTGTAAAGGCAATTTAATTTTTAAAACTGAATATAATGAGAATATAAGGAGAAAAATTTTAGGAGGTTTTTTGTTTTCTTTTAAATCCTCTTCGTTCATTATTGAAACGGACACAAATAGATGAGAAGGATCAAATTATATTACCAATTCATTTCTGAAGGAAATGAGAAAATAAATGAAAGCTCGATTTTAACTGTTGTTAGTTTTTTATTAGTGTTTATTTTTTGTTTTTATATTTTACTTGTTTAGAAAATGTATTTGCTTTTTAATTTCTATATGATGGTTTAATGGTGTGTTTCATTTTATTGTTTTTTTCTTTTATGTTTTGTTTAATTTTGATTTTCTGTATAATCTACAAAAATGTTTTTTTAATTTAGTTGAACTGATTATTTTGCTTTATTGGGAAATATTCAATATTTTTGTATTTTTCAACTAAAATGTTCTTTATTTTTGTTAATATGTTGGCAAAACACAAACCAAAGGCAGCAAAGGTAGTTTTTATTTTACACTCCATTTGTTGTTTTCTTGCTTTTCTTTGTTTTTCTTTTTTCTATAATTCCAAAAATTTGTTTTCTCTTTTTTAAATCTATAGTCAAAAGCAATTCTGACCTTAAAATGTTGACATTAAATCCGTTTTAAAAAGTTATTCATTAGTCATTAGTATACATTAGTTTTTAGTATTAATTTATGACGGGGAAAACTATTGATAACATCAGAAACGGAAATAAAATAATTAATAAAAAAAAATCGTGTAAAACGAATTGGATGGACATATTTAAAAGATTTTTGAAATAAGAAATCAGAAACATTTTTTAAACTGAAGTCAGATTCAAATTTATGTACGAACAATGTTGTTTTTTGCCTTGAGTAAGCATGGTGAGAATTATCGCAACATACTGTACAATGTGAAACTTTAATTCACTTAAAACACCGACCCCCGTCTTAAAACATTAAAACTAGTCTTAAAAATTAACCATTAATTTCGTGCGAACTCTCATAGATCTACTAAAGCTACAGACGTCCATGAAGTGATCTGAGTTAATCACCAAATCTTAGTAGCCTAGTTCTTTTAAAATTTGTATTGGCATAGTTCTTTTAAGCTTGCGAAATGTAAACATTTTGATGCTTCTACATTTATTTGTCCTTCGTGTTTATGTTGTGTTATCGGAACTGTTGATTCCGGAAAGAAGGAAATCCAACAAATATATAATAAAAAATAAATAACATAAAAACAAAAGAACTAGAATTTGGGACAGATATTAAGGAGCCAAAACTACAGAATTTCACAATTAATGAAGGGAATAGGAGTAATAAAGGAAATAGAGGAGACAGGGAAAGTTGGTGCGAAAATTTCTTCAAATAGAAAAATTCACAATGTAGCGGAACGGCAAACGACAAGGAAAATAAGAATATATTCTTAAATAAAATAAATGTAATTATAATATTGAAGAGTTTTATTACAAAAATTGCTGAAAATTATAAATTACTTTTTAGCTTAAAGAAGGAAGTCGATAGCCGATATTGGATAAATCATTTATATTCAATTACAATATTAGAAAATTATTATATTAAAATATCAGTACTTATTGTCGTTACAAAACGTTCACGGGACCAAATTATTTTTAGTTCAATGTACCGACTATTAAGTTTAAGTATTATTTTTATGTTTTTTTCTGACTGTCAAATCTGAATTTTCTTTAAAATTGATGCGAAAGAATCGTATATATCACTACTTCCTAGTTCAGTTTTGAGCATATAATATATAGGTATATAATTTGAAATCCTTCAAAAGATAATTAAAAAATAATTTTTAAGGAAGGATTTTTTTTGACGTTTTAATTGAATTCTTTTTACTTATATATAGTATATATATATGTCCTTTACATTTTGTTTTTTTTGTTGACACATTCAAAGAATTTCAAATTTTTCTTCTTTTTTCTTTTTTGGTTTCTTTTTAAAAACATTTTCACCAAAATAATTAATATATTATGACTATATATATAATTAATCGCGAATACAAACTGTTGATAATTTTCAAATAAAAGGAAAAAAAGAAAAATTATATATTACATAATTATTAAAATTTTAAAAACAATGAAAAACTTTTCATTCTAGAAAATAGAAATTTCAAAGAACAGGAAATAAAATTTGAATAAAAAAAATTTTTGTTTAATTTTAATCTTTGGTTATTATATAATAAACTTTTGATTAAAGAGAACATAATAATTTCTTTTCATCAATTATCTTCTTTTCAAAATTGTACACCATTTTTGTTTTTGAAAAGGCAGAGCATTTGATAATAAACTATTCATAAATTTTCTTTTTTTTTTTCGAAAATTTTAAACCAAAACAACTATAATTTTGGAAATACATAATTGGAAATTCTCAAAGGTTTAAACATAATCGAAAATATAAAAGACTTCTAATTTAGTACAAAATTTTTCTTTTATTAATTTTTTTTATTTAAATAATTTTTTGAAAATCACATCAATTAGGGTTTCAACTATATACAGATATTGAATTTTGTAAGAGTTTCTTATAAAGGATTTTCTATTATAAAGGCTTTAAAATAAATTGCCAAAATTATATCGTTGATTGAATTGAATGTAATATAATATTGAAAAAAAAAGTACAGTTTGGTATTAAATAGATGATTACCTGAACATTGTAGCGTCTTCCAAGCGGAAATTATGGCAATTCAAGAAGCCTTGATTCTACTGAATGGAAGCGTTTTGACTGTAAAGCAAGTACGTATTCTGTCAGACAGTAAGGCTGCATTAAAATCTCTGGAATCAACATGTACAACCTCGAAGACTGTAATAAACTGCCGAAAATTTCTTAACGAGATGGTGAGGCAGTTTAGCATTCAGCTTTGCTGGGTACCAGATCATCGAGGTATTCCGGGAAATAAAAAAGCTGATAAACTCGTAAGAAGTGGTATAACCTTGCAAATCCTACTGCCCTAGGTAAAGACTAGGGATACCTCTATCCACAAACAAAACGTTACTTCGAAAGGAAATAACGGATATGATAAATTACAAATGATCAAACTTGACCTAGTGCAATATCACAAGATTGTTATGGCCCAAAACCGATTTAAGACGATCCAATGATCTGCTTTCTCTCAAAAGGACAGACATTAGAATGACAATGGTTATAATCACCGGTCACTATCTAATAGGGAAGCATGCCAGAAGACTTGGCTTATCCACAAACGACTATTGTAGAGCCTGCAAAGATGAAGAAGAGGAGGAAACTACTCTCCATCTCCTTTGCAAATGCCCCGCCTTGTCGGTAAGACGAAATACTTATTTGGGGCAATATCTCTTCAACAACCTTAGCGATCTATCAGGTAAAAATGTGAAGAGTATTCTTCACTTTGCAAAAAGCTCAAATTGATTTTAACGAGTGGGATAGAAAAGCTTCTATGTGGTATCACAATGGACCAAATACGAAATAAGTGTGCCTTTTTGGCAGCCACCTTAACCTAACCTAACCTAAAGTTTTAAAATAAATCAGAAATAGCTACCACTAATTATTTTATTTATTTTTTTTTTGAACGAAAGATAAAATACATCAAAAACAAATTATTTTTCATCTTGTGTTCTTCAGTTTTCTTCAATATTTTATATTGCTTTAACTAAATTAGATCATTATTTAAATACTATATGCTACCTATATCTACTTATCTTTATGTAAGAAATAAAAATTTTTAAAACTTTTTCATTAAAAAAATATTTAAAAACAATTAAAATAATTTTTGATTAACGTTCATAACGGTTCTTTTCAGAACAAACAATTTCAATATAAAAATTTAAGAATTCGCTTGAATTTCGAGCGTCGGGCGTCACTAATTATAGAGTTTTAAAATTGAAATTTATAAATGAAAAATCATGAAGTTCTATGGTCAATTCATAGTGTTATGAGATAGTCAGAAAAATTATTTTTACTTCATCTGGATTTCTCAGTTTAAGGATTCAAGAAAAAAAAAGAGTTCTGAAAGGGCAAGGATATTCTTGTTGAAAATTTTATAAACCTAATAAAGAAACAATTCTATAAAGACGTCTTTATGTCGTTTAGCTGTTAATAAGTATCAGATAACATAAATGATCATCAATGTTCAAAAAGAATCGTTCGTATATAAAAGTTTGAGATAGACGTTCGTTTACAAGGACCTAAAATGTGACATCATTATACAAAACAATTTTAATGATATAACCTTAATTGAAATTTACGTAATTGGAAAATTGGACAAACATTTCGCTCAAAATTTATTTCAAATTCAAAATTTATTCTACCATATCAGAACTATACGATAATTAACTTCTTTTACAAAAAAAAAACAAAAAAAGTATAAAATTATTACATTCTATAACTATAACTAAAAAATTTCCAAATCAATGGATATTGTACAACTATATAATATTCAATATAATTTTTAATGAAAACTCTTTTGATCAATATAATATTATGTGTAGTAGGTACATATACATATATTATATACTATCTATGTACATAAGCTTATACATTATGTATAAATTTTAATAGGTATTATTATAGAATATTTATTATGATTATTATTAGTATTTTGTTATTATTAGGACTACTGATATTATTGTTATAAAGTATAATTTATGGTATATTTCACCCTTTAATAGCTTATAAAACAAAAACAAACAAAAAAAAAAAAACAAGGATGAATACATTTTTTTTCTAGTAAATTTTTTTTTCAAAAATCACTTCTTTGATTAATTAGGAAAATTTTTTACAGCTTTTTAATTAAACAAAATCCTTAATTTTTTTTTCCCCCTAGTTACCTTTTGAACATGAAATAAATCCTATATAATTGGACTTTAGTCACAAATAATTGAAAAATTCGAACAGGGATGGATAAAAATTAAACAACATGTAAAGTGAATTTTTTTGAAGGGAACTTTTCTTCATTTTTTTTTTCCGTCTGAAATTGTGTATATAGTAAAAGAATTGAATTGGATTTTGAAAAAAATTTCGTGATTGTAAAAATTTGATTCATAAAAGAGAAGTATTATCCCTCCCTACACCATCCTTTGACTTTCTATATTATCCTTGATTTCTTTTATTCCTATATATTTCCCAATACCCAAACCAAAACAGTATAAATTTTACCACAGGTTCTAACCTAATTTTTAATTCTGTGACCACCTCCCTACGTTTCATTGGTTCAAGTCCAACACTATCAAAGAGAATTCATGTGTTGATCTGATTGGTGTCTTCCGAGATTCCCATTTACCCTCGACAAAAAAAAAAATATGGAAAGTTATTATTTTTAGTAGATTTTTATGAAACCTAGTGGAATTCAACCGAATTTAATTGAAACTATGCACGAATTTGTTTTTTACTACATTACGTTCAATCTACCTAGGATAGTCAACAAATATAACATCTAGTAAAACTTCTTTGTGCAATCATCTAAAAATTAAAAATTAATATGGATATTCTTACTAATTATACTTTACATAAAATTAATATACATATTTCGGAATAATAGGCACTAAATAGAATAAACAATATAAGTATTCCAAAGTTCTCGATTTGAAAAACATAAAACTTCTTTGAGACAATGAAGATAAATTTTTCCGATTTCAAAAACGATAATCGAAGACGAATTTTATATTTTAAATTATCAGTAAAAATATAACCTCTACTGCTTTCAAAAAGGATATATCTAAAGTAAATCAAATTGACAAATTTTTAAGTAAAATTTAACTGCCGAATTGTTTTGTTGTTAATGCATTTCTCTACCACATAAATGTGGACAGGAAATTACACAGCCTATCCTGTTCAGGCGTGGCTGTAAATGTCGTAAGGCGTAATAACTCTTACGACTTGTGTGGGATTCGAATCCACACTACCTCGGTGTTTACAGCGTATTTTATACGCTCTTACCCACTAGGCTACCGAGACCCCTGTCGAATTTAATAGACGAACAAATTCATGATAGTTTGTAAACCGTAATTTAATAAGATAGATTTAAAGAATATGGATGCGGAAATGAAATTATTGTGAACCCAGCTATGGTAAATTTCAAAAAAAAAAAAAATATTTTACATAATTATTTTAAATATAATCCTCTTTGAATATAACTACTAACATAAGTATAACTTTTACAAGATTTGTTTTAAAAATGCATTGTATTTATGCGTTTTTTATAGTTGCTCTAATATTAATTAAGTTGTACACATCTATACATTTCCTTATACTGTATAATCGATTTTGTGCACTATGCAGATTTGTTTTAATATTAGACAACATAAAAGTTAAAAAAAAAAACTTAACAACTTGCAAATTCTTGTGATTTTTAAAAATTTCAATTTTTTTTTTTTTTGAATAGTTTTCAATTATCAAATTTTAAAATCAAATTTTATAAGGATAATACAAGAATAGTTACAAGAAAGGGTAATAAAATAAAGAAAAAATTGATTTTCATTTTTTTTTTTTTTACTATTATTACTTTATATATTACTTTTATGCATATGTATATATAAAGAAATATACATACGTATATGTTTGCATATAAAAATAAAAATTAACAGGAAAGATTCTTTATTCAATTCATGTTTTTTTTTTTTTCAATTTAAGTCTCAGAGTGTCCTTTTAAAGAGCTTGACTGTATGTAGTGTAGGGTTTTTGTGTCGAAATAATATAATTTATTGGTCATATTACAATAAAATGTTTTTTTTTTTTTGTTATTATTTTTTTTTTTTTTTGCAAAAAAGAAATTGGTTTTCAATTCCATGTGGTGGTCAAGAAAATATAATGTATACACGCGTATATATATACATACAAACATACATATTCATGTATTCTTTTATATATGTCCATAATCATAGATGTAAATCTGGAATTAAGTAGAAAATTTAATTCAAAAACAGGACAAAAGAAAATAAGAAAAATAAAAAATGCAAAAACATAATAATAATATATTGAAATTCAATTTTCGACTTGTGCTAATAGAATTGATAAAATCAAATCCTTTATGCAAATTTTTTCAATCAAATGTATGTATACAAGTATATACAGTTAATTTGTATATTAAATACGTAGATATAATATATATACATATATATGTATATATTTAATACAATAGTGTTTTATATTATATATGTAATGTATAAATTTTTAATATTCTTTCATTAAAAACATATAACTACTTGTATGCAAATTGAAAATTGTTGAATATCCTTTGATTTTCTGAAATCTGGAACAATCCATCAATTTTTTTTTTTTTAGAAATTAAGAGAAATTAGAGTTACGGTATAGCACGTTTACTTTTATTGTATTTCTTTAAGTTACGAGAATATCCCTATTTCTTGAGATTGTTAAATTACTCTATTTATTAATCTATTTTGAAGGTAAGGTGCAGAGGTGTTAAAGGATATTATTAATTGAGAACAATGTTTCACTATTTTTTGATTTTTATGGTATCTGAAGATAATATTATATATATGTTTTAAACAAAAATGTATATTAAAGATATTCAGCAATTTTGATGAACTTGAAATACTTGTAGACGGCTTGTGAGGTATGGTCGCTAGTGAGCCATGGCTCTCATATTATATTTTTAATTCGGTTTCTGACACGATTAATTTAGTTTTAGTTAGAAGTTGTAAATCGACTTACAAGATCAAGTGGCTTGTGACGTTTTAGGCTGCTAGTAGGAATTTCATGTAACAAACTTGTTGCTAATTGGTTAGGATTCTAATTGGTTGCTAATTGGCTAATTCTATTTTAATAGTTTTTGCTGAATGTTGCTACAGTTTCCTTCATCCTTTTTATGTTATGGTCCTTTCTTATGGTGTTATTTTTTGCATACCATGGTGCGTTGACAATCACTCCTAGGACTTTTGACTGGAACCTTTCGAGAATTTCAATGTTCGAATTAGATTTTGGCCCCCACAGTTCTATACAATATGTTCAAATAGGCATAAGAATGGCTTTATACAAAATGATTTTACTTTCCACAGATAGTTGTGACTTTTGAGTAATAAGCCAATAAATTTTATTAAATTTAAGTCTTAATTGCTTGCTTTTAAGAGTTATATGTTTTTTCCATGTAAGCCTACGATCTAGATGAAGACCTAAGTATTTTACGGAGTCTTCTTGGGGCAAAGTTATAGTATTGATCGTAACAGGTGGACAGGTGTCATGTCTAGTGGTAAAAGTAACATGAACACATTTGGTTTCGTTTACTTTTATTCGCCAAGTTTTTAGCCAATTTTCTATATTTTTGAGTTCTATTTACAGTTGTTTTGAGGCTAATTTCGCATGTACATTTGATGATAATATGGCCGTATCACCGGCAAACGTCCCTGTCATTGTAAAGATAATATTATGTTATTCTTAAATCATCTATAGTTTGCAAGTCCAGTTGAATTGAAATGTAAACATATGATTTATTTCTTTATCAAATTCATAAGAAAATCATTAACGCTCTTTTAAAGTAATTGAATTAATTAATAATCTATGAATTTTGTAATAAAATAAAATTTCAAATAACATCATACGAAAAAAAACCCTTTAGGCGCCTTTTACTAATTTTCTTTAGTTTATAATTTATTAAAACATATAAAATTAATTTTATCATTTGAGGGAAGCTGCTTATAAAAAAGTCATTATGAAGAGAAAATATATAACATATTATATTGAAAAATACTAAAAACATGGAGGCTTTTCCTTTTCAAGATATGTATTTTATTTTTTAAAGATATTAACTTTCATCATTTTACCACATTTTATTTATCCTTTTCGCTTCTATTAGAACAATTGCTTATTTTTTAAACAGTTGCATCTTTTTTTTTTTAACTAAGTCGTTGATTTTTTGGCTATAGCTATATTATAAAAAATTTATAAAAACTTCTATTGCGCCATCTGTGTATTATATAATACATAAGAATTATTTATTTTATATTAGAAAGATTATTGCTTTATAAATGATTACTACAAAATACGACTTGACCAAGATTTCCACAAAAAAATTTTCGATTGAAAAACCGGAATCTTAAATCCCACGCCTTCTATCAGAAACTACATTTAAAGCATCATTAGACGTAAATATACCTATTGTGACCTATCATTAGACGTAAATATACCTATCTATTGTAACCTATTGTTACTTTTAAAGAATACTAAATTTAATCACTTATAAGATTGTTTTTACCACTAAAAAGAAAAAAATTTGGACGTTGGCGGTGGTTAAAGAAGAGAATAAATTTAGGTCCCTACACTATAAAAAAAGAACTAAAGAAAACTTAAAAGACGTCTACATAGAAAATATTAAAGACGTTTTAGATATTAACTTCCCGATCCTATTATTGCTATATGGAAAATAAAAGAATTTCTCAATCCACATTTTTTAAGCTAACTTTTTTTTTTTTTCCTTTCCACTCCTTTAAGTTGCAGAGGACATCCATTAAGTCATTTATTATGAATATTTTTTGACTAAGCTTCAATTACGGCTTCAGTTTCATGAATCATTAATTAAGCCGTTGATTACTCAGCTGTAGCTATTTGTACAAGACTATAAGACGGAAATATTTAAGTTTACTATTTTATGTTTATTGAGATTAAGATTTCTATATAATTTTCCTGTTTCTCTTTGAATCAAGTAAAGTCTCGCCATTAATTCTTAAACATCCATCAAAAATTATTTGTAAATCGATTTAATTCTATTTTAGTTTAATTTTAGGTTAATTTTCTTAAATAAGATTACCCTATATATAAAAAAAAAAAAAAAAATTAAAATAAAAAATAAAATCGAAATTAAATTAAAATAAAACCGACTATAAGGACATGTTAGCCAATACATATTATGGTCATCAGGATGAATAAAAGTGCATTGATTTTTTTTTTTTTTTCTTTTCTACAATACAAAATTATATCCTATAATATTATATATATATACAAGTATATATTTATAATAAAACGTATATTATTATTATATACACAAATATATTAGAAAAAGATATGCAGATTATTATATATATATATGTATATTGTATATATAATTAATTTAATATACAATTTCACTAAGAATAATATCAATTTTGTATTTAATAGAAAATATACGTCAATACAATTTATAGAATTTCCTTTTAATTTTCTTTTTTTTTTTTCTTGTGATTTTTTTATTTGAATTTTTGTTTTATTTAATCCATGGACAATTTTGATAGAATATAAAATGTATATATAATGTATGCTATGTATATACAAAAATATATTATATATTATATTATGTATATTTAAATATTTCAATGTTGTAAATATTATGTCCATGACACATATTATATATGTATTAAAAATAAAACTACCAAAGCAATTGAACAAAATTATGGGACATCTGTGACCAACATTTTCCTCATATCTATAAATTTTATATAATATGTATTGTTTAATATATGTATGCATGGATGTGTTTATCTATAATTTGTTTATATTATATTATATTATGTTTAGTATTCTATATTGGAAATTTTCAAAAAAAAAAAAAAAATAATAAAAATAACACATACAACTCACAAGTCCTTTTTTACCAATTTATTCATTTAGTCCATTTAATTTTCAAATAATTTTATTTAAGAGATTTTATATTTTGAATAGATGCTGTCCAGTAGATTATGTTGTGTTTTAATATTTTAATTACTTTTAATTACAGTTAAAAATTAAAATGAAGATTTAATTAAAAAAAAAATCAAGAGTAGATAACGTAACTATAGAATAATTCAGTCAATAGTGACGTGGTGATTAAAACACATGTTTTAATTCTTTTTATTTCATATTTTGTCTCAAGTTCATACCCGGGCTAAGTCATACAGATTAATAAAAAAATAATATAGGTTTTCTTATAATATATTTTATTATTCTACTATAGTATATAAATTTCTGAGGAAGTATAATGAATTAAGATTATATGAGATTACTGATGGAATGTCAACTCCATGTGAACCGAGTTGGTATCAAAAATTTGAGATAAGCTGATTACACAACTTTAATTGTAAACAGTATATACAAAATTTTCAATCACTACTTAATAAAGTAAAGAATATCAGTAAAAGATACAACAAAATAAATGTATAAGTCTGCTGCAGTTTAAATGTAGAATGGGATTTTTCGCGGGAAAGCTAGGACTACCTTCTTTAATATAAAAAAAAAAACATTTTAAAGCCAGTTTAATTTTGAATTTAAGAATACAAATTACAAGATGTTATGTTATGACAGGTGTGCTGTTATATGATGTCGAAGGATGAACACTAACAAAACTTATCTCAACAAATTAGAAGTTTTTGAACTATTATTATACAGAAGAATATTTAAAATTAACTGGGTCAATACAATCTCGGAAGCAAATATATGCAATAATGAAATAAATGAAAATATTGTTTAAAACAAGCAAGAAAGAAGAAGGAGGATCAAGAAGAAGAAGAATATTTTAGATGAAGAATCTCAAAACATGCATCAACAAAATCTTTATTTGGACTTTTGAGCAACAGTGGACAAAGAAGATATAGTTTATTTATAAAACATTATACATAATTAATATCATATCGTAATACATAATACAATAAAAAAAAAACTTAAAATAATTCTTGTACAAGGTAAAAGATGACGCGGAAATAACAATGTTTGGTTTCGATAATAGTTACTGTCAAGTAATCGACGGCTTAGTGAAACTAATGATTCCAGAAACTGAAGTTTAGTCAAATATTAATAGTAAATGACTTATAAAGCATTACTGGCCGATATATTAGACTGTTAGACAGCAATATATTAAAAAATTAAAAAGTTTAAGACTTGAAATCTTAGAGTTCCGGTTTGGATTGTCTCTACTACTTAGTTATATGAATGATTCTACGATACGTTCCCACATTTTGACAACGTCGACTATTTTGTATTTTATTTATTGCAGTTAAATTATTTTAATATTACTTATTTGTTATAAGTAATGCTTTATATAGTAGTGGTGATTAGTAGTCCTGGATATAACTGCAAAAATAACTTATATAATATATTCAATCTCTTACTCCGGGTTTGAAGGTAATTCTACTATATTAATTTGTACCTATAAACATTTAAATTTGTCTAATTTAATTTATATCTCTGGAATTTAATTTTTAATATGTACTGTAATTTTATTAAAATAAAATATAATTTTAAGATTCTGGCTTTATTTCAAAAAGTTAAGGAAAAAAATTTTATTTTATTTTTTTTAAAATAACAAAATAATAAAAAAAAAAAATAATTTCAAAATTATTTTGTATTATTCTATAAAAAAAAAAAAACAAACAAAATTAAGAAAAATTAATTTATTCCTTAATTTTTAAGTTTAAATTCAAGTTTAAAAATTTTTATGTATCACTTAAATTTAGAATAAGAACATTTTACAAACTTATCTGTGTTAGAGCTCAGGATTAATGTTGTTAACATTTATTATACCGATATAGGAACGTAATTCTCAAAGTATAATAAATTTGTCATAACATTTGTGACATGTTAAACGAGATAAATATGGCATTATTAATAATATTCTTTCTCAAAACTGCTGAATCATTTTTGCGTTTATCTGTCCGTCCACACGGGAATCGAAAAAAATTATGGTGCTAGGATTCTGAAACTTACACCATTTCATCTTTGTATAATTGTTAGTTCGGGTTATGAAAATAACTTAATGTCCATTCATATCAACAACTTCCGTAAAATTTCAAAAAAGAAAATTCAAACTTACTGGCCTAAACTAAGGCATAATTAAGTTAGTTTTAATTATCTTTAGGTTTTATGTCTATCTTTGTATTTAATATTACAATTTATGTTGAAAAATTATTTAATATTTTGGGAATAATAATTAATATCAATAAATAATTTTTATTTTGAGGCTTTACAATGTTTGCATAGCTAAAAATCTTTAAGAAGAAGAAAGCATCTAATGCAGTGCGGCGAAACCTAATTTTTCATTCAGTGAATTTTATTATTCTACTGCAAATCCGTGACACATTACAACAGAAAATGTAAAAAAAATATGATTACATAAATATAACTGTTATAAAATCGGTACAAATCTATTACTAATAAGTATAACTAATGTGATACCTGTGCTTGTTGCAGTCGACATTAATATTTTTTTTGCAGCTTGATATTTGAAAGTGCAACATGAAGTCGTCTTAGTCATAATCTTTTAAGCATGAATTATAATTGTGTATATTTAAACTAGAGTAAAACTTTGTTGACATAGGTATGTTGAAGAAAATGGAAGCCGAACTGCAATAGCCCGCCGTCACAAATCTGCATTTGATAAAATGTTTTTCATATATCATTTTTGTACTATTTATAAGCTTTTTTGTACTTTATACCTAAAGTATAGGGTATATTAACTTTGGTATGAGGTTTCTAACCACCAAAAGAAAGCGATTTAGATATGGACATGTATACTGATATTCTGAATCAAGATCACCTCCTGAGTCGATTTCTTCCGCACGATAACTCAAAAACTATAAAGCTATCTTGATGAAATTTATATAGTAGGTTACTAATTACGAAAGGAATACTAAGTTCCAAATCTGGACAAAATTGGTCAATGGGTTCAGATTCTGGAAGCTTCCGAATGATTCCGCAGCAAACGAGATTGTCTCCAAAACCAAGAAAGATAGAACCTTTAAATTTGGTACAATGATGTTCCTTCATGTTTGACTTATGTCTCTGAAAGTTGAGAGGATTTGGTCCATGGGTTCGGATCTTGGAAGCTTCCGAACGAACGCCAGAGCAAACGAGTATATCTCCAAAACCAACAAAGATAGAGCATTTAAATTTAGGACAATGTTGTTCTGGCTGTTTTGTTTATGTCCCTGAATGGATTTGATGAATTAAAGTGGTAATTTGGGTACCTGATATACACCTCCCAAGGACTAACAAGCATAATCTTCGAAATTAATAAAGATAGAAACTTGGAATTTTCTACAAGGGTGTCAAGCATATCTCATTTTACGTTGCTGAAATTTGAGTTGAATAAGACAGAACAGAGAGTTAAAAGTTCAATCAGCTGCCGAAACAATATGCGAAGCACTGATCTAATAGGTTGTAAGATAAACATGATCATGTAGAGTAATAATACCTTCTGCATCTTCTATTTCTCATTAATTTCGAATATTGAATTCCGATTGAGTCTGTTCGGTATACTTTATTAATGTTTTAACTGTTTAAAGAATAGCATTTTGACTACTAAAGGAAAAAGTATGAAAGGATTCTTATAGGCTTTGGTTAACTTCCTCTGGAATATTTTTTTAACTATTGTTGTTCAAGAAAAACTTAATTTAAGTGATAAGATATAAAATAATCATTTTAATTACCTATAACTATTAATTTTTTCTGTATTTCATCTATTTGATTTGCTCCCTATTGGATTAAGAAGAAAAAACACATTTTATCATACCGATTTTGTCATAGCGAAGCTCTATCTTCTGAAAGCTTCTCTCTTTCTGAAATTTTTAGTAGCGCTTCTAAATCTGCAAATTCAAAATTCTCTTTTAAAAAATCCTCAAAAATAAAATCCCGTCAACAAATTTGTTAATGGTTTTAATGGTTTACTACGATTCTTTTTAGGTATTCTCAGTTATATAATTTTTATATCTTATAACATGTCTTTAACGAGTACCTAGTGTAAATATAATATGTTATATTTTTCTTTAACCCATCTTCAAGTATATTTTGGTTTTCTTTGATACAGTTAGAGTTAGTTCATCTATTTGATTTGCTCCCTATTGGATTAAGAAGAAAAAACACATTTTATCATACCGATTTTGTCATAGAGAAGCTCTATCTTCTGAAAGCTTCTCTCTTTCTGAAATTTTTGGTAGCGCTTCTAAATCTGCAAATTCAAAATTCTCTTTTAAAAAATTCTCAAAAATAAAATCCCGTCAACAAATTTTTTGTTGTTAAAATGGTGTAAAAAAATAATTTCGAGGGAATTCTATAGTTTGCTGCAAAATCAGGGTAATGATTCTAATATATATTTTAGATTTTTTTTTTTTCGTAATATCGGTGGGAATGCATCCATCCATTATGTCAAATTATACATATTAATTTGATTGTCTCTTGATAATTTAAAAGCTAATGCTGCATTGCGAATATTATTGATCATTAAAATAAAAAATGAAATAAAATTAGATTAGATTAAATTTCGAAAAATTTTAACAATAGAACTAAAGAGTTGGCACTGAACTTAATCTTAAAAAATAAAAACTCTATTGTATTATATTTTGCAGTTTGTTTAAAATTTTTAAAAGTTTCTTTAAAATTTAAGGATTCTGTTATGGTTTCGTGAAACAATTCTTTTGTGCATTCGTTTAGATGCCGAATGGGCATATAATTATGTTTATATGTATAATAATAGTACAGATATATTAAACTAAGTATGATATTTTAATATTCTTTTTTATATTTTTTGATTGTTTTGCATATTTTTGTTTTATTGTTATGTTTCATTCAAAATTTTGTTTTTAAAAAGTTGAATTTAAAAAAAAAATTCAACAAGCAGTACTATATAGCATGAAAAACGAAATAAAATTCTTAAAAATAAAATGTTTGGCCCAAAAGAATAAACTTAAGTAGAGAAAATGGGGTTATATCAGATGTATGCATGCATCCATACTTATTGAAGTGTCAGCATAATTTTTTTAATAAAAATTAAAAGAACAAAAAAAAAAAATTTAACTTTTTATTGTGCTTGGAACAATAACAAAATATTAGAGAAAGGAACTGAAGATTATTTTTATGTTTCCCCTTTTTTATTTTATTTGATCATTTTTGTGGTAAAAATTTTAATTTTATTTAATAAAAAAATAAATAGAATTGTAAACATTTTGAAGTAATAAAAAATGAAAAGTTGCAAATTTAAAATTTTGTCCGTATATCTACCTAAATAGGACATCATAATAATATGTCCAATAATTAGGAATTTATGCTTGGCCGATAAAACGTTTTATCATCTGTACAAAGGAAAATAGCATGAAAATTTTTGTTTTTTTTTGTACAAGGAGCGGTGGAAAACATCGAAAGTCACTCGAAGGAACTGTCAAGATTAGTCTGAGTTGCTCGAAGTTAACCAAACCGAATCACCACCTTTAAAACTAAACTTTGGAATATGCCGTTTAATACATAACATAATATACAGTTTGGTTTTGGGGGTAAGGATATGGAAAGGATTATTAATTAGGAAATCGGGTTTTTCTCCTTCATCATAAATAATTAAGATTAAGAAAATATGAAGAGTTATTTTGACGAAAGATGTTAATGTTCTTGTTAAATTTTATTATGTCATTATAATTAACTTTATTTTTATTATTTAATGTGAATAACAAAATATGTAAATATCATTTATCAGGGACATTTTTCCCCGTTATTGGAAAATATTTGTGATATTTTTATTTTATTTTTATGAAGTATAATTTTACAACACTTTTTCCGGCTTCATCACTCGAAATGGTAGATTTTTGCCATTTTGCTTCTTCATACGGCAACATTCAACAGTAATTAAATTTTGTTTCCATTTTTAAAATAAAATAAAAGAAGATAGTTTGAAAGAATTTGTATTGTTTGTTTTTTTAAAGGAGTATTGAGAATGTTAAAGTGCTTTTCAAAACGAAAAAATTAATGAAATTTTAAAATCAAAACAAAAGTTTTTTTTTTTTTAGCAAAACTTCAAAACAGATAATTTTGACATTAAAACAAAACGTTAGCTGAGGGAAAAAAATGCCTCAAATAGAAATTATGCAGCCGTCTATTTTCCTCTTTAAGTAAAAATTCAATATACTATGTGTCTCTTTAAAGTCGATAAAGATTAATGCATACATGCATGCATATATACATCGGCCAAGCTTAAATAAACCTTTATTTAGCTCCAGATCTATTAAACTTTTTAATATCCGAAATTATAGAATTGATTATGATGGAAATGAAACAATATTTCAAAAATGCTACCTAAAGTCAACTCGTTTTCTTGTCATTTCGATATGCTTGATTTAACTGGTGTTCTTTCACTAATAATGAGTTTTGGCTAAATACTGGTACTATTTAATATATTTTATTATTCGTTTTTAAAATTATAGACTTAAACAAACATCTGATTTTCTTCTTAAAATTTTATATAAGTGTTTTTTTTTTTTTCATTTAACAAGGAAATAAGTAAATGGAAAACAATAATTTAAAATGCAGTTAAATAAATGAATATATCAGCAGCTTCTTCTAAAATTAGAACCTTAGAATAGCAAAAAGCTAAGATAGTTAAGATAATTTTTATGAGGTCTTTCTTTAAGTTTGACCTGCATAATGAGCAGCGACCTTCAAAAATTCTGATAGAATGTTAGAGATAATTTTGACCAATAATTAAAGTTAAGTATAGTTTCATTATAATATATCCTTAACTAAGCTGCATCATTAATTTATTTCTTAAGTTTCGAAGTTAATTTTTACGATAGCAAACATTTTACATAGCAGCACATGTTGCAATTATAATATAATCCTACTTACTAATGACGAGTTTTTGTTTGGAGTTTATATAGGGAGCGTTTATATAGAAAATCAACACCCTATCTATCTACAATGGATTACAGTAATTGTTATCTGTCTCTGTTTTTCTAAAATCTTCAAAGGATCTGAAGGAAGAGTTCAAATATATTGAAATAGAGCGTCTTATTTAAATTTTTTTTTTTTCTGCCATTCTAAAAGCGGTGAAACTATAAACTAACTAAATTTATTTCTCTTTTTGATTTTAAATTGGTATTTAAAATAAATTATTTGACTACTATATTCTTTTCATTTCTTTAAATTTTGCTTAAAGCAAAAAAAAAAATAATAATAACAAAAAAAAAAAACAGCAAATAAAAAAGAAAATTTAAAAGAAATTTTTAAGGTGATGATTAGATTTTCTTTGTTTCAAAAATCATTGAAAGGATAACAAAGGACATTAAATTTTTTTTTGTTTTTAGTTTTTTATTATGAAATAATGAAAATAAAAAATTAAATGGTTATTATGTATATATATATGTATTCTTTCCAGATTTAATATTATTTCATTTCATTTTTAAAAGCATTTTTAATTTTGTTGACTGGACAATTTTTATGGTATTTTGATTTTAAAGACCCAAAAAAAATGAACGAATTTATTTAAATTATTTTTTTTTTTGTAGATTTCCTAATATAATTGGAAAATTATGATGAAAATCAATACTACTCAATATAAAGAGTTATTGTTATTATGTTTATATTATTGTTTTGTTAATCTTTTGTATATTTGTGTACAATTCTTTTATTTAACTTCTAGAATTGAGCTGTATGAAGCTGTACGTTTCTCTATGAAAAAAAAAAAGTTTAAATTTAATGCTACTATTAAAATTTTTATTCTGTGGTTTTTGTATTTGTTGTACTCGTATATTTAATATGTATTTAAATTAATTCACTAAAATAATTATTTTGGAAATAACTGACAAAAATTTCAAATCATAGAAAAGAGTTTTTTAAAATACTATTAAACTATTTAAGTACAAGATATAGTAAAAAGCCTTGATCTTTAATGCTTGTAATTTTTTTTTACTACATGCTACAAACAAACTACATACAAACTCGTGGGAAAAGAAATTGGAGAGAAATAAGGGAGAGATTGACGGTAAATTGGAAGCAAACCAGTACAGATTATCTTTGAAAAGTTGCAAATTATATAATGAACCATATATATCAAATAGGAACACTTATTGTATGGAATCATATTTCGCACGTTTAACAGATTTCCACAATAAATGAGTTTCCATAACCAGTTTTAAACCACTTATGAATTATCACGGTGTAGGAAGGGCATTATTGATTTAAGTTCAGTAAAACAAGTGTTATAATCTACAAGAAGATATATCTATTAAAAAGAAATAATGCTTCAATATGTTAAAGAGGAAAATAGTTATACGTGAGTATAATAGGATTGTCAATTAGACGTATGGCAATTTTGAATTTTCTCTAGATAAACTAATGAAGATTGAGCGTGGCCAGTTCATATATTGTATTTGTATTGGAATTATATTGTAGTTTTAAATTGAATCCATCTTACTTTGAATATATACTTTATAAATTGAAGTAAGATCCCTAGAAGAAAAATCAATTTTACAACAAGGAAAAAATTCAAATGTTTAGCAATATTCTTTCCTACATCCAAAATATGCTCATTCCACATTCCATTTTATGATTTACCTGGAAGTCTTAAATATTTAAACTTAAAATTGCAGAATGGATACGAATTGATTTCTTTTGTAATGTATCAGAACATTTTGACTTTTAAACTTGCTTTTTTTTTTTGTAAGGTTATCGTTAACTAAGCTAGCCATAAATTATTTTTAAACTGATAACGGTAGACGGTTTTTTAGTCAAATTATCAAATTATTGAATTGTATCGAAAGCAATGGACTCAAAAACAACTTAAGGAAGAATTATATGAAAAACTAAAGGAAGCAGATATTACTGTTAAAAAGAATATAAGATGTTAAATAAAATAAGTAATAAATAAATAAAGACATATTATACCTACCACATTTGTTAAAATAATCTTGAATTTATAAAACATGTCAAAGCAATCAGTTATCTTAATGAATAACAGATATTTATAAATTTTCAGAGCAAAGAATTATTAATGTATGGCCTAATTAAAAAAATCACCAATTTTAAAAGCGAAAGGTTTCGGGTTCAAATCCCGATCAGGTTAATATATTTTTGTATAAAATTAACAGAATTACAGCTGAAAAGGAAAATTTGATTTTCTCATCACATTGCATTTGGTGGAAAGTCAGAAAAAACAAAGTTTAATGAAATTTACTGCTTTAATCTTCATTTTATATTAGAGCATATAGATCTCGAATTATTTTGTTTAAAAGAAGCGATCAAAAACAAAAGCCAAACACACAACTCATATAATAATATGACAATATTTTTATTTAAAAATACTAAGATATTAGCACTAGCATAGTAATGAATAGAATAAGCCTTGATATTTAATGCTTGTAATTACTAATGAAAAATACAACAACATTAAAGAAAGAATTGTTTTTTTAAAAAGGTCACTTTTGTTATAATTTCGACAAAAACCAGACATTTTTATTCATATACTTTAAGTTATTAAAAAAATAATACTTGGTTAATCATCTCCAAAATTAAAAAAAAACCAAGTAAGCTTTTGAACTTATCATAAATGTTAAGTAATTAGATTTGCATATTTAATGTATTCAATGACTATACCAAACTATAATCAAAACTACTAAATTACTAAACTACTTCTAAAAATTAAAAAAAAAAAAAGTGTTTTTAGCACATTTCCAAAAAATAATTTGAAAAAATGTGCTTATTAGTTTCACTCTGTCCGTCCGTCCGTTCGTCCGTCTGTTTACAAAACTTTTACACCGTTAAAGATAGAGAAAAAAAATTTTAACCATGGGTAGGTCTCATAAAAAAAATAATTTTGTGGAACAACTTTTTCATGTAGACCCCTCCATTACGGAACCCCTCAAACTTTGAAAAAGTCCTACTTTTAAATGCATATATCTTATGTTCTGCTTAAGATTTTTTCAATCTGAAAACGTCATTCGACAGGTATTTTTTTTAACTTTATAAATTAATATCAAAATTATACAATTTTTTTAAATTTAGTATTTAAATTTACCGTTATGTGGAAACCAAATTTTGCATGATTTTTCTACTTTCATAACTCCGGCACGCTTTTAGATAGAGGCTTGAAATTTTGAGGCAAGAAAGAACTTTTAGAATTAGAACCCCCTGTTTATGAGCTATTAGGGCTTAAAAATTGAAAATTTACTATTTTTAAACACCTGTAACTTAGGAACCTGTACACATTTCACTTCTGCAAGATATAAAAATTAAAGCTACAGTAATATATTTTAACGTGTGTTAAAGGTTTATTTTAGTTATAAAGGGTTCCAAAGTTGCAGCTCTTCAAAATTGCGAAAAAGCCCAATTTTCAGATGTATATATCTCAGGCTCTGCGTAATAGTTTTGCAATCTAAAACTACCAGAAGATCGAAAATTTTATTATCTATATAAAAAAATATCAAAATTATGTAATATTTTGTAATTTACTATTTAAATTTACCGTTATGTGAAAACCACATTTTGCATGAAATTTCTTTTTTTATAACTCCGGCACGCCTTTAGATAGGAACCTGAAATTTTGAGACAAGAAAGAACTTTTAGAATTAGTATAAGTTTTCTCAGAAAATTTTTGGGTAACACCCCCTCTTTTAGAGTTATTACGCCACAAAAATTTAAAATTTGCTATTTTTAGACACCTGTAACTTAGGCACCTGTAAAAATTTTTCTTCGGCAAGACATGAAAATTAGAGGTTTAATAATATATTTTTGCGTGTGTTAACGGCTTTTCTTACTTATATAGGATTCCGGACTTACGGCCCCTCAAAATTTCAAAAATGTCATATTTTCACGTTTTTTCGTATTACATGAAATTTTAAAATTTTTGTGCAAGTCACACTTCTAAACAGTTTGTATTGAGATTTGGAAATGTGCGCTTTTAAAAACCGTTGGTTTACATTCTACCTTGTTTCTTATCGACTAAGAAAACCATTATTGTATTTTGTTTAATTCATAATTATTAATAGTTTACTTTTGTTTTTGCTTAAACTTTATCTTAATTGTCTTTCCATATTAAATTCGATCAAAATTTTCATTTTTAGTTTCTTGTATAACGTAATATAAGAAAAGTATTGAAATCGAAAAAAACCGTTCAACCGTTTTGGAGCACCTTAATTTTAAAAGTATATTTATTAAAAGATGTCTGATGTATATGTAAATGTCTGTCATTTTTTATAAACATATTCATTCAAAAATGCAGCTTAAACCAAAGTGAATGATATTCGACATACTTATTCTTTATATTAAAAAGGTACTCAACATTTCGTTAAATTTTGTGGCAGCTATAAAAACCTCCGAAAAGGAGGTTTCTAACCTTAAAATATTTCGAATTAATTGCTATTAAAATGCAGGAAATATTTTGTGTCAAAATTTAAGTATGTGGTTATCTATGTAAGTTATGTAGATTAAGAAGTTGGACATAGTTCCGGCAACCGCAAGATTATGATTTTATCACAACAGAAAGTGTATATTAGCTTACAATATTTTTTCAAATTATTCGAAAATTTTATATCAATATAAGAAATAATTTT
Source organism: Poecilobothrus nobilitatus (assembly GCA_947095535.1). Lineage (NCBI taxonomy): Eukaryota > Metazoa > Arthropoda > Insecta > Diptera > Dolichopodidae > Poecilobothrus > Poecilobothrus nobilitatus. Next base: position 26,995,391 of record OX352774.1, on the reverse strand, counting down.
TTATATTAGAAAAAATGTAGTTTAAACGATTTTAGTACCAAAAGTGTTATTTTGATAATTCAAAATTCCAATTGGCTGCTATACATACATACAATGCTATATATTTAACATGTTAAATATTACATATTATTCTTCGAAATGTGGTTTAATCGAAGGATATTAAAAAACTCAGATAGACAGAGCATATTTCGAATGAAGAAATTCTTCGAAAAATCAACACAGGTAAAAAAAATATCAATCGCTGTAAAACGTCTTACTGTGTCCATTTTACGAGGCGTAAAAAATATGCTGCGGTCCAGTTTAAAATTGAAGAAAACCTATATGTAGGTCGTAAGCAATTGTCATCGTTGTAAAATATCAGAAATTTAACTGGTGTTACAAATATTAGTGATATGATGCACTTAGTGGCAAATAGAATCCGCTTCAAAAATAGTAGTAGAGAATAGAATATCATATGAACGACAAAGTCCATTTTGACATTTATTACACATCACAAAAAAAAAATTTCAAGTGGTAAACACTTCCATATCGAAAATATTCAGAAATATTTAGATTTAATTTATTTAGAATACATTATATACAATATTCCATATTCATTAGATAAAGTGTGAACTTTATCTTACAATAAATTCCATAAAATTTTGGAATAACTTTGATGGAAGGATGATGTAAGCTAAAAAAAAAAAAATTAAAAATAATAGAATAACAAGTTGAAAAGAAAAATTAAAGGACTCAATAATAAAAACAAAGCAACTAATCGAATTAAAAATAATTAAAATAATCACTATACATTATTATAAGAACTTCGAATAGAAAAACAAAAAAAAAAAAAAATGAAATGAAATATTAAAGGGACTGTCATAATAACAATAGTATCTCAAGATTCTATCTAATATTTTATGATAATATCATTGTAGATAAAAGTATACAATAGAAAATTATGCTCTGGAATATTCATTCCTTTTTTTTTTTTGGTTTTTTTCTTTTTTGTTTTATTTAATATCATTATCACCATTATTATTATTATTATAATCATAATCAACATTATTATCAATATCATTATTATTATGATAAAAATTATTATATTACATAAATAAATGTATTGTGTGTTTTTATCCTTAATAAATGTGTTCATTTTCACTTTATTTTTTTTTTGTTTTGTTTATGTGAATTAATTTTGTGAATTTTATGTAAATATACTTGTATTATCTTAATAATAGTACTTAATTTTCTAGAAAATTTTCAAAAATAAAATTAAAGAGAAAATCTTAAATAGATTTTGTTTTCGTTTTTTTGTACATTTTCTAAACAATTTTTGAAAAATTTACTTATTAGTTTCAATCCGTCCGTTTCTATCATTCGGTCCGTCTGCTTGTTTATGAAAATTTTACATCTCATTACACAAAGAAAGAAAGAAGCAAAGAAAGGAGTCACTCAAAAGACTAACTCTCCTGAAAGGGTAAGATATCCAATAAGTACCGTAAAGGAACGGACCCTTCCTTTGTATATAGCAAAATTGCAAGAGAGGTGGAGTAATCTAAGCATTTGCACCATATCTAGAAAATTGTGGCCCACCTACAACAAAAGGAAATCAAATGAGTTGATATCCAAATCTCGTATAGACTTTGCCATGCTAGTGGCAATCACCACAGGTCACTGGCCAGTAGGCACGCATGCAGCTAAATTGGGAATACCCCATAACACCTCCTGCAGGAGTTATAAAGAAGCAAACGAAAGTGAGAACCTGGAGCACTTTCTTTGCAGATGTCCGGCCCTAGCTAGAGCCAGACTTCTCTCACTCGGCAAATCGTTCTACCACAACCTCAGTGAGCTCTCTGCACACAAAATCAAGGAACTGATTTCGTATCTGAACTCCTCAGGTTGGATATAAAACCATAAACAATCTTAAACATAGGTCACGTGAGTGCAGTGATATCAAAATGGGCCTATCTAATGCTAATTGAGGTCTTTACCCAGCATCGTGGTAGTCACCACCCTACTTACCTATACTTCTGCACTTAAAATGGAAAAATTAAATTTTAACAATGAATAGATATTATAAAAAAAATTAATGTTTTGGAACAACTGTTTTATGTAACCACACCCATTCCTATCCTGATGTTACCGCTTCTCAAAGTTAAAAAATTCCTATTTTCCAATGTTAATATATCGACTTCTGCTCAGTATTTTTTCAATCTAAAAACGTCAAACGTCAAATTTTGAAACTTTATAAATACATAAATTAAAATAATATAATTTGTTGTAATTTTTTTATTTAAATTTACCGTTATTAAAAACCATTATTTTGAAATATTTTGTCTCTAGCTCTGCGTATTTCCGGAACACTTTCAGTCAGGCTACCTTATAATTTTTAAAGGATGAAGGTCTCTGAGAATATGCTGAAAATATTTGTACATCTCCCTGTTTTGGAGCTATTAAGGGCCAAAATTGAAAATTCGCTATTATTAGATACCTCTAACTTAGACACCTGTGCAAATTGTTTTAAGTAACTAAAACAAAAAATTAAAGCTCCATTATTATAGATATGTTTGTACGTGTTAATGACTTTTCTTCATTATATAGAATTTACTTAAAATTGAATAGGTAACGTATTTTATGATTTTTTAAGATCACAATCTTACCTAAAATAACCGATTTTGATCAAAAAATAGTTACTATTGCAAAAATGCTATTTATTGTCTTTTTAAAAATGTACACCTTTTAAAAAGCCAACAAATCTTTGATTTAACATACTACCTTGTTTTCTTGTTTTAATTTTGTTTTTTTGTTTCTGTTTTAATTCAAATGTTTTAGATGTGTTACGCGTTAATGCTAATGAAATAATAAGAATGATATTGATAATGATAATCATTGTAATTATTATTACTGATAAAATTATGATTACTTTTATTTTATTATAAAAGAAAAAATCATTTTGTGAATATATTTATATTTTAATAATATTTTTGTCAGAAAATACATATTAACTGCGTTGTAGATAAATAAAAGCAAGCAAACGATTCTCTTTTTTTCACTCTCATCTTTTCATCACACATTTATCCGTTATTGAATCACCAATTTTATATATTCATAATAAAAAATAATTTGTTTCTCATTAAAGTACCAATTTATAATTAAATTTTTATATAATATTTTTGGGTGGAAGTTGTAGGTTTCCACTTTCCAGCTAGTTTCGTGTAATAACCAATGCAGTCTAATGAGAGAAATAAACTATACAGTATTCATAGTCAAAATCATTCGTTTTATTATTTCTTTTATCTTATTTTCTATGTAGAAGGAATTTCTTTCGTAATACGGTATAAATGGACTTACTATTAATGAAGAGTAAAATGACATGAGAGTTGATAAAAAAAAAATAACTTCATATGAACCTATGCCCTATTTTTTGCTAAACCTTTCTTTTTTCTAATTCTTGCTTCATTAATCTGCGTTATAATAGGTAGCATTTTAGTGGGAAAAGGAAGTTGAATATTGAAAGAATGTTAAGAAATAAGGTCGAAAAGTCAGGGAGGTTAGAGAAGATTACTATAATGTTAAGATTTAAATTAGACTGAAAAAGCAGTTTTAAACTTTTAAATCACGTATTTCTTTTTTATTTTAATTGCTACTCAAGTATAAAGGATAGCATCCATCGAATTTTACTATATAAAATTCAATTAAAAAATAAGGGTTAACTGATCAAAACGAAGTAAGATTTTAATGATGAATCTGTCGCGAGTTAATGCGTTTGATAAAAAAAAATCTAAAAGTACGAATTTTCTTGCTGTACTTCTTATTCATTCTTTGTAGGTCTAAAATTTTTAGAAAAGCCTTGCTAAAGAAATTTAGGTTCACGTTTTTACTTTCTAAATTCATGACACCTAAAAATTAGAACTACCTCTGGTTTTTGATATTTAAAATAAAATGTCATTAATCACATCAGTAAGGCCGGAAAATAAGCATTTAGATTAACTTTTCCTTTAATTCTTGGGTTGTTTTGTTTTGGGATGAAAGGTGAAAAAGGATAAGAAAGATATACCGAAATCTCAGTAATACAATCTTAACTGATAAAATAGAGAAAAAAAAAGACAAAAAGAGAAGATTTTCTATTATAAAACTATATATGTATGAAAATTCCATTTACATTATCATTTTTTTTACTTTTTTTTTTTTAAATCTATTTTGTAATAACAATGGATTCTTTTCATATCATCTGATTATTGTTTCAATTGTTCACTAACTACTCTTTTCTTTTACTTTAAAACTTTTTTTTTTATGATTTTTTTATAATGTTAATATATATTTTACTTTTTTTATTTTTATTTCTTTTTTCCTTGTTTTTGTTTTTTTTAATTTTTGCTTTATTGTTCTGATACTTTTTGCGATACGATAAGAGGGAGCTGAAAGAAGAGATTTTTGTGTTAATAAGGTGATGAAATTCAATAAATTATGATAACACTACGAATAAAATGAAAAAAAAATGAAAACTAATAGAATAAAGTGCCAATGTAACAATAACTCTGTCTATGAAAATTAAAATAATGTAGGTATATAACACATGGAAACTTTGAATAGCCTACACGAAATAAGCTTCCACTGACAATTTTACAGATCCTGTTTTAACTTTACCCCTTATTTTATTTTTCAATTCTTAATGCTAACATTTAAATCCTCCTTTTTTTGCTGAATATGCCGTTTCCGCTAAATTTCGTAGTCTATAGGCAAATTTTAGTATAAAAATATAAAACTACGTTCAATTGATTAACAAAAAACTCTTTTTACTATATAACGGATGAAATAATTACTAAAAATAAAAGAAGCTTGAGATGAAGTCATTAGGTACAAAATTATTAATTTTGTTTATGTTTTTTAAAAAATTTGATTTTTCTTTTTCATGTGTCTTGCCTCAAATAATACCTGAGCATTATTTTCTTCGGAAAAAATTAGATCTTTCTAGCGATAAAACTATCTGTATACATTTTAAAGTTCACGTTTAGAATCTGGAACATAGTTGACCACAAACGGGAAACATGAATTAGATTAGGTTATGGAACTATGATTAGATTAGAGTAATATTTAGAATAACAATCGTTGTTAATTTATTATTTAGTTTTTTGTTTGTCCAAAGCCTCAATACCAGCTGGGATATATTATTTTGACGTTAGAACCGTTAACTTTAAAACAATGATGTCAATAAAGTTAAACCTGCAATCACCGATCCCTCTCAATATTTTGACCTATGTTTTGGGTAAATTAAAATCAAACATTATCAAAATTTTTATAAAATTCTGATTTCATTCTTTTTTTAGTTGAATTTTATTAAACTTTTTTTTCTTCAAAAACGTTTAGTTTTGTTTCTTGTTTTACTTATTTTAATTGTTCTCTTATTGTTTTTCATATTTTCAAAAGGATCTCTTTAACTACAATAATACACATATCTATTATTACACAATATGTAAAAGATCATTATTATTATTATAAATTTATTTTGATATTCCTATAAAAGTATTTATATAATTTTACACACATACATAAAAACAAAATAAGTAAATAGGTACCATTATTAATATAAATATTTCTTTTGTTTTAAGTAAAAAAAAAAAAATATGTCTAATCTGGATAATGCGTTTCTTTCAGAAATTCCCTAAACTCTAATAATACTTAAAAAAAAAAAATTATACACATTTTTGGGTCTATGACATTTATCATAAAATCATTTCTCAAAAAGATATTTAATATAAAATTAGTAAACAAAAAAAAACTTTTTCCTCTTGAATTATTTGTAGATAATGTTGATGATGATGAAGTAATGGTGGTGGTCTGAGTCATAAATCATAATGATGATGAATTATAAAATCTCTCGAAGTTATTTATTTTACATAAATATTTAAACAATAAAGAGCACTTACAATATATGGAACTGCTATTTCCAAACTCCTACTAAAGTACTAAACATATTATTAAAACCCTGATTCTGTAAAGGCTAACAATAATTTAAATAATCCTAATTAATTTTTTTTTTTTGGATACACACACACAAAGAATTTAAAATAATAGTGGGGCACTCAATTAGCCATCTGTTTATTCCCCGCTAAAGAATAATTAAAATCCAGGTTTTTTGTGTTCAAATTTCTACATTCATATATATAAGCATTAACCCAATAAAAAAATGCTAAAGCGATTTTTGAGAAATCGTTTTGGCCCAATAGGCCTTCATACATTTTTATTCTTACACATATAAACAAACATTGTATACATTTGTTTTTTTGTTATCCTTGAAATATTTCATCGTAGTAGTAGAACTGAAGGGAAGAAGAAATTAAATGGAATCTAATGAAAAATGTTTAATATATCAGAAGTAATTTAAGAAAATATTAAAAATCAATAAAAAGTAATCACTTGGAGTAAAAAAATAAAAAAAATATTAATATGGAAAAAAAAATAGAAGAAGACATTTTTTTTTTATATTGGTCACTGCTGTTGTCACTTTTATATTTATTTTACACTTAATATATAGATAATAGCTATTTGATACTTTTATCAATAAATTTAAAATTTACAATATATATTTTTACAATCTTAAGTTTTATAAATCAAGAAAGAATAACGTTATTTTTTGAAATTTAATTTTTAAATTTACCGTTGTGATTTAAAGCTCCAAAATTAATTCATTCCAAAAATACCAGTGAAAGGTTTAAAAGAATAAACGCAGATCACCTTCAACTTCCTCTATAGGTCTAGGGTATATTAGATAAATGCAGATTACCTTCTCGACGCTCTACCACTCCAGTAGATCTATTAGAGTTAACACATCAAAATGAATAATCTCGAAGACTAGTTTTATTATTTTAGGACGAGACTGGTGTTTTTAGTGAGTCAAAGTCTTGCATAACTCTATATAAAACTATTACATTCCAAAAATACCATTAGGCTTAAAAGAATAAACCCAGATCACCTTAACCTTTAGATCTAGGGCACTAGATAAATGCAGATTAGCTTTACGGTGGTTTGCAATTTCAATAGATCTATAAAAGTTAACTCATCAACATGAATTATCTTTAAAACTAGTTTTAATCTTTTAAGACTAGGCTGGTGTGTTTTTTGTCAGTTAAAGTCTCGACATAACTGTGTTGCGTTCAGTATCTTTTGTTGATTACATACCATCTAAAATCTTACCATCTAAAAGAGAAAAAAAAAATGTATGACTTTGAAATTTTTTCACTTCCCGTTTATAATACGAGTTTTAAATAAATTATATTAGATATTTATTTATTTTACCTTTATTGCCTTAATTTATATTTTTACATATCACTTAAAACTAGATTTCGGTAAGTGTTACAATCACTGCTTCTCAACTTTAATATTTTTAAGTACTTAATAAGTGGCCAAATGTTTGTAAATATTTTATAATATGATTAAACCTAGGAGAAATGGCAAAAAACCTAGTTGACAGTTTTAAGAGTTTTAAAATTTTTTTGGTATTTTATGTTTTATGTTTTTTTTTTTTTTTTTTTTTTTATATAAAATCTTAGGCTACCTTAATCTTAAACTTAAAACTACGATTTTATTAATATGAATTTAGTTAATCATGAGAACATACAGATGCAGTATTTTCATTTTATTTAATACAGATTTCGAATGAGAACATTTTCTGAATATCTGCATTTGTTTGAAAAATTTAGTGTATACTTGTTAATTAAATCGAATAAAAATTTAACTTGCGAGAGTTTGTGTAACTTAACCGTCGAGAAATAAAAAGGGAGATCATTTATGAGTTTAAGTATTTGGTTTTGTTTTACTTGAAGCCGTTTTATATGGGTTATTGCGCACTTACCCCATATTTCGCATCCATATGACATTATACTTTGAAAAATTTGTTTAAAAATTATAATTTTGTTATCAATGCAGAGTTTAGATTTACGATGGATTAGGGGGTATAATGCTTTAATCAATTTATTACATTTTTCTATTGTTTTATCAATGTGAGGTCTATAAATAAGTTTTTCATCGATATAAATTCCTAAGTATTTAACTGATTTAAGCCATGGTATATCATCGCTGTCTAAATGTAAATTTCTGTTGGGAACTAGTGAAGGTTTTCTATTTCTAGTAAAAAATATTGCTTGGGTTTTTTGAGTGTTAATTTTAATTTTCCATTTCAAAAAGTACTTATTTGTTATACAAAATGCATTTTCTAAATTGAGCAGGATTTCTGTTGGATTTTTTGAATAAGTTAAAATAGCCGTATCATCAGCATATAAACCAATATCACAATTTGGTAATTTAGGAAAGTCTGAAATAAATATATTGTATAAGTTGGGAGATAAAACAGAACCTTGAGGAATTCCTGTATCTACATTAAAACATTTGCTTTTTTCATTAGCAAGCGAAATATAATATTTACGTGTACATAGAAAGTTTTTAATTATTTTAATTAAGAATATTGGGAAATTTAAATGCATACATTTGTGAATTAGTCCATCATGCCAAACCGAATCGAAAGCTTTTTCAATGTCAAGAATTATCATTCCTGTGGAGTTTTTATTATGAAAACTTGCTTTGATCTTGTTGTGAATTCTGGCCACTTGATGGTAAATTATATTTAAGATTTAATAACATTAACGTTTTTCTTATAGAAAATTTCTCTTACAGAAAATTTCATATAAACCTATTAACTAAGAAAATGTAAGAGAGTTTCCTTTGGTTACCTTAGTTTCGTTATCTATTTGAAGATAGTTCTTTATATTTTCGGAATCAGAATTCTTTTCTTTTTATTTCCAAATCTTTAATTTTAATTTTTTAATGTTTTTGAAATTTAATTAATTATTTTTAAGTTTTTTCTAAGTTTTTCTAAAGTTTACTTTTATCACATGGTTTTCCCAGTTTTTTTTTTTTTTTTTATCTAGCCATATACGTAAATATTTAAAACTCTTTATTGAGTTAATTTAGAAGTTTTTTCTTACTTAGTTTAGAGTTTGTATGGTGTTCAAAAAAAAAAAAAATAAGTTAAAGAAAGAGTTTTAAGAATTTCAATTAAACTAATTAAATTAAAATATTAAATTTCTTTTCCCTTTGTTTTCGTTTTTTTTTCTATTTTCTTCTTTTTTTTTTGTTGCTTTTAAAATTTGAATTTAAAACTTACTCTAAGAAGGCTTTGAATTTTTCATGATTAAAAATAAAAAAAAAAAAAAACCAAAAAATTCAAAAAGGAAAACTTTCTGGGAAAATGAAGGGATTAAAGTTTTTCGGTACAGGATTTATTGTAAAAAGAACAAAGATGTTTTTTTTTATTCTATTCTGATTTTATTCCTTATGTTCAAAGAGGATCAAGAATTACAAGGTCTTTTATTTGATTTTTTTTTGTTTTTTTTTTTTTTATCCCCTGAAGGATTTTTAGTGATTAATTTGACTTTTACATAACACTTTTTTAATTTCTTTTTAAAATAAAGTTTTACAATCAGTTTTTTTTTTAGAACATTTTTATATATAGAAATTTATTTATTAGTTACATTTTGTTCGTCCGTCTGTTAGTTTACAAAACTTAAACAACGTTTGGAATAAAGAAATTGACTTTTAGATATAGATATAGTTTAAGAAAAAAAAATGTCAGAATTTTAAAGTAAGTTTTTTGTAGCTCTGCACTCAATATTTAAATTGTTATAATTTTAGGTCTACTGAATATTTGTTCTATCTTAAAATTTTTTTTAAATACAACACCTAAATTTACCGTTAAGTAGTTTCATAAAATTTCTCAACCTCTGTATCTTCTAAACGCTTAAATTTAAAAATTCTAAATTCCAAAGGGTGATAACAAAAGTATTTTGAAAAAAAATTTGTTTCGCCCTGTTTTATAACAGTTAAAGGGTGCGTCGAAAATTACTAAAGCTACTAATTTTACCGATTTTGTCGTTTTTTTATTTTCAATGTTACGATGCAAAAATGTCACAATTCTAGATTGCTTTTAATTATTTTTATGAAAATGTGCCGTTTTAAAAACAGACACCCTGTATTTTCTTTTTTGCTTTTGAAATATTGAATTTTTTTTTATATTACAAAGTTTAAAAAAAAAAAATTAAAAAGCTTGAAATAATTACTTGTATTAAACGCAAGAAAAAAAAAACAAGCACAACAATAAAATTTTTAATTCGAAGTTTATTAGTGACGCTTAGTACTAATTATCTTTTCTTCTTTTTTGTTTCAATTTTAATAATTTGGTTCACTGATGGTTTCACTTTAATAATTCAAGTTTGCTGACTGTATATTTAAATTATTTAATTTTTATTTTAGTTATTTTAAGATTTTTTTTTAATGAATATTTAAATAAATTTTTAAAATTGTACAGACATTTTTTAGTATAATTTAAATTTTTATATTTTTTCCCCCTAAGGGAGGTGGGAATCTTCCAAAGACACCAAGAATTTCTCCTTTGGTAGTGTCAGATTCTTACTAACTAAACTCACCTTCTCCTTTATCTAATATAATGGGATGAAACCATTACCTGTGAATGCAGTATATTGGCTAGGGAGTAGAGAATTTTTATTTCTTTTTTTTGGGGCCTTGGTGGTTTAGTGGACAAGAGCTTATAAAAAAACTCTAAACACCGAGGAAGTGCTGGTTTGTTTCCCTTCACGTCGTAAGAATAATTTCACCTTACGACATTTATGTTTTATATTTTTTTAGGTTGTCTTAGACAAAGTTCTTTCAAACATTAAAACTATATTTTGGAATTCAGTCAAAATTGCAAAAAAAAATCTAGATAATGTAAACATTCGGTGCATTAAACAGGTCTGAATATTTGTGAATATGTATATAAGATTTTTTTTTCGTTTGCTATATAAGCTATTATTTGCTATTTAAGATTTTTTTTTCGTTTGCTATATATACCTAATTTACATTTATCTAAATGTTATGGATTATATTATTCTGATGATGAGATATTGAAAAGCATCTGCATCGATTTCTACAGAACAAAAAGTTTTTGTTGTTTACTACGCTATACAATTAGTGATTTTTCTTCACCACAACATTATCTCTAATATAATTCTGTATACTTTTATACCATTTTCTCTTACATTATTGTGGTCATACTGTATGGTTTGCTTTCCTGTGATGTAAATCCTTTAAAAGAAGTTATATTTCTATCAATTACTCAAAAAATAACTTCTTCAATTAAAATTAGATTTATGTTTTTTTTTTATTCCACAGTTGAAGCAAGTCAGTACTACCTTATAGGTTCTCTCTAATTAATTCATAGTCATTCCTTATAAATTTTATATATGTGGTAAACCTAATTTTCAACTCTCACTTTTCTTCTAAATAGTTCTAAGATTAGTTTTTATTTTAGTTTCTCAATTAAATGTGTAGATAATCTGTAAGTTTTTGTACATTTCCTGTGTTCAGTTAAAATCAACCAATGATGAATTGCAGCGCTTAAAAAATCCTCGCAACAAAAATTTTACTAAACGTTTTGCACTAAAATTAAAATACATATTTGTATTAGGTAACTATAAATTTTAATAATTTTTTTAAAAAGTAAAAATAACTAAAGAAATAAACGTCAAATAATTTGTCGCAGTTCGATTAAGAAGAGGTTTTGTTTTTTGCTTTAAAATTTTGTAAAAGGTTTAAAAAAATATTTAGTAAAAAATTATTTAAAGCGATTTAATAAATTTAAAGCATTTTACTCAATTGAACGTATTATTTATTTTTTGTTTTGTTAGTGTATTCTCCTGTGACATTAATAAGACAAGAAAATTACACAGGCTTTCCTAATCAGGTGTGGCGTGGCTGTAAATGTCGTAAACGAGAATTATCCTTACGATGTGTGTGGAATTTGAACCTACACTATCTCGGTGTTTACAACGTATTTTATACGCTTTTACCCACTACACTACTGAAGCCCCATTATTTAATTGAATTTCAATTTTTAAAATTCTTTTTGAGGCAATTTTAAATTTAAAAACGGGGAAGACTATAGTTGCCTTTATCAACTCTTAGATACCCGTACAAACTCGTTAGTATATTAATAGTCTAGCACTCTGCTTATAATATAACACATTCTTTAAAAGGAGATTCTAACCTTCTACCTAACGATTATTACAATCCAAAACTTTGAAAAAAAATTTTCAATAAAATTAATTTGTTTTAAGATATCTATTCGCATTTAAAATTGCAATGCTCTACATCAAAGGATGTAAAACTTTATAAAAATTTTTATGAAAAATGTTCAGTTCAAACAGTTAGTTGTTCGAGAGCTACCCGAAATTTTGGTCGGATCTTAACGACAGATAAGGAATCTACATAGGGAACCTACAAATTGGTCCAAGAATATTTTGTGTTAATTTCAAGACACTAGCTTTCTTAATTTTGAAGTTATCACGCTGATGGACAGATAGACGAACGCACAAGGCTAAATCGACTCAGAATTTGATTCTGATTCGATTCGTACCTTTGATGGTATATCTAGCTTGCTTATTTCGAGATGTTACAAACGGAGGACAAATTTTGTTATACCCGATACTATCGTACGGGTATAATTAACAAAAAAGTGGATTTTTATGTTTTTTTATGTCGTATTTATGTTCAAAAAATTTTCGTAATGACATAAGTACAGATTTTTTTAAATTTTTTTGTAATTTTTAGTACTTAAGTCTGTTGGTGTCGGCTATTTAATGTCTTCAAAAATAGAACCGAATCCAGTTTATTTTTAAATGGCAATAAAGACGAAATCAAAATGAAAATATAGTCGAATTTTATTTTATTATACCCTACACATTAAGTATAGGGTATATTAACTTTGGTATGGTGTTTGTAACCACCAAAAGGAAGCGAGTTAGGTATAGACATGTATATATATTCTGAATCAGGATCACCGCCGGAGTCGATTTAGCGATGTCCGTCCGTCCGTCCGTACGCACGATAACTCAAAGAATAATGATGCTATCTTGATGAAATTTATACTGTAGGTTAACAATGACTAAGGTAAGGCGGGGATTGTAAATGGGCGAAATCGGACCATGCGTTCGAGTACCTCCCATACAACTTCCAAAACCTAATACGCATATTTTCGAAATTAATAAAGATAGAAACTTAAAATTTTGTACGAGGGTGTGTTTTTCTGAATCCCTGATATCCCCAAAATTTGAGATGAAGTGGAGTGGTTGTTCGGGTACCTCCCATACAACTCCCAAAACCAAACATGCATATCTTCGAAATTAATAAAGATAGGAACTTCAAATTTGATACGAGGGTGCTGTTTCCTAAATCCCTGATTTGTCTAAAATTTGAGATGAATTGGAGTGGTCGTTCGGGTACCTCACATACAACTCCCAAAACCGAACAAGCATATCTTCGAAATTAATAAATATATAAACTTGAAATTTGATATAAGAATGCTCTACCCTGTTGATGTCTCTAAAATTTGAGATGAATTGGGGTGGTGGTCCGCGTGCCTTCACACACTTCCCAAGACCTAACAATCATATTTTCGAATTTAATAAAGATAGAAACCTGAAATTTTGTACAAAGGTTGTAAAAGCATTTATTTTTTTTAGCTTGTATTAAATACCTAACTAAAATAACTTATGGATTTTTAATTTAATTTGAATTTTTTAGGTGTAAGGTATAAATAAGTCGGTTGCATCGACTTACTGTTATTTTTACTTGTTTTTATTTGTAATATCAACTGTAAAATCCAAATTCCAGATAATTTAGAATCTCGCATATGTATAAGTATTTTTCAGGAAAAATCGTATAATCCTGATTTTCTAATCAACCACAAAATCTCTCTAATTATTTTTCTTGCATATAACTATATATTGATTGAACTAATAGTGGAAGCTGCCTTTCGACTTTCTCTGAAGTAAAAATATAAAAACTGACATTTCTACAAAAAGCAAATTTCATACAGTTTCAAAGAGTTTCTATAAAATTCTTCCCCAGAATTTTTATTAAGAGAATTTTTTACTTATATCCTTTTTGAGTTTTGTACTTATGTGTTACGTGCTTATGTCGCATGAAAGCTTTGTGGACTATAATCTTCTAATAATGAAAATAATATAAAAAAAATAAAATTTAAATTTAATCATTACCTATAATAAAGAAAATGAATAAAAAATAAATCTCTAATTGCAATAATTCAAAAGATAACTTGTTGCAAACTGAATGCTTAACTTAAAAAGAGAATTGCTAATAAAATCGTAATTTACCCCATATTTTTTATATCTTCATTTTATTATCACTTCATTAAATTTAAACCTAAACAAATTAATTTGATATGATATAGTGACAGAATTAAAATAATGTATATGTATATGTTATTGATCCTTATAATTTATATAAAGTCTTTTTAAAATCCTGCTATTAATGATTTGACAATTTATTGATAATTTCCTATAATTCCAACAAAAAACAAAAGTATATAATTAAATATGACAAATTAAGTTAAGATATTTTGTTTTGAATGTATATTTTAATATTAGGTAAAATCATTCCCTTTCCTATCTTTGAATTGTTCTTTTTTTTTTTTTAATCTCTTACGTATCCTTTTTTTTTTTCTTATAAAACCAATTAACAGAATTTAATCCTGTAAAAGACATTTGTTTTGTTTTTTTTTTGTATTTATTTCCAAATTTGCTTTGAACATTTAAAGGGTCATCACCCCTTTAAATATAATGTTTTCTTTTTTAAAGAATCTTTTTCGATTTATACAGTTTTTGAAACATTTTCATGAGGAATGCTAGATAGTAAATAGGATTTTTAGTGTACGAAAATAAAAAGAAAATGGAATTTTCTTTTCAAATTAATAGAAAAATTTTCACAAAAATTTAATCAAACCTTAAAATCAAAATTGAATGAAAATGTTTTCGAAAGAAAAACATTACAAAATGTTCTTCAAACCGAAGAAAAAGATAGTACGGTTTAAAAAGGAAATCTTATTTATTCTTTTTTAAATTATTGATAAAACTCAAAATATTCGAACACGCAGAAAACAGAAGAAAGAAAAACCTTTATATAATCCTGAAATAAAAAGAAAAGGTAAAGGAAACAAATTTATGGATAAGGATTAAAAATGTAAAGAAAACCAATAAATATTTAGAATAAATACTTTTCACATCCTTAAAAATATTAAAATATAATCCAACCTTTTTTGTGTGTAGTATTGTTTTGAAACTCCGTTCATAATGTTTGTTTTATAGGTACTTGTATGGCTTTAGAAGTAAATTCGTTTTAATGATTTTTCTGAACGTGTTTAAATTTATAAAAGTTTTTGTTTTGGTAGAAAATTATTGAAACAAACAAAGTATCTCAAAGGATATTACATTTAGAAAATTTGGAAAATATTGTTTTAAAAAATTATTTAGAAAGTTAAAATTAAAGAAGAGATGAGAAATTTAATTAATATTTTTTTTTTTAAATGCAAAATTCTAGAATGTATTAAACATTGTGATAATGATGTATAGTTTATGACCTGATATCTTTTAGTAACAAGAATGCATTCAATTGATTCTATAACTTTTATTATCATTTTTAATATGCTGTTCCCTTGAAAACACCTTTCTTCAATCGATTTTTTTACATTGTGTTTTGTCGTTGTTTTCTTCTTTTTTTTTCACAAGAAATTGAACTTAAATATATTAGCCATTTATTCAATTCAAACAAATATAATATAGTAAAGAAAAAAAAAACTAAAAAACATATCCTTTTACCAGAATAAAAAGGAGAAAGTAATATGGAAGAAAAAAAAATTTTAAAGGAAAGAAAAAGAAAAATATAGGATAAAACCTTTGACCAATTTTTTGTTTTGTTGTTTTATAAAGGAAAAAACTTGGAATTTTTATAGCAGCTTTGTACGCCTCCTATATTTTTAAAACCTTTTCTTTCAAATTTATTTTTAGAAAAAGACATTTTTTTTGTAAATGTCCTTTGTCAAACTTTGAAAGATAAATATATATTTTAGTTTCTGTGTTTTTTTTTTTAAATGTAATAATTACATATTGTTTTTTTTTTTTATATTTTTCATTTTTAAACTTTTAGATAACCCGTTTTTTTATATATATAAAATTTGAAAACATTTTTTTAAACACCCTGTACTATACACATAATGTATAAATTTTTAAAGATCTTTAATAATTTATTCAGTTTAGGTAATATTTTGAATTAAGGCAAGGTTTTTTGAAATCATTTGAAATTTTGAAAATTTTCAAGTGATATAATGACCCCATTTAATGATATCATTACTAATTCGGACAGAAATTGTTTATTTGTATTAATATCGCATTTAAAAAGTTTGGAAAAAAATGCAGCTCCGGATCCAAATTGAAGTTCCTCTATCGAAAACTAGCTAATATAGTTAAGTTTTAGAAAGTTATTAAAATTTTTAAGTGCACAATTAATCTGATTGTTACATTTCGATACATTTCATTTGAATTTGTTGAGCAAAGGCTGAAATAATATTAAAAAGTTTTTAGTTTTTATAAGGATAAGACAGATAAAATAAAAATATCAAGACAGACTATAAAATATATAAATAGTATGTTAATTTAAGCTTTGTAAGTAAAAGACTACAATACTAAAGAACTTAAATATTGTAAATAAAAAGAATAAATATTAATAATTCGTAACTCATCGTGACCCCTCACAATTAAATGTTATCTGTATTGAATATAAGAATTAGTGTTGAATAAGAATTTATATTTATTTTTATATTTATAAATATAAATAAATAAAAATATTTTGATATGTTAGAAGTATTTTACAATGTTTATCAGATTTCCATAGCTACAGAGATTAAAACTGATAAAAGTAAGGGGTTACACATTATTCCTACACATATCCGGAAAACATTAAAGGGAAGAATGACAGTTTGCGTAGATCTATTTCTTAAGAAGAATTTCGCCGTGTAATTTGTCATAAAAAAACTTATAACAAAATGTCACTTCATAAAAAGATTTCTTTGCAAAATGACATTTTTTGGAAAACGTCCCTTCTACCATAATATATTTTTGGAAAATAGCATATTACAATTTAGAATTCCACTAACTGTACATAAAACCGTTAAAAAGTTGACAGGACACATCGGCAAAAAATGGAATACATACATACTTCTAAACATTATATGTATAACGGAAAATTGTTTTTTTTTTTTCTTATTGACAATTGCTCGAAAGAATATTAATTTGACATTTTATTCGAACTGCAAAACCCTAAAAAATAATAATCACTAAAATCGCCTTAACAAAGTTTTCAATATTTTTTCTTAAAGGGTTAACATTTTTTTCTACTCTAAATTAAAAGAAAACAAAAACTTAATAACAAAATTTTTTGTTAATAAAGTGACGCAAAAGAGAGCCAAGGAAAAAAATATATATTTTATAATTGAAGTCTAAAAATTATATACAAAAATCTTCTATAAAGGATATATTTTCAAATGAATACAGTATAATATTTATATTTAATAATTTTATTGGACCCATGATGATTTAGTTTGAAAAATTCTCTTATAATTTAAAAAAAAAAAAAAAAAACAAACAAAAACACAACAGGATAAAAAATTAACAACAGCAGTACAAAAAAATAAAGGAATTTTTTTTTTTTTTTATATATTTATTTTATGTAATAAACAAATTTAATATTTAAGGCACAAATAATATTAAGGACGAAAGAAAATGCAAAATGTTGAGAATGTTTAAAACTACCTCTTAATAATAATAATAATAAAAATAATAAAAATCAAAATAATAATAACAATAACAATAATATAAAAGAATCTTAAGATTCTGTTATATTAAAATTATAGTTATGGCAACAATTTTATATGAAATCATTTGATTTAAATGTTATTGAAGTTATTTTAATAGAAAAAAAAAAACTTATGAAGGATTCTAGAATTAATGTTATAAGATTAAGAATATTAAGTTTAATTATCATTCATTTCTAAATTATGTTTTTATATTTAGGAAAAGAAATAACTACTTGAGCAGGATAAAAAATACATTCTGTACAAATTGATTTAAATTTCAATTGGTCTAGACCATATTTGCAATTTTGAACATTAATATTTCAAATGTTCCCCAAGACCAAATATTTAAGAACTTATAAACAAACTTTTAATGAAAAACTTAGAAACTTATAAAGAAAAACTTATAAAACGTGTAATTTTGCTCAAAAGAGGACTCGCGATAAAAGATGAGTTAAATATTTAAACAGGACTAAATTGTTTAATTGTGAAAGGGACAAGATAACACAATCACGGCTAATAAGATGTAATTTAGTTAAATAATGCTTTTGATACCACAAAAACACTCTATTCGAATAACTTATTCCCCAAATTAAAGGAATAGGATGATGTTATCGTTTATTCTACCTATAATTTGTATTTATTAATGTTAAAATTCTCAGGATCTGAAATTTATTTCGCAGCATACTCAAATTCTTCTTACTGTTTCATTAAATTTTCAAGAATGGTGACGATACCAGGTCAAAAATTAGGGAGATCAAATTCGATTTGAATTAGTAAAAGATTGATTTGGTGATTGAATATTTTGACCAACTCATTTAACAGTTTGATGTTTTGATCAACTCAAAAAATTAAAGTTATTTAGTTTAATATAAAATTTTAGTGCCGGTAATTTAATCCATAGGAATTAATATCAATATGGTATTATTGGATTTTTAAAATTTGTTTTAATGCCACAATAAATTAAGATGTCATTTTATTAGACATTTCAAAGTCTGATAATACCATATGGTGTTATTTACTTTTGAAGAAAATTTAAAGGAGTTCATTTTCAATTGGTTTTAATGCAATATTATTACCGTTCCTAAAAGTCTAATAACTCCACAATAAATTTAACTTTAATGAACTGCATTGATTTTGGAGTTAGATACAAAAACTGGCTTATACGTTTTTGTTCGGAATATTTAAATACAGTTGCTTCATTGATATAATTGAATGATAATAATTAGTAGGGATTTTAGAGTTAGTTATAAAATCAGGGTAATACCTTTTTTCTAAAATATCGTTATATCCGGATATATATGAGATTCTGAATTAGGAACGATTTAAAAAAACTTAATCCTCAAATTTATGAATAAACAGAAATACTTGCCTTCTAGAATAAATTCACAATGCACCCAAATGTTATTGTGATATTAATTCACTTTAAATTGTTAGATTTTTACACTTTAAAATATTTAATAAGTCCACATGACAATCAAAATACATTTTGACAGTTCAATGTCAAGTTCAACCATATGACATTAATTCCTGCGGGAAAAATTACCATCACCAACATTTTAAAAACTAATTATGAAAGCTTAGGTATAGGAAACTTGGTAAACAACTAAAATTAAGTATTATTGAAATATTTGAAATTTATCCAGATTAAAAATTAAGTCTATGGTAGAAAAAAGGACATTATTTTTGGAAAAAAAAAGAGAACAGTTGATCATAAGCAAACACAGTTTCTCAATCGTGAATCTTTTAAACTGTTTAACTAGATTTACCTAAGAGATCATTCAGCTATTCTAAAATTGTTTATTATTTTTAACTTGAAAGGAAGGTTTGTTCATCACTGTACAATTAAAGAAAAACAAAAAAAAAAATGGTTTATTTTTCTTTTATTATTATTGTATTATTGCTACTGAAAATTTTTTACTGTTTTTTATTGTAATTTTTTTTTTTTTTTTACAAAAATTACTAAAAATTTACAGAAAATGTACAAAGAAAAAAAAAAAAACATTTTAATGGTTAAAATTTACGATTTGGTCCTTTTTTTATGGATTCTCATCAACGTCCGTGTTCAATTTTCTTTTCATTTTTAAGGATAATTTGTAGCCTAGCTTTTTCCACTATTTTCATTTTTATATTGTTTGTAGTTGTTGTTGCTTTTATTTTTCTTTCTGTAAAGTATTATGGCCTCTTAAAAACATCTGTGGCACTTTTGATATATGTATACGTATATTTTGCCTTTATATATCATATACGTCCTTTTTTGATTCTGTTTGGCAATATAAACATTATATTACGCCCCTCAATAATGATATCTCAAAAAACAAAAAAAATTTAAAAAGGACCAAAGGAAATTCCTAATATTGAGTAAATTTTTATATATTATATTATATAGATTGTTTAGTTATAACATATTTATGTGTGTGTAAATATAAATAATTATTTATACATTTATAATATATATAATGTATAATATATGTATGTATATAAATATAAGTGCTTCAAACCATCGTTTAAGTTATTTCAATTGTTTTGTAAGAGTAGTTATTTTTATTGTTGTTGTTTTTTTTTTTTTTTTTTTTTTGGGTACCTCATTTCAATGTTGATTAAGTCCTTGTCATAGGCTCATAAAATAATTCAACCATAAATACAATAAGGAAAAAAATATTTCAATATTGTTATTTTTCTTGTTTTTACATTTTTGTTAAAAAGATTATTTACAAAAGTTTGATTTTGATCTGAAATTTAAAGAAATAAATGTTTTGATTGTCAATTTGTTTTTTATTTGTCAATTTTAAGTACATGCCAGGAAGGTGAAAGGATTCCATCAAATATTAGTAGAAGTTACTGCTTCATAATACAAGTTAGAATTTAAAAAAAACTGCTCACAGAAAACAGAAGGACGAAAAGCTGGAATATAATTGTTGATCTTCAGCAGAGCCTTGTTGCAAAATGATTGTTACAATCAGATTGATTAAAAGCATCAGATGCCATACAATTGAATAAGTGTTCAAACAAAAATCTTTAATTAGTTCTTACGATTATAAATCTAATTAAAGATTTCATAATATGTGCAAGCAATGGAGTTTTTTTTTCCTTAAAAACCGATATTGGCTAATTTGTGTGATGTTACTGTGAATATAGAATAAAGTAAAACTTTAAACTTTCAGTTTAAGCAATTTTACCTATATATAGCTTTAGTTCAAATTAATAGCTTTCGCTAAAATAAAGTTAGCTATTAGGATTTGTAAGTTGAAAATTTTTTAACTTGACATAAACAATACAATAAAGAAATATACCTAAATTTTTTTTAACGCATCTGTGAAGATTTTGAAAAGATACAGTATAGACCTTGAGTAGTTCTACTACAGTAAACCGAATATTTCACAGTAAAGCCACCTCTTAAAGCCACCTCTCATCTTACGTCAAAATCAATCTGTTTAATTACTTAAAATCTATTTTTCTTTAAATTTATCCAAATATTAACATCAATATAGCTTCAATTTTGAGATTCTCCTGTATCAGTAACGGATGGTACTTCAAGTTCTGATGTTTATCTTTGTTTCATACAAACATGAAGATCTCATATGTGCTGAATTTTATTTATGTACTTAGGTTGAAGATTGTAGATACGCAAATATATTTCAAAAAACAGTAATTTTGGATACAAGAAGATCCAAAACGTTTTGATGCTGATTCTTTCTCCAATTCAAATTATTTCCTTTTATTATGTATTTACAAGAAAAAAAAAACCATTTATATAATTTATAATAATCTTCTCTACAAAATTTAATCATTTTCAAGAATATTTTCGAATCCGAATATACATTATACCAGCTATATTTTACAACATTTATCAATCGAATCGTTATTTTAATTTAACACAGTGTTACACGCATGAAATATTTCAAGCTTTTGTTTAATATTTTTAGTCTACACTACTTTTTAACTTCATTTTTATTAAGCTATGATGTTTTAACTTAATTTGTATTTATTAAATATAAAAAACTCTTAAAATAAAAGTTATTTGTAGCTTTTTTATTCACAAATCTCTGGCATCCTCGAATCATATTTAAAATTTATTCGTAAAAAAAGCGGTGTAAATTTTGATTTTCTTTCAAATATCTCAAATTTATTTTAGAATTTTATCATTATATATTCTTACGAATCAAAAAATTATACCATTAATCTTTAAAAATTGCTTAAAAAAGAAATGAATAAGATTTCTGAGAAAACGGGCAATTCCATATACAATTTTAATCTTTACTTATTAATTTTGCCAAAAAAAAAAAAAAAAATACAAACAGAAATTGAGATGATTTTCTAAGTGTTTTCTACTTATTTTTTCTTTTCGTTTTTTTTTTTTCTTTTTTTGTTTCTTTAATTTATTTTTATTTTCATCATGATTTTGGTTCCCTTTTTTTTTTAATTTATTTTTTTGTGATTCCGTTTTACTCTTCATGTTTTTCTTTTTCATTTTTATTTTCATTATTTTGTACTATTTTAGTTCATTTTCTCGACTTTTTTTTTTGTTCTATTATTTTAATTTTTTTTTTTTTTTTTGCAATTGGTACGCATATTTATGATTTTAATGCAAGGCATAAATTAAGTTTCTAATAATATTAACTGAGTATGGTAAGAATAAGAGGGTGCTTATAATAGTGGGAGATTATTTTGTTTTTTGTCCTTTTTTATTTGTGATTTTTTTGTTAAAGTTTTGTTAGACGAGAAGCTACAAAAAAGGCAATATTTCAAAGAAAAAGAAAAAAATCATTGAGAATCACTAAAAAGAATATCATGACAAAGTGGTTTTATGGCTACAACTCCACATCAATATGTTTCGTTATATTTTTTCTCTGTAAAGAGAAGTTAGAGGGGCAAATTAAAAAAAAAAAAAAAAAAAAATTGGCCCAGGACTAAATGAAAAAAAACAAAATTTAATAAAGCAAAATGAAAAAAGAAAATAAAAATAAAAAAATAAATTAATATAGAGAAACAAAAAACAAAAAAAAAAAAAACCGTTAATGAAAATTCAGAATTCAGGATTTGGAAATTTTTGTTAGGGAAAGCTGAAAAAAAAAACACAAAAAATAGCAAAAAAAAAAGGATTTATTTGTTTTAATTTTTTTCAATTTTTATTTTGTGTAATGAGATTCGAAAACGTGCCAATGCCTGATGGATTTAATAGGAAAATTTTGTATAATCAAACTATGTAGTTTTTGTCTTTTTTTTTTTCTGTTTTTTATTTGATTTTTTTTTTGTGATATTTTTTTCATTAAGTTTTGTTTTTTTGCCTTTTTTTTTTTTTTTTATTTTACTAATTATGATTTAAACCTTTTTCAACATTCGGTAATTGATGATGAAATACCAACAGTTTGACTTCAATATTTTAATTTCATTCCATCGTTTATTACGAAACACGTTTTGTTAATGTATTTGTAAATTTTTGTAAATTTTTCTTGTTTTTCGCAATTAAATTAATACAAAAAACAACATAAAAAAAAAAAATAAAATAAAATTTGATATTCCTAAATTTTAGGATGCGGAAAAATCAATGTTTAAAATAACAAAATAAATAAATTGGATACAATTTAAAATCAGTTTGAATTTATGACAGAAAATTTTAGTAGTTTAGTTTAAAGGACGAAATTCTATATACCTATTTTGAACGCATTTATATACCGTGAATATGATGAATTAGGATTTATATTGATCAAAAAAAAAAAAAAAAAAAAACAAAATAAATAAAAAGGAAAAATTACATTAATTTATTTTTAGTCCTTTTGTATTTTTACCGTTATTTTAGTAAAGATTTATTTGAATTTTATGGAAATTTTCACGAATTTATTAAAATTAGAAATAAAATTTTTTTTTTGTTAAATTGTATTATGTAATAGTTTTTTGTTTTTGTTTTTTTTTTTTAATTTTGTATGTGTTGTAAATATTTAAGTGGGAAATTTAATTTTGAATTTAGTTAAATTATCAAAAAAGATAGTTTTTATTTTCAAAAGAAAATATATACTGTGATATGAATGATTTCTATCACTTTTAATTTATGAATCCTAAATGGATTTCTAATATAAAATTAAGGAAATATTATGTAATTATGGAAAAAAGCATTTCTCATTGTGTTTTTTGATAGATTTTTTTTTTAGACGCTAACTAAACACTATAGGAACACGTTATGCTAATGTAGATTGAACTAAATGATTACGTAGTTATGTAAATACAATTACGTAGTTACAAATAAATTTTGAAAATTAGCTTTACGCAGATACACTCTGTCCTTCCGTTTGTCTCTTTAAGATAAAATCTTCTACATTGTTTACGATAGAACAATGAAAGAACAATCATCTTTCAAAAGCAGGGGTTGATAGAGCTATTTGGGCTAAAAAATTTAAAATGTTTCTATTATTTTTAGATAACTGTTTTCCCCTAGTTAAATACAGAAGAAAGTGTCTCTTGATTTTATACATTTTGCTTATTAAATTGAAAGTCACAATATTCTATTTCTATATTATTGAAATCATTGGTTTTATATTTTGTTTTGTTTTTGAAATATAGTTCATACTATATAAATACATATTATGCACGTCTTTCTGTGCAAGAGAGTTTAAATTCGACTAACAGTATTTGGTTCAGTACTAACTGAAGTATAAGTAAAATTTAATTGCCTTTTAATAATATACATAATAATTACTTTGCACATGTAATGAGCCATCCAAAAAAAATATCACTTCTTTCATTTTATTTTACAAGGCAAAATTAAAGGAAGAAAAGGTCCGGCGAGAAAGAGAATTTCATGGCTGGAAAATCTTAAAAATCCCTACTTAGAGTTGCTGTTAATAAAATACAAATAGCCAATGATAGCCAATATTCGTTAGCGGATACGGCACTTATAAGAGAAGATAACTGTAAAAATCAATATCTATAACGGTGCTTAGATAATAATACACCGGTAATTTAATAATACAGAATAAGGGAATTTAGCTAATGAACTTAATATTAGCCTTGGCTGAAGTAATATTTTACAAATTAAATTTAAATATAAGAAAATACAACTTTTCCGATCCTCATATTATATTATTACAAAAAGTAAAATAAAATGGAAATTTAAATAATTTTTAATAAGATTTTCAGAAATGCTGTTTTGTTAAAAAAATAAGATTTCTTATAATTTTCAGAATATTTTTTTCTAAATTAGAAAGGTAAATTTTTTAAAAATTTATCCCTTCTTAATATTCTGGTAAAAATAAGATTTTCAAAAAATTGGTACCTAATAGGAAACCAAAATGTTTATAAAAATTGTTTAATTTTCTATAAAAAGATTTTGTAGGACAAAATTTCAATCGAAATGATATTTTTTTTCCAAGAAAAAAAGAAAAACGAATCGCGTACGGAAGGAGAAATAAAAAAGTTTACCATTTCCATTAATTAAGAATATTAAAAAAAATCTTTGGATCCATTTAAAAAAAATACACAATTTTTTATACAGTTTATAGCAATAATTGGTTGTGATATCTATGCGTTTTGGTTAAATAACAAATCATTTTTAAATCCTGTTAAACTCAAAATCTTCGAAAAATTTCCTACATATGTATATGATTTAAAACCATTTGTCGAGGCAAAATGTGTGTAAAGGAATTTCTTAAAGGTTATTTTTATCTCCTGGTCACCTGTATAAAATGTTTGGTTAATTTCATTCTTATGCGCAGGTTCTTATCTTACGTGTATCAAAATGTGACTTTAAGTATATTTGAATCAATTTAAAACCATTGTTTGTGAGAAAACCAAAGAAAAGTATAATTAATTGTACCAAATTTTATTTATCAAGTTTAATTTCATCATTACTCAATCTCAAAGGGTTTCTTTAGCTTCAATCTCCCAGTTGAACCATCACGTATAACTTTATTTTGAAATCTTCAGATTTTGTTTCTATTATTTTTACAGATACATCCCCAAAGTTGAAGGCCATAAATTCATATCGGTTTAAGAACTTGTTGATGCAGCTATATGGAGCTTGACTTTTAATTTTTTTTCTTGACATGAGATTTTAACTTAAATGAATAAAAGATTATAAAAATCTAATTTTGATTCTTCGCTTACATACAGAAAATGTTAATGAATAACTTTAAAATAACATTTCAATCTAAAATTAAATGCTCAATTAAATTTAGTGATTAGATATAGTATTACTTTAAATTTATATAAAAAATTTTGTACCTAATACTGAAATAAGGTATCTAAAAATAAAGTATAAATATTAGAGATTATTTAATTTACTTAAATAGGATTATAGTACGTTTCTATGGGTAACTTCCTCAACTCAATATTTTATATTTAAAATCTTCTTTAGAACAGTTTAGGTTGAGCAAAATTAAAATCCCAACATTTAAAATAAATATTTTACTTTTTTTTTTAATTAACTTACTGTTTAATATTCAAATTTTTATCAAATTTTCTTAGAAAATTTTCTTTTTCTTCAATTTATCTAGGAAGGTTCTGGTATGAAAAGCATTTAATTTTTATTAAATTAATCAGAATTATTGCAAAAACACGAATATTCGTTCCATGCAAAAAAGATCCTTTTTTAAAAACATTAAAATTATTTTTTTCTAAGAAAAATGGAAACACTATACGAAGGTTAAGTAATTGAATATTTACTTAGATTTTAAATGTAAAATGAAGAATAGAAGAATTTTAATGTTTGCAGTTTCATTTATGTATTGAAATTCACTTTCAAAGAATTTTTAAAATACTGGAAAAAATAAATTGAATTCCTGATCTTGATTTAAAAAAAAATACTTCAACGTAGAAAGAAAGATATTATATATTATTAATTAATTATATACAAATATTTATATATATATATACAGTTGCGGATAAAATTTTTTGCAAATATTAAACATCTATAATATAATTTTCTGTTTCCTAAAAAAAGATTCTACTATAATAGTTAAAATTTTTTTAAATTCGTATTTTATTCTGGCATAATACTTTTAAATAACTAATTTTAATACCACAGAGCAGAGGACGCGCCTATTTTGTTTTTCTAAACGCTCGACAAACACTAGGAACGGATATCTTTATACATTTTGGTGTAGGTGTCGTTAATTAGACTTACACAATACGATATTTAGGAATAGTTGGATGGTTGGATTAGAAATGAAGTACTAAAAATTCTTTTTGTAGTTTTGTAAATTGTAAAACGGAACATTACTGACAGAAGGGAATATATTTGGTATGGTCTCATCCAGTTTCTGACAACAAATGTGTACCCATCAGTTTTAAACTAGAATTTTGGGGGCGCCACTCCATAATTGAAAATTATACTCTACCTCAGGTTGAATGTAAACTTTATAAATATTTGACAAGATCTCTTAGAGATGCCTAAAAAGAGAAAAGATTTTATTTTATTTTTCGAACATTTCTAATTAATTCTTATCTAGTAAATTCAAACTATTGAAAATAGATATATCTTTAGTTTAATATTTTATTGTTTTCATTTAATAATAATTAATTTCTGCAATGTCTCTTTTAAATAAGTACTTTTACAGTTATATTATACAGTTATAATGCCCTCTGGGGAAATTATATCAGATGTTTCTTCTTGTCTGTTTGATCCTATGCCGTTGATCATATGTCCCGAGACAAAAGAGTTTTGTTCCGATATCGAGCAATGTCAATTTTGTCCCGAGATAAAAGAATGCTACTGATTTCTGGTTACGTATTGCTGGTTTGTATAATTTTCTGATAACCTCTCGGTCTTCATATACATGTGTTGAAGATGATTGGGATTTCTTGAGTTTATTAAAATTGGCATTGCTTGGGCAGCTAATGTATAATGCATTGGTGTTAAAAATGATTGGGATTTCTTGAGTTTATTGAAATTTCCTAAGCCCTCCACAGCTTCAAAGATTTGGTAGTACTTCTTGAATAGGATATTAGCAGGATTAGCATAGATAACAAATATTATTTTTAATATCATTAAAACGACTGTCCTATCACCCAACAGGACAAAAATAATATTAAAACGAATAATGGAAAGAAACTATTCCTACATGATTATACCTTAAAGTGCACTTTAAAGTAAAATTAAAAATGAAATTAGTTTAAAAAAACTAATGTTTTGGTGAAGCTATTATTTTAATTCTAAAAAAATTTTACCTTTTGATGGGCGGTGCTGTTTTGTCTAAGACATTTTATTAATGGGTTATCTTGTCATCTCCTATTAGATTAATTATTGTTGTGATCTATAATTAATTTCCTTCGATGCTTATTTTTAATTTTCTATGAATTAAACAGTTTATTTATTTTTAAAACCTCACTTGAACTGAACTAACTATACGCAAATAGCTAGAAAACCTTACGTTTATTAACTATCAGTTTAGTAATCAACAACACCATCAAACCAAAAAACGAATCATCAGGCAAGCCTTTCGTTTTGTGCTTCAACGTTAAAAAAAATCGTTTTCTTTTACAAATATTGAGTTTTTTTTCACTTATTCTTTTTTTTGGTATTATTAATAGAAATGAAGGAAAGGGACAGAAATGAATTTCCAAGTAATGAAATGATGAAATCGGATGAAGAAAAAAAAAATTATTGTAATTTGAAAGGACAAGATGAAATGGTGAATGAATCAAAGCACAAAAAAAAAAACGAAAAAAAAACAAATAAGAAAAAATGTAATAATAATGAAATAAATATTAAAAAGGGGATAAAATAAAAAAAAAATAAGAAAAGAGTAAGAGCGTGTGAGAGAAAGAGATGAAAAATTGAAAATAAAAAAGGAATTTTATTGAAAATTAAACTATGAAAGTGCAAATAAAAAATATTAGAAAATTTTATAAAAAAGTAAAGACATGGAATTAAAAAAAAAAAGGAATTGGTAAAAGTATAATAGAGAGAAAAAAAGATTTTATTTATTTTTTTTTTTTTTAAATTAAATAGAATTGGCATTTTTTGTGGTTTAAATTTTTTTTATTTTACAATTTATTTATTTTTTTTTTTCATTTTCAATTTTATTTTAATTTTTTTTTTTTTTTTAATTCATAAATAAAATGTCTGTGAATTTTAAACTATTGTTAAAAATTTTATTAAAAAAAAAAATGTTTTTTATTTTTTTCTTATTAAAAATATAATTTAAGATTAAATTAAAGATGGTACTGTTGTTCAGAGATAATATAGTCAGTGAAAGTTAAATATAATATCTTAATTTTTCTTTTAAAATGAAATTTTTATGAATATTTAAAATTTTAGGTGGTTTTTTATTAAGAGTTTTTAGGATAATAATTTAATATATAAAAATAAATCTAGTAATGGTATTCATTTCTCAGAATTCAAATATATAATCAGTTTCTCAGAATTCAAATATATAATTAATAAATAAATTAGAAAAGTAAATCAACATTATGTTGTAAATAAATCTATTTATTTATTTATATATTTAATTTGGTTCCCCCCCACCATATACAATATGGTGAGGAAATAAATCATCCATTTATTTTCAAATGTTGTTGCAGTTCAAGTATTAAATTATAATTACATTATTACATTATATTAATGTTGCTGGTTCATATGTTGCTGCGTCCCTCAATCGTCGTGCCGATATGGGTTAACAAATTCTAAGTCTGTTAATAGAATCAACTCCACTGTTAAAGAGCAACACTAATACAAAAATCAATCGGTCAAACCGTTTTTATAATAGAGCGAAAAGTTTAAATATTTTTGCACCACAGCCCCAACTTGGCGGTCCGTTAAAGCAAAATTATTAGCACAGAAATACCCCCCGTACCCAGAAATCTTTATATACAAATTTTCATGATGATCGGCTGGGCAGTTCAGCAGTCTATAAATCAGAAACAGACAGACAAACAAACAAAAAATCGATATTATTACGAGTTTAATAAAAAAAATTTTAAGAGTTAATGTAAACTTAGGTAGTTTGATTAAAATGATGAATTCCATTATTAATTTTTTCCTAAGTTATAAAATTTAAATCATTTTTAACACTTTGCCGAAAAACTTTTTGTTTTTTCAGAAAAACTATGGAAAAGTAATTAATACTATTTACTATTTAGATATTTAACTTCTGTATATACTATGACTGTTGCAGTAGAACTGCTCTTACTACAGCAATGGTGTAACTGGCTGATGGAATAGTCACTTTTAGGAAGTTGTAGATAGATTTATTGTTCGCTTACAGTCTCACTTCATAAGTTTTCACAAACCAATATACTGTACTGGGAGATTAAGTGTTCCATCCCATTATATTGTCTAAAAGGAGAGTTCAGTTTAATCAGTAAGAAATCTGCATTACCAGATTCCAATGGGAGTATTCTTGGTGTTTTTGAAAGATTTCAATCTCCCTTGGAAAAACAAGCCCAATAAAATTATGTAACAATTACCACAGTTCAATTTGTAATTCATAATTGATTTCAATATTTCTATATGAAAATGTTATTACTATGTTCTTCAAAACTTATTTAATTATGTAACAATTAATAATATCAAATGTAAAAAAAATTCACTTGGTTTTGATCTTAATATAATAAGAAGCCTATCCTATAAGAAGCATAGAGATGCATTACTAATTTTATCATTAGTAGAAAAATCTAGATTATTTTTTATTAATCTATGACTCAGTCTAGGTTTCAATCCGATACCTTGAAAACGGGTGTCTTAACCACTGCACCATTGGCTGGATACATAATGATTACATGATGATGTAAAAAGAAAATTTATTTTTAGATCTTTATTTAGAACTTGTACCGAAACTTCATATTTACAATTTAAATCCCTACTAAAGTCGTAATCTCAAAATGTATTATTAAATTCATATCCTGACGATACCAATAATGATACTAAAAGCAATTTTAAACTCTAAAGCATCGTTTAATTTTTCTTAACTATTGAATATAAAAAACAAGTAAAAGTAACAGTAAGTCGATGCAAGTCGGTTTATACCCTATTTATACCCTACACCTAAAAAATTCAAATTAAATTAAAAATCCATAAGTTATTTTAGTTAGGTATTTAATATAACTAAGCTAAAAAAATAAATGCTTTTACAACCTTTGTACAAAATGTCAGATTTCTATCTTTATTAAATTCGAAAATATGCTTGTTAGGTTTTGGGAAGTGGTGTGAAGGCACGCGGACCACCAGCTCAATTCATCTCAAATTTTAGAGACTTCAACAGGGTAGAACATTCTTATATCAAATTTCAAGTTTATATATTTGTTAATTTCGAAGATATACTTGCTTGGTTTTAGGAGTTGTGTGGCAGATACCGGAACAACCATTCTAATTCATCTTAAATTTTGGACAAATCAGGGATTCAGGAAACAACAGCCTCGTGTCAAATTTGAAGTTTCTATCTTTATTAATTTCGAAGATATGGTTGTTCGGTTTTGGGAGTTGTATGGGAGGTACTCGAACGACCATTTCAATTCATCTCAAATTTTAGGCAAATCAGGGATTTAGGAAACAGCACCCTCGTATCAAATTTGAAGTTCCTATCTTTATTAATTTCGAAGATATGCTTGTTCGGTTTTGGGAGTTGTATGGGAGGTACCCGAACAGCTGCTCCAATTCATCTAAAATTTTGGGGATATCAGGGATTCAGAAAAACACACCCTCGTACGAAATTTTAAGTTCCTATCTTTGTTAATTTCGAAGATATGCGTATTCAGTTTTGGAAGTTGTATGGGAGGTAATCGAACGCATGGTCCGATTTCGCCCATTTACAATCCCCGCCTTACCTTAGTCATTGTTAACCTACAGTATAAATTTCATCAAGATAGCATCATTATTTTTTGAGTTATCGTGCGTACAGACGGACGGACGGACGGACATCGCTAAATCGACTCAGGCGGTGATCCTGATTCAGAATATATATACATGTCTATACCTAGCTCGCTTCCTTTTGGTGTTTACAAACACCATACCAAAGTTAATATACCCTATACTTAATGTGTAGGGTATAAAAAAGTTGAATACAATTCAAGAAGTTTAAAATTCGTTTTTGAAATGGTTTTGGAAGGAAAGATATACGCGATTAATATAATATAACTACATCACGAAGAATAGCAAAATATAACGATTTACCCAACTGTAATATTTACTCCCTTTGAATCTACCACACAACTTTACCACTTCTTATAATTTTTTAGATCTATATTAAATCATTTCCCGAAAATACTTTCCGCATAATATTATCGCCATAAAAATAAAAATCAATGAAAACCCAAATTTCCAAATAATTTTTAAAGTTTACCAATACTCACAAATAAATTTATGTGTTGGCCTTTATAGGAAAAGGTATATGTTTATAAGAAATATAACAAAAAAAAACCAAAATTTTTGTGACAACCAACTTTCGAAACAATATTAAAATCAATCAAAGGGTATTTAAAACAAAAAAAAAAAAAATATTAAAATTTTGAAAGCCACTGATTCAAATTTCCTTAAAAAACAAAAAAAAATTATAATAAAATCTTTTCAATTAGAGATTTTTTCCTCTTAATTTACGAAAAAAAAAACGAAAACTAACAATGAAAAAAAAAATTTTTTTTTTAAAGAAAAAATTCTTAATTGAAAAGGGATCAAATATACAGTAGTAAGCAAAGCAGAAACAATAACTTTCATTGGAAAAAACAACGGAGACAGGTAAATTAATGATAATAATTATTGACAAGATGACATGTTGATTTTTTTTTTTTTGCTTTTATATTTTTGTTTTGGTTTTTATTGAATTCTTTTTAATTTTTTTTTTTATCGTTATTTTTGCATTGGTTGTTTCTTTTCCTTGTTTGTTGACTTTGTTAGATATTCCCTAGTGCAGGTAACACAGTAAAGAAGGATTATAAAGAAAAATTATAAGAATAGGTAAAAGTTTTTCCTTTCTATTTTTGTTTTTTCTTATTTTTTATTTTTTTTTTTTAAATCCTTATTTTTAATAAAATAAATTAATAAAATTAAGGAAATAAAAGATAAAGTTCTTTAAAATTTTATTCCCTTGCTATCATTTGTTTTTTGTTTTTTTTTTTTGTTCTCTTTTATAAATAAAATGTCACAAAAAATATATTTTCAAAGTTGATTTAATCGATTGTTCGCAATGGTTTTTGTAATAAAACAAGTCTACATTAAATGAAGTGGAAAAAAAAAAAAATCTTAAGATACAAAATTGTTATTTCAAAGGGGATTGATGGAATTGATAATTATTATGAAATTTAAGATAAATTTAAAATTATTAAAAGTTTTTAATCGGAAATTTGCGTAAATCAGGGGATAAAAAGCGTAAAAATAAATAATTGATTATATTTTAATTATTATAGATACTTGTTTTGAGAAATTACCAAATCCTAGTGTCTTTGTAATTATTTATCTATCTTATTTATCTAATTATAACTTATAAATAAAAAACAGACATAAATTCTATATTTTATTTAATTAGGTGATTTCCACTTGACTGTTCTATATATGTAACTATAAAAGTACGGGACTATACTGAGCAGACCTGACATTGTACTTGATCTAGGTGTTGTTCTTGAGCAGAGACTTAACGTCCAGCCTCATTACTAGTCTATAATATTAGTAAAGATAATTTAGCCTTAGGTTTTATTAGACCTTGACCATATGGACCCTCATCTTTCTAAATGACTGTACATAACTTATATGAGAACCATACTTGAGTACGCGTGTTAGATGTGGTTTCGCCTCATCCTAGAGTTTATGTTTGTAGAATTGAGTATGCGATTTTTGTGATTTTTTTGCGATTTTGGTGCTTAGCTTTAAGTCTCTATACCGTTATCCTGAACTTTGTAGATTGCCTAGTTATGAAAGTTGACCAAATCTGGTAGGACTCGACTCTCTTGAGAGTAGGAAAGTTATGGGTGACATTGTTTTTATTTACCAGATTCTTTCCGATAAAACGTTTGCTTTGGGGGTTTCTGAACAATTTATTTATAATAGGCACCATTTTAGGTCTGGTGAGATTTTTACTATCCCTTTTCACTCCACTGATTATGGTGTGTTTGAACTTATTACAAGAATAGTATGCGTGCGGTTAAATCTTACTCTTACTGTGGTGTGTAGTTACTAACAATAAATTAGCTTTAAAATGCAAATTGAAGCATTGTTTTAACATAGGGCAATTACTATAATCACATTGGTATGCTTATTACTCTAAAAGTATATTTTTCTCTTAATAATTACCGTAAATATTAAACTCTAGTTTAGTTTGTTAATAATTCACAAACTAACAATTACTAATATATTTTTAGTATACTCTTAGTATGTTTCGTGTCATATTGTTATATTACAACTCTATAATGCTTTATTCAAAGTATTATATCTATAACTAGATAATATTTGCGTCATAGTTTTTGTTGTTAAAAGTTCGGCTTCTTTCTATATTCTTATGTAGTTGTTCTAGTTTTGCTTGACAATTTTTTTACATTCACTTTGACTCGTTCAAGATAGGTATCTATGTTAAAACAATATTTTACTAGTTTTTAAATCGCATTCAATAAATGACATAATTATACATATGCATATTGTCATTTAGTTATTTATTTTAGTTTTTTAGTCCACCACTAAACGAATTTATATCTGAATATCGGATAGTTAACCAAAATTAGACGATTTCATTTTAAATGCTATACTCGGCTTACTTAATTTAAGATAAAAAATTTAACTAAATACTGCAACACTATCAGAATGCCTTTTTCCATCGTTCATCGTTTATTAGTGATATTCCAAATAATTCAGCTTTTCTTTTAAATTTATTAAAAATTGCTTTTGAGTACGAAAATTGTTTCTTTTTTTTTTGGTTTTTCCTTCCCACTCCTATAAAGAGGATATAAGATATCCACTAAGTCATTTATTCCTCATATTTGACTAATTTTCAATTCTGTGATGATCGATTTCACTAAACTATTGATTACTCGGCTGTAACTATTGTAGATATTTTTTTTATTCCTTAACTGTACTCCTTTGTACAATTTAAGTATAGATTTTTCTGAATGAGAGAGGAAGTAAGAGAAAGGACGGATTAACCTTAGGAGAGGATTGGAAAGATTTTTGATAAACGATTGTCTCATTGAGTTGCGGTGCAAAAAGGGTTACAGGGCTTAGGCGTAAGCATAGTTGTCTACCCGTCCTACCAAACAACAAAAACGGTAAGTGAGAGAAAAAAAATGGGATACGAAATTTGGAAAAATCTTGTTTTTAAATAATTGGTAATTTAAAAAAAAACCATTGGTGACAAAGATAAACACATTTATTGGAAACATGTTACACATTTTAGAACATCTCATAAGAAATCAGTTTCTGTAAGCAGTTTTGAACTACTGAGGAATTTGCAACCTGTAAATACTTACTACAGCCTCTCTTGCATTACTTTGGAATTGTTTAGTAGTCAAGGCATTAAACTTAAAATTAAAGAATTTCTAGATGAGAGTTCAAGTTCTAAAGTATAATAATCAATAAATAAAAACAAATCCAAATTCAATGTTTCCGTATCCATTCCCCTATCCTTTCCTATCCCTACTCCCTAGCCAATATACTGCGTTCGCAGGTAAGCGTTTCATCCCATTATATTGGCTAAAAGAGGAGATGGGTTTAGTCAGTAAGAATCTGACACTACCAAGGGGGAAATTCTTGGTGTCTTTGGAAGATTCCCTCCTCCCTTAGGAAAAAAAAAAATAGTTTTTTTCACCAGAAACAAAATGTTAGCGTCAAACAAAAGTTTACAAATAGCACTAAAAAGATTTCTCTGAAGCTATTTGAAGACAATTTCATTAGAACCATTAGAGATTTTTATAATTGAAGAAAAATTATATTAAAATAACAAAATAAACAGCTTTTAAAATAAATGATGAGTTAGTTACCTATCCAATAAATATTTAACATTATTCTTCTAGTTAAAATTCTATTTTAAATTACAGTAGAAAAAATAGTAGATCGAAAAAAAAAGTTAAATAAAGGTCGAAAAAAAAACTTTTCCATAACAAACTTTTACAATCACTTACATTTTAGCTTTCTTTTAATTTTTATTTTTAATTTTCTCATTCATTTGTGTTTTTTTTTTTTTTTTTTTTTATTTTCTCTGATCCAATTTCAACACCCTTTTAAAAGTAGAATATTAAAGTTAATCTCTGGTCATACACATAATCTATTTTTTTCTTTGTTTTATTTCCACAAACCACAAAATCACCTGGTATATATTTTTTTTAACTGTGATATTTATGAGTATAAGAAAATAAAATATATATATGGAAAGAAAAACAATAACAATATTAAAACAAAAAAAAAAAAAAAATAAATGAAAATTTCTTTACAGTACCAGTATAGGAGTTCCCAAGAGATAAACTATACGATATATCAAATGTGGGTCATTCGTTACGAATTTTTATATCCTTATCATTTTCTCACTCCACTGAATTTTTCATCTTTCTAATATTTTCGTTTTTTCCTTTTTGTTTTTACTTCTTCTTTTTATACTATCTCTTCTATTAAGTAAAAGAGTTTTATTATATGACCTCGTATATTTGCCATTCTTCACTTTTTAGTAATTTAGTCCTTTCTATTCATATTAATCTCAATAGGTATTCAGAATGAATATTGTAAGTTAAATATATTCCATATCATTTTCTAAATAATTATTTAACTTACACGTTCAAATTGTAAGCAGTAGGTACAGTTTATTTTTCAAATTATCATGGTTTTGTCCAATAGTTATTGAAAGTATCTAACTAATGATGAAACATTAAATTTTGAAATATAAGCTATTAATAAGATTATTTTTCCACTACTAATAAAAATTAATCATATTCCTCGTTCAGTCCTTCTTCTTCAGATTGTCTAATTAGTTTTTCTTCACATTTTTAACAATTTTTCTACGAAACTTGGTTTTCCTATTATACTTCTTCAATTTTGTATAATCTCCGAAATAATTGTAAAGCAAATCAATATTTGTGGTAATGATCCTATCAAGGTAGTTAGGTTAGTTTTCCAGAATTCGAGAGTGAATATTTTAGACCGAAATTGATTTTAAAAGTTAATAACTTTTTTTTCTTAATCATCTTCTGAAACAATCGAAGTTAACCTTCTGGGTCGAACTTAAAACTCACATTGAAATCAAATCTTACTTTTTTTTTAACAAGACCTACACCTGAACTTGTACTTAACCTTTTGGGTCGAACTTAAAACTCAGATTGAACTCAAATCTTACTTTTTTTTTAACAAGACCTACACCTGAACTTGTAGTTTTTGTTTGAAAAGGTGATATTTGCATTCAAGCTCAGTTTTATGAATTGTAATCTTATATTTTCAAACAAAAATACGAGTTAATGTGCAGATTTTGTTTGAAAAAATGAGATTTGAGTTCAAGCCCAGTTTTATGCATTCGGTTCAATATCTGATTTTTTCAAAACTTATCCATATTAAAAATTTGGCATAGTCCGTGTCAAACCAGTTCGTTTGATAGGATCGGGTATAATAAAATTACTCCTCCTTTTGTAACACCTCGAAATAAGCGAGCTAGATATACCTTCAAAGGTATGGATCGGATCAGAAAAAAATTCTAAGACTTTTGTGCCATGTCCGTCCGTCCGTCCGTGCGTCAGCACGCTAACTCAAAAACTAAGAAAGCTAGAATCTTGAAATTTACACAAAATATTCTGGGAGTAATTTGTAGGTTCCCTATTTTTTTTGGTTGAGTTTGGACCAAAACTTAGGGTAGCTCTCGAACACCTAACTTTTAGATTATTTGAAATAGAGCTATGAATTTTTTTTGAAATAGAGCTATGACATTTTTTTTGAAATAGAGCTATGAAATTTTAACTACTGATAGATCTCATAAAAATATTAATTTTATTTTTAATAACTTTTTTTTGTAGCCCCACCCGTTACGGAGCTACAGCTTTCCAAAGGTTCAAAAAAGCTCTATATTTAAATTGTTATAGCACAAGTTGTATAAGATATATCTTCATTTTGAAAACGCCAAACGATTGCTACGTTCATTAGCTTTAAAAGTGTATATACAATAAATATATATTTGTGGCATACGGTGTCTTAATTTACCGTTGTGCGAAACTCAAATTTTGCAAAATCCTTTAACCCTTCTATCTTCTAAACGGTTTAAGTTGGAAACTTCAAATTTTGACAGAAGTTACATCTTTGAAAATAGGTATGAGTCATTTCAAAAATTTTTTTTGTATCACTCCCCGTTTAGGAGTTGTAAAGGGTCAAAAGCTGAAAATTTCCTATTTTTAAACACCTGTAACTTGAACACCTGTTAAAATTTTTTTGAAGTAATACACAAAAATTAAAGCTTCAATATTATACTCTTATTTCTGTTAACAACTTTCTTTAATAATATAGGGTTACTTTATTGATTTACTACTTGCGTGTTACTTGATTTTTTAAAATTTTCTAACAAATTTCTTTAACGATTTTTTTCCATTTTGTTTTACTCGATAATTTAAAATTGTTGAGGATATAATGCGTAGTACAAATGTAAATAAATAAACAACATAACGGTTGCTTGAAGAATTTTTATTTATATTATATTGATATATATACATACTTATATAATATCATGTTTATTTACATATGGTATATGTCACTAGTTAATGAATGATAAGAGTATAGATGTATATTATATAGCGCCGTATTTACATACATATATGTATTTTATTGTACTTATAAGAAATTATTCTGTCAATGGCATATTTAAATATAATATAATATAATATTTAAAATTATATTTACTATTTTGTACTAAGTAAATTTAATATACATTTACCGCTTAGTATTAAATGGTACTATAGAAAAAGT
The DNA here is from genome assembly GCA_947095535.1 of Poecilobothrus nobilitatus. Lineage (NCBI taxonomy): Eukaryota > Metazoa > Arthropoda > Insecta > Diptera > Dolichopodidae > Poecilobothrus > Poecilobothrus nobilitatus. The sequence continues at coordinate 26,956,815 of OX352774.1, read as the reverse complement.
TTTGGATTGATAATCGTTATGTGGAAGGTTAGAATCTGCTTTTGAAGAATGTACATATAAACATATAGTTTGAATACATGTACAACCCATAATTCTAGAAATTATAAAATTCACCCAAATTATTTTAAAATACCAAAATATTAAAAAAATAATATTGTAAGCAAAGTGACAGGCTGTAAACATACTAACGGTTCGTACGGGTATCTAAGAGTTGACAAAGGCAACTGTATTCTTTCTCGTTTAAAATCATTATTTGTTTTTATTTTACATTTTTTATTGTAACAACTATAGAATATATAATCTAATAATGTAAAGAATACATTTTCTATTTATTAGAAAGGTTTATTATTAAATTTTACATAAGTCTGCAAAATTTTATGAATTTTGGTGTAAGTTTACAGCTGCAATAAATAATGTCAAATGTTTCTATTTTGTTACTTTTATCGAATTTTTCTTTTTAGAAAACTTTTTCAAATTTTTTCATGTAATTAATAAAAAAATATTTATTGAAGGGATTTATCACATTGATGGACCTTTATATTTCCAAACAACAAAAAGGATGCAATAAAGAAAAAACAAACTAATTAATTTTTAAAAAGAGGTGCTCAAAAAGTGCCCCTGAATAATAAATGCGATAATACTTAATTCAAGTGACCATTTTTTGAATTGATTTGAATAAAATTTATATTTATTTTTTTATTTAAGCCAGTGACGGAAATTACATTTATGATCCTTGAATTAGAATTCAATTACAATTACTATTTTTTAATAGAAATTTCACATATAATAATAATATTGGGGCATTAAAGATGAAAATATTGGAGATAATAAGGTAAATAAAATTTTTGACTAGTGTAAAAGGTAACATTTTTTTCTATTTAGAACTAAAAAAATACCAATTGTGCATTAGTTCATAGAAAAGTCATAACAGCATGAAAATAACAAAAACAACTATTAGTTAATATAACAACAAAGAAAAAAAAAATAAAAGGATAAATAAAATTTCATTTTGTATATTACGTATATAACACCAAAAACTCAACACAAAAAAAAAAGAAGAAAAACAAAGTATTATAGAGAATATTATCACACAACCATGTAATAAATGTAGAACGAAAAATATATTATTCTCTAGATAAAATACAAAAACTTACAGAAAAAAAAAAGAAAAAAAAAACAAAAATATAAAGACAGTAACAAACAGTAACAAAATTAAATGAAAAACTAACCAACTACTTACTACCTTACTATCTGTAATATTAGCAATGACATTATATTAATATAAGAAATATTTTTTAATTTACCAGTTGTTAACAAACTTTTTGCACACAAAAACATAATTCAACCACGTGGATGAAGAAAACTCAATCACGTGTATGAAGAAATAAATTAACCAGAATAAAGAAAGCGTTATGGCGCCATATAATAAACGAAACAGTTCTTCTCATAAACATCAACAATAAACATCAACAAAATATATTTGTTAAAAAAAGTTAACGGCCTTAAAACACAACATGTTAACGATGCTACAGAATTATTGAGTATAAGTCCTTAAATATTACTTTTAAATAAAGATTGAGAGAATTTCAGCAAAATAATAAAGTTTGAGAGTTATAAAGAACGCAAATGGTTACTCATTAACAAAGAAATAAATGATTAAAAGAAAACATATGGGAGTAAAAAAAAGTTTACTAAAAATTATTGAATATTGAAGCTTTTGTAGCAAGATACATTCTTATACTAGATGAGATGCAAAAACATGGTTAAGTTAAAAAAAATTAGTTAAACAGATAAAATATAGAGACTTTGGGGTGATATTTTCTTGTACTAATTTTTATTTTTCAAGTTCGAAAATAGTCATTTGAAAGCCAACTTATATAACTCATATATTAAAATAGGTAACATAACAGTTACATATACCTATTTATTAAAAATTAACATAATTTTTAGCACATTTCCAAAAAAATTTGGAAAAATGTGCTTATTAGTTTCACTCTGTCCGTCCGTCCGTCCGTCCATCCGTCTGTTTACAAAACTTCTACACCGTTAAAGATAGAGAAAAAAAATTTTAACCATGGGTAGGTCTCATAAAAAAAATAATTTTGTGGAACAACTTTTTCATGTAGGCCCCTCCATTACGGAACTACAAACTTTCAAATAGCCCCCTCAAACTTTGAAATAGCCCTACTTTTAAATGCATATATCTTATGTTCTGCTTAAGATTTTTTCAATCTGAAAACGTCATTCGACGTATCAAAATTATACAATTTTTTAAAATTTACTATTTACATTTACCGTTATGTGAAAAGCAAATTTTGCATGATTTTTCTACTTTCATAACTCCGGCACGCCTATAGATAGGAACCTCAAATTTTGAGACAAGAAAGAACTTTTAGAATTAGTATAAGTTTCCTTAGAAAATTGTTGGTAGCACCTCCTCTTTTAGAGTTATTACGCCACAAAAATTGAAAATTTGCTATTTTAGACACCTGTAACTTAGGCACCTGTAAAAATTTTTCTTCGGCAAGACATGAAAATGAAAGGTTCAATAATATACTTTTACGTGTGTTAACGGCTTTTTTTAGTTATAAAGGATTCCGGACTTACGGCTCCTCAAAATTTCAAAAATGTCATATTTTCACATTTTTTCTTATTACATGAAATTTTCAAATTTTTGTGCAAATCACACTTCTAAACAGTTTGTATTGAGTTTTGGAAATGTGCGCTTTTAAAACCCGTTGGTTTACATTCTACCTTGTTTATATTCAAATAAATTGAAGAAAGTAAAACTAAATGTTCAAAAATATTAAAGAAAATAAACCTAAAATAACAGTTTGTTGATATCTGTTATTATATGAAAAATTAAAAGCTTAGACTTTACTTAATATGGACAAAATGAAAGAAATATTATACTTTAATGTGTATTTGTTTTTTTTTTTTTTATTTTAAGTCTTTCTTTCCCTTCTTTTACGTCCTTTTTTTTTATATTTATTTTTTAACTCCACAAAATTTTTTTTTGTTTTATGTTGCATTTATATGGCTGGAAAATGAATGCTTGTTAATATGAAAAATTACATAAAAAGGACAAATACATACATAAAATATTCAAAAATATATACTTCGATTACTTATATAATTACTTATATATTCTCCTTAAAGTTTTGCATGAATATTTCAAAATTTTATATTTGTTTTACATTCGAATTTGATTAAAATTATATGATCGAATAACGAAGTTATAGTTACCTTATGTTTCTATTTGTAAATTATAATTTTATTTCGTATATAAGGACCTAAAAGAACCTAAAAGAACATTTGCATTTCATAGCTTAGAATAAATCCCTCCTATAAATTAAATTTCCTTCCTTAATAGTTGTCCAAATTATGTACGAGGTGAAAATATCTTTTTGTAAAGGCCTTTGTTATATTAAAACAATTTGAATTCTTCACTGTTTAAAATTAATATCCTATCACATTTTTGTTACATTTTGTTTTCGCTTTTGCTTAAAGGTCAGCAGAGTATGAAAATAAAAACTCATAATAATGAAAGACACAATATAACTACTAAGTAACATTAGGTTTTTAGGTAACAGTGGGCTCTCGGTGGTCTAGTGGGTAAGAGCGTATAAAATACGCTGTAAACACCGTATGTAAACAGGCGAGTGTGGATTCGAATCCTACACAAGTTGTAAAAATAATTCCCTCTTACGACACATGGAAAAGAAAGACTGTTTAATTTGTCTTGTCACATTTATGTGACAGAAGAATAAACTAAAAAAAATGTTTTACAGCGTTACCAGAAACAAGCAAATGTATAAATTAAAATCTAAAAAACAAAAACAATATCTTAATTTAAAGATAATGCTATTCCAATAATTTAAATATTATTTGGTTTTATTGACAAATAAACTGATAGGCTTCTTTCTTACAGTTAAATAAAATTTCCATTTGAAGAGGTTAGAAAAAAGGGTGTTACCCTAGAAGTATCTACAAAGAGCATTAAATAATATAAGATCATATTAAATTTCTTTTTTTATGATATCATTTATTAGTAATAAATAAAATGCATTAAATAAAATAAGGCTTAAAGTTAAAAGTTTTATATTATATAGTATCATTATTTACTAATAAATCGGTTGTTATCTAAAAATAAGTAATAAAAAAGCACAATAATATGTTACGTAAATAAATGGGAATTTTGTAAATTTATAATTAATAAAAGAAAAAGGCTTTACAAAATTATAATAAATAGAGTAATTTCATATATTTTCAAATTAACTTTATTTTGTATTGTAGGCTTTGTTATTTTACTAGGATTTACTACTAGGTTTTAAAATATTTATTGTAAAATAATTATTGTTTCTTAATATGAAATATAAAATTACTCGAATCCTTAATTATATATTATACATAATTTGTATATATATACAAAATCAAATACTATATATTTGATTAATTTTCAGTTTGACAAATAAAAATCAGTTTTCCTTTATTTATTTTTAATAAGTTATTAAAATGATTTTTATTTTTAACATTCATTACCTTATCCAAATATATCTTACATAAAATACTCAGCCTGTATATATGCAATATTTTTCTTTACATATATATATTTTTTTTCCTTTTAACCCTTCGGTAGCCTAGTGGGTAGGCGTGTGGCGTATTAATCGAAGGAGTGTGGATTCGATCCCTGCACAGGTCGTAAGTGGTTTTTTCTTTACATACCCCCCTTACGACCAAATATAATATAAATAGTATATAATATAAACAAAATAAATAATATTAGTATATAATTTAATAATAGTATAAAAACCTATAATGGCCTTGATAGCCGATGGTTCAATAATTATTAGTTTTAAAAAAAAAAGATTCCGTATTATTTTTTCTATTTATTTTATTTTTTACAAATATAAGAGTGTGTACTTAATAGAAGTTGGTACTTGAATTATTTTGATCTAGCATAACTATCCCTTGGTTAATATGCCATATTGTGCCATTTTGATTACTGTATAATTTTTTTTAAATTTTTTATTTTAAATAGCCACTTTATAAAAAATTAAAAAAAAATTTAATTTAAAAATTTTTCACAACTGTAACTATTAGTGATAATCGAAGAAAATTTTCGCACAACAAAAAAAAAACGTTGTTAAGAGGAAAAAAATTAAAAACAAAAAAAACAACAATAAAGGGAAAAAACGAAAGGCAATACCCATTGAAAGGAATCCTTAAATATTTATTCGAAAATGTTTGACTATAAAAAAAAGGATAATATGTAAAAAAAAAAAAATTTTTTTGGGCTCTTCGTTTTTACTCTGTTTTTTACACAACACCCTATACCTTCAAGTTTATTTATCACATTATACATTTTATTCATAAAAGTGATTTAGTATGCACGTGTAAAAGGATCAGCTGAGAAAACAATATTTAAAGTAATAAAGAAAGGAAAAAAGAAAATAATAAAGGTGAACCTTAAAAAAATGGACAAAATAAAATAAATCTTAAATAGGTACTGAAAAACTTTATTTAACACATTTTTGGAATGATAATAAAAAGTGTACCACAAATTAATTCGCGTGTATAAGCTAAAATTTTTTGTTTTTTTTTCTGGTTTTCCCTTGTTTTTTTTATTTTTAATGTTTTAGAGTTTTTTTCTTTGACGATTATTCTATTAAAAGTTATAATTGAGAATTCAAATTTTATTTGGTTTAATATGTGGCTAATAAACAAAATTCATTTCTTTTAAGGGTGTTAAAGTTAACACACATTATTCACTGCTCTTTATTTTAATCCTGCATTGAATCAATACTTTTTTGCTATATTATTATTTGACTCTTTTTTCAACAACGATAATTCGTCGGTAATTTCTTCATGAAAACCAAGGAAAGGAAATGTTAATAAAAGTAAATTTCCCTAAACCAAACAAAATAGGAAAATGTTATTCTTGCACTTCTAATTCGGAAACCTTTTTATTATACAGCTTAAATCAGGTTCGTGTATTTACTATTTAATTACAATATACTTTAATTTAAAGATGAAATTAATGCTGAACTAAACAGATCTCTAATTAGAGAATAAAATCTTAAAAAAAGTAGTTGATAGTAGTTAGGAGTAGTATGGAAAAATCGAAAGCTAATTTTTCGTTAAAAAAGTAAAATATAACCCAATAGTATTGTACTCGTATCTACTTTTCTCAAATGTTGTGTAGGTGGGAGTTGAAAAGAGTAATTTAGTTGGTATAAGGAACGTACACAATATTTTCGATGTCATTGATCACTTTAAAGAGTTTGCTAATTTTTATAAAGTTTCTACTGCAAGAAGGTCGACTAATTAAATTCTGATTTGAATCAAGATCAGAGTATCTTTTTTGTTTTTCAAAACTTTTTGTACAGTTATAAAATTAAAAAAAAAAAAAAAAACAGAAAGAAATTGTTTCACAGGATTTTAAAATAAAACGAGTGTTAAAAAATTAAAACTTTTGTGGTTAAATTGTTTTTAAAAGAGAATATAAAAATGATTTTCTTTTAAGCACACCTTACTTCGAATTTCTTGTATATATGTGTATTATAATATTCAGGTTTAGAATGTACCTACCTCATATACCTACCTACCTAATAAAATATTATCTAGTTGATTGGGATTGTGGTTTTCTTCTGATTTTTTTTTGGTATTTTATATAACGCTGTTTGTTTTTTTATATAAAAATAATAATAGTATAATGAAAAATGACCTTTGAGGTTTAAATAAAAATAATTTAATCGTGAATTAAAGGGAAAATAAAAAAAAGGTGAAGTCTTTTAAAGATTCCTTCCGATTTTATATATCTACATTTTTTAAATATTAATATTTTTATAGGATCACTACTTGAATCTTTACTATATCTTTTATATATAATGGATTTTCCAAAAAGTAAATTGATGTAAAGATACAACATTTATACCGACGGTCCAAACATTATAGCTTAAGGACTATGGAAAGCGTAATCAATTATTATACAAGGAGGATATTCTCTTACTGTTTGGATAACAAAGAATTATGTCTAAATGTTAGAAAAACGAATTATGTAGTATTTAAAACACCAAAAAAAAGGTATGCTCAAATTGATATCAAGGTTAAAAACAACATAGTACAAAGAGTTAAACATAAAATATCTGGGAATTATTATCGATGAAAAACTTAAGTGGGACGATCATATAAACAACATAAAAAAAGTATTGTTCTAATGTCTTTAGCAATAAATAGAGCAGATGGAATTCCGGAAAAAGCGGCAAAACTTATTTAAAAAGGCCATATACTGTCAAAAATGAGGTACAATAGTTGTAGCTGGTGTCACTGCTCGAAATTTCATATAAAACAAAGTGGAATAGTGATGAACAAAATACTTAAATAGCTTTTCAAACTTAGTCACAGGATCTTACTTAACTTAATTTCTTATACATAATTTATATAGTAAATTATCTAAAATTAAATAAAAACTATTAAATTTAATTTAAATTTATCTCTTATCTTTAACTTTGAAAAATATTAAATTGTTTTTTCGTTTTGCATGGAATATACTAATATGTACTCACAAAGTTACAGTTTTAGTGATTAAAATGATTATATTTTTTTTTAAATTTTTAATAAAATTAAAAAAGAGGTTATAGTAACAAATCCTCGTGTCTCACAATCTCGTCTAAATCTCGTTTCTTAAAATGGTGGATTTGAAAATCTTGTTCTTTTTTATATACTTTTTCTCTTGTTTTTCTTTATATTTTAAATTAAACTTTAAATTTAGATTTTAATTTTTGAATTGAATTTAGGCGACCCCAAAAAATTAATAAACAAATACACAAATATTAGCTAGCACTTGGGGAGATAAAAACAAAATTTAATAGAAATAATAAATGTTTGGAAATATTAAGATATAAAAATTTAAAAATTAATGCCACCTAAAATTTTGTAAAATAAAAGAAAATAGAAGTGATAACACGGTAGAAGCATTAAGTTTTCAGCGAAAATAAGGATCAAAATTGTACTAACGAGTTCGGTTGAACAAAATTCGGAAATTCGTAATGCGGTATCAGTATAAAACTCTATAGAAATCTGGATAAAACTAAAAAAAAACTTGAATCTAGATTTTTCCTACCTACCCAAACCCCTTCTAAACAAATTAATGAAATTCTGATTTTGTAACTAAACTTTTACCGACATTCAAGTTTATTTTGCATTATATTAAGTAAATACATAAAACAATATTAAAGAAATAGTTTAACAAGAATATTTACCAAATTTTATAGATACTTTCTATAGCAGTGGGTACTTGTTCTGTAGAGATTAAAAGTTTGACGCCTCCTTTCAAAACATTCTAAAAAGGAACAAGGGCGGAGAGCTTCGGCTACCCATCATTATATAGTTCAAATCCCCAGGTGGAATAATTCGAATAACGGAAATTTCTTTATTGTACGAATATTGCAAATGTAGAATTATCTCCCTTGCACTTCATGTGTTCCGTATAATTCATAAGGATTGCATATACAACGTTCGAAAATTCAAGATAAACTTTAACAACTTTCTTCCCAATATTCCCATCAAAAATAAAAGGATGATTGTTTTACTGGCTTAAACTCCCAAACACTAATAGAGGACTCTTCGGTCGTTCGGTCGTTCCACTTCCCATAGTATCTTTTAATGATACCTACTGATCCTCGCAGAAAAAGTAAAACTATTATACGGTCGGTAGTCGTTCCACTCCTCTATAATCTCTTTCGATGATTCATGTACCTATCCTCGCAAAAAAAAGCAGAACTATCACTTTAGTTGAAAACAAGGACTGAAATATTCCAGAATAATGAGAATTTTATGAACCTTGTTTCATTAAAACGATGTTCTATAGATACTATACTTTGACAACAAATAGAGTTATAATAGCTCTTAAAAGAATTTTAATAAATTTATTTTATGTTTCGTAAAATTGGCAAGAGAACTTATATTAAGAGTTTAAAATAAATTTAAGTATCTAGGATATGATATTTTTGATTTTTTAAAATTGTAAATTGATTATGTGTAGAAGCCTTCAAATAAACGAATTAAATTTACTTTTTTTTCCTAAAACCAGTTTATTATCATTTGACTGACTTAAGTTATACATTAAATTAAAATGGAATTGCAGGTTCCCCTTCAATTTAAACTTACAATATATGATTATAATCATCAGAATTTCATTTTTTTTGTATAAAATAAAAATTTTCCTGATTGTAAATTGATTTTATATTGAAATTTTCAAAAATTAAATAAATTTTTAAAAAAATTTTTTGAAAAATATTTACCTATATACAAAATATTCATAATACAGAGTGCCTTCAATTGTTTTTCTTTCTCATAGTGTAATGAAAAAAAAATGTAATATCAAGATTTTCTTTAATTTTAATGTTTTGAAGTTTTTTGCGTACAAAAATATAATTTTTGAAAACATGGTTGTACAAATACGTCTTGTGCCTTTATGTGCGTTAGAGAAATATGATTCATCAAGAGTACTTTAAAAAACATCGACACAGGTACCTACTTATATTTTATGTCAAATAATCAATTTTTATTATCCAAATTCGAAAAACTTTTTACAACGGTAAAAGACGGTATCCACATAAAATAAGGTTGACGAAATACTATAATTAAAAAACTGATTGACATAATCAATTAAGAATTAAGAATACATAATATAAGTTAATATTTAAAACCTAATTAAATTTCCCTAATTTACGAATTGTATCCAATTTAGTTCGTGGATTCAATTAATTTAAGATCATTAGGTCTGAAAACAGGAAGAAGGGGTTTCTTCAACTTCAATTCATTACTAACTTAAAAAATTCGACAAGTTCATAATATTATGGGTTTCGTTTAAACGTTTGGGAACCTACATTAATAAGTTTGGGAGCCTACTGTAGTAAACAATTTTTTTCTTTTAAAAATAATACTAATGAAAGATTCTGCGTTATCTGTTTTTATTATTTAATTTTTTCATTGTTATAGAATTCTTTTTATTTTTATATAAGAATTTGATATTTACTTTTTTTTTTAAGAGAGACGATAGAAATATCAAAAGTTAGTCAAAGAAATTGCACGACGTTCTTCGCGATAGTATTGGACTTTAACCAACCAAAACATCCTTCTTTAAATTCCAACTTTAGGATGGGTTCTTTAATAGTGGCATAATGTACAGTTTAGTTTTGATGAAAAGAATATGAGAAGAAAGGAAGTTGAATTTGGGATAATTGTGATTCGGATGGATGAAGGGGTTTATAAACGTAGAGATATGCTCATGAGAAATAATTTTCGAATCTTATGTTAGGCAAATTTTGAAAGTTCGACAGTGTAGGGATTAGCACCTGTTTGGCTTTACAATTAGATTATTCCAACTAATTAAAATGAACGAAGTAACTAAAATCTTACAATTGTTACTTTTAATTTATTAAACATGTAATATTATCAATCAATTTTTGAATGTCACTGTACTTTATTTAAAAAAAAAAAAACATATATGTGTACAATAAATACTTTTATATATATCTAACCTATATATAATATGTAGAATGCATGTAAATTACTTATCAAATATTTTCTTAAAAAAAAAAAAATTTAACTTAAATAAATCAAATCTGTATAATATGATATTTTCACATGAATGAAAACATAATCAAGACATGACTGGGAAATGAGATAAAAAAAATTTTCCATATTCTTTCTTGTTTAATCTTAAGAATTCAAAATTGAAATTTACAAAATACAAAATTCTTTTTTTATAAAATAAAATGTATATATTTACATATATATATTAAACATACATAGACTATAGTATATAAAAGTACTTACAAATTTTATTAACAAAAATATGCAAACAGATTGTGTATTTAGGTAGAAGAAGTGGAATTATTGTTTTAATATAAGGATTCAAAACTATTCAACCGTAAATTAGATATCTTATAGAAAATTCTTCAAATTCAAAAATCAATTTTAGATTTTATAAAAATATAAAATTTTTTTTTCTTTTTTTTTTTGTATAATGTAATAATTACTATTGCCCACATTTCTCTTATAGAATACACTTGAAAAATATTATATAGATTGTATATTTTTCAAAGGATACTTTGAGATTTGATATTATAACTTCTATTTTACGATTAGAAGCGAAAAATTTGGAATATTATTATATTGAATACATTTTATTAATTTCAAAACATTATCATATCAATAAATATTATTTAATTTTTGCTTTGTTTTTTTTTTAATTGTTGTGAGTTATATTGTATGAAATTAAATTATTTGTTTACGTTCGTTACTTTCACATTGACAAAGACAAATTAATATATAAAAGAATATATATAAAAGGATTGTGTTATGTACTACTAAATCTAAAAAATTACCAGCAAAAGAAAATGAAAATTGTTCCAAAACTCTGACAACTTTTAGGTTTGAAACATTAAAATGAATGCGTAATGTTGAAAGTATCCTGTAAACAATCGGCAAAATTTTCAATTTTTTAAAACAGCATAACTTAACATTAATTCGCGCTATGAACTAACTGCCAAATCACTAACCCTCAAAAGCAAAATCGAAAGGAACTAATCCTTGCAATATTAATTGTGAGCTAACCGACAAAAAAAATTTACATATTCCGAAAAATATTTTTCGACTTTTTAGGGTTTAGTTGAATTAACTCTCAAACACTAAAAATCCTACAAAAGAATTTTTTTTTTTCTTTGAGTAAGGATGGTGAGAATCATCGAAAGATACTGCACGCAAAACAGTTATATGAAACTTTAACTTAGTAAACTCACCAGCCCTGTCTTAAAATATTAAAACTAGTGTGAAAGACTAACCATTAATTTTCCGTTAACTCTTATAGATCTACTGGAATTTCTAGTGGTCTAGTTTTATTAAGCCTTCTAATGGCATTTTCACAATTTAAAAGTTTTGAAGCTTCTATATTTGTATGCCCTTCTAAGCGGTTTTTATGTTTTAGTGCATATTTTTTTATTTGTTGGCTTACAGTGCGTATTTCTAGATCCCTATATAAATCAAAATTTCGTACGTACCAAGGAGCACTAAGCATATTCGGTAAAATTTTATTTTGGAAAATTTGAATGCTCTGAATATTTGTTTGTTTGGCGCAATCCCATAGATTTATGCCGTACAACCAAATAGGCTTAATTATTTGGTTATATAACAAAATTTTATACTCTATTGGCAATCTAGGATTTTGACCTAGGAGAATTTTGATTTATTTTTATTTCGATTCTAATTCGATTTTTTTCTTCTTGATGTGCTCTTTCCATCTCAGCTTGATGATCATTGATCGAATGTCATTTCTAGGTATTTTGCCTTGTTTCCTTGAGGTATGTCTACTCCATTTAATTTTACGGCTGGGACATATTTAAGTTCATTAAGCTTAATTTTCAATTTTTTACTCCACAAAAAAAGCTTATTGCTTGCTTTTTGTAATTTATCTGTAGCCTCGTTAATATTGTATGCTACTGCCATTATTGCAGTATTGTCAGCAAAATATAGCTACAGTTAGATTGTCTAATCTTGGTAAATCGCTGGTATAAAGCAAATATCATATATAACCCAATATATTACATTGAGGCACACCTGCTTTGATTTCTCTAAGTGTAGAAAACTCTTATCCTGTTTAATTCTAAACAACCTACCAGTCAAGTATGATAAGAGTATATCTACATATTGTTTAGGTAGTATTTTTCTTAGTTTATAAATTAAGTCTCATGCCAAAGCTACATCTAGAAAGATTGTAGAGCATATTTGCTTTTCTTCTAGGGCTTTTTCAATTATATCTGAAATTCTATGCACTTGATCAATAGTGGAATGTTTTTCCCTAAATCCAAACTGATAGTTTGTAATTATATTTCTACTTTCTATTAACGGTTTCGTTCTTTTTAATAATAATTTCTTAAAAAGCTTTGACACTATCGGTAAGAGAGAAATTGATCTATAAAGTTTTGATTCGTTTGGAGGCTTTCTAGGTTTAAGTATCATAGTTATTTCTGCCACCTTCCAAACATTCTACAAAAGAATGAACCTACAAAAATAATGAAGTAATGCCTAAAACATTACTCTACGATACGAATACTCGAAAGAAATACGTTACATACAAATATATTTTTAAGTGCTTCGTTATGTAAAAAAAACTAATTAAGAGAGACTTTAGAGTTGGTTACACAATCAGGATTTCAATAATTTGATTAAGGCTGGTTTCGGGCGTCAGATTATCAAAACAATAAATGATTATAAAACCATGATATTTGTCACTTTGTTTAATAACACTCGATTTAATGTATATTAAATCTAAATAATATGTTTGGAAAAAATTTTTAAAATATTTTTTTTTTTTCATTTCTCAAATCTAAAATTTTATTAATCAAAAGTTTAAAATATACATTTTGCGTAAATTGGAAGTTTTTTTGTATCCTGAAAACACATTAGATAATATTTTGTGTAAAATATATAAAGACAAAATCAACTTACTTAAATTAGCATTTTTATTTTAGAGTTTTAAAAGGCATTCGAAACTAATCCCTTAATCCATTTTTATTTTTAGTATATTTTTCAAAATTTTAAGCCTATATCTGAATTTTAACCTGTCAGTTACGTTTTTTGCTTTCTTTAGAACGAAAATAAAACGGATTTATCATTTTGTTGTGGTCTAAAATAGACTCACATAGCTCAATCGACTCAAAGGGAAGAATATATGTAATGTATTTTCATAAACATCTATGTCGTCTCTCTTAAGGAGTCACAAGGAAGCACACTACGCTCGATTTTCAGCTCATTCAATTTTTCTTCAATTTTTATAAATTTGCTACATAAAATCATCATTTATGTTCTTATAGTAAGACAGATCATGATTTAATTAATTTTTATCTGAATAGTTATGCATTTTTATTTCTACTATAGTTATTTTCTAATAAAATCAAAATATAAAGATGTATTTTAGATTTTGATTCATCAATGATTACATGTTATGCTTTCAAATAAATGCAATAATTTAATATATGTAAAAAATGTATTTAATATATTATTATTATATCTATATATATAAGGATATATTATATAAATGTATATGTCTATTTTTAAAAATTTTATTCTAAAATCTTATAATGCTAAAAAAATTTTAAAACTTTTAAAGAAAATATCTTCTGAAATGTATTTTTTAAATCTGATAAACAATAAATTGCAAAACAAATTAAAACCAAAATTCTTGTACAATTCTTAAATAAAACAAAATAAGTATAAGTCGTAATCACAGTGCCATTTAAAATAGTTAACTTCGGAACGAATTTTTTTTTTTTCGATTTTAAAATATACACCCTATATTTTCTGATTTAAATATAACGATTTTTAACGATCACCTGACATGTTTCATTGCCCAATTTATCACAGTATAGTTTCAAAACTTCCGTTTGTCATCATAGAAACACTTGGCATCATAGAAAAGTGTAAATTTTACGGTTGCTAATAATTTTTTGATTTAAAACATCAGTCCTTTGACTATCACACATATCCTGGTTTACAAAAAAGTTTGGCATGTAACTGGACATCTCTTCACAAAATTTCAGATTCCTAGCTTCAATAGACACTGAGTTATTTACATTTAAAAAGAGAAGTTGTTGACATGGTTTTGCAAAATTTCGGATACCTAACTTCAATAATACTCGAACCCGGTGGCCGAAAAAGCTGCATTTAAATAGCAAAACTAACAATTTTGCAAAAGTGACGTAAAAAAAATGTCAGCATCCTAGCTCCTTTCTTTTTTGAGTTATCGTGCGAACGGACGGGCGTACATGGCTTAATCAACTCAGAATTCGATTCTGAGCCGGTCCATACCTTTGACACTATATCTAGCTTGACTCCTTTAAGGTGTTACAAACGTAATAGCAAATTTATTATACTCTTGAACATAGTTCATACAGGTATAAAAATATTAAACACAAATTGCTTTCCTTCTTTGAAATTCGTTTTTCTTCAATTGAAGTTACCTTCATAAGTTTTCAAACTGAATTCTGGCAACATCATTTTATAAAAATAATTCCTAGGACACCTGGACAATTATTACTTCCTAGAACAATATTATTACTTCAATAATTGCATTAGACGGACAAAATTTAAGCCAAACTCTATATAAAATGTCAACTCTTTACACGAAAAAGTTTGTCTCTTCCTATTTAGTTGGAATATTAACTGTATAATTTATAAATTTTTTTAATGTTTATGTGGAAAACTTTTTTCAATTGTCAAAATCTTCAAATCTTTCTCCAATTTTTTTTTTTTTATGTAATCTTTATAAGCGATAAAAAGCGTTTGATGACTAAACTCACAACAGGGAAACCTTCCTTCATAAAAAAACTTAAGAATCGACATTTTTTTTTTCCGCAGTCTTATCCCCTTAATCTTAATACATGTTGTTCTTTCAAGTTAACCCAGGTTTTTATAGTTTACGTTTTTAGTTAATGTGTATATTTTCTTGAATAGAGAATATCTACATAGTCCCAACATATCAGCTTTATTTTATTGTTAAAATCGAGAGTGGGCCACAATCCTCCACGCCAAAATCAACCTGCGACAAAATCTTGCTTTTTTTTTACCTTGCATTACAAAATCTATCCTTCTAAAATCTTGCATTACAAAATCTTTCACGGACAAAATCTTGCAAAATATTTTTAAAGGAATAGATTGTGGCTTTGTTTTTAAAGTATGTATAAACAAATAGTTAAGGAAGATTTTAGAGTTGTATTCAAAAGCAGGTTTGCCGCTTTTTCCAGAATATTTATATATAAAAATATAGAATTGCATGTAAACTTGTTATAAAAATTTTGTAATGTCCCACATTTTCATAATTAAAGAAAACTTATCTGACTAACAAATTTACTTCTGGTAAGTAATATTTCCAAAAATCTATAATAAAAAAAAACTTTAAATAGATTTAGTGTTATGGTTTTTGTAGTTTTAATATAATTTTCTTTTTCTTGTTCTTTTTTCTTTGTTATTTTCATCACAATAACAAAAAAAAGCATAGTAAGGACAACAAGTGCAACGACCCTTTTGACTTAGAAATCTAATATTATTTTTTTATTTTTATTTTAAAGTAAACATATCTATTGACTTATGTAGATGTGCCTACATAATTGTAATTATAAATTAAAAGCAATGTTCACATGTAAATAAGGTATTGGTTGGTTAGACTAGATTAGTTTGGAAAGGTACCAATTTGGGGTTCAAATAATAAATTTTAAAATAAAGTAGTCAACGTTTCAATAGATTAGTTTGTGAAGTTGGTATCGAAACCTTTTCTTTGATGTTATTTTATATTAGATATCCTGATTCGTTCTTTTTGCTTCTGGTTTTATACCCGTACTATAAGTATCGGGTATTATAAAATTACTGCTCCGATTGTAACACCTCGAAAAAAGCAAGCAAGATATACGTTCAAAGGTCTAGATCGGATCAAAATCAAATTTTAAGTCGATTAAGCTTTGTCCGTCCCTTAGCACGTTAACTCAAAAACTAAGAAAGCTGGAGTATTGAAATTAACACAAACTATTTTTGGATCATTTTGTAGGTTCCATATTTTTTTTGCTTCAGCTCTGATCAAAACTTCGGGTAGCTCTGGAACAACTAACTTTTTGATGTCCACATTGTTGATGCAAATTTTTCAAAAGTTCTATATAGTATGAAGCAGAGCCATGAAATTTTATTTGCTGATAGACATCCTAAAAAAAAAAATTTTATGTAAAAACTTTTTTCAGTAGACTCATCCGTTACGAAGTTACAGCCTCCAAAGTTCGAAAAAGCTCTTTATTTAAATTGTTATAACACAAGTTCTATAAGGTACATCTTCAATCTGAAAATGCCAAACAATGGCTACTTTTATGAGCTTTACAAATATATTGTATGTAATAAATATATTTTTGTGCCATTTGTGTCATTTACCGTTATGTTAAATGAATATTATTCTAAAATTTGTTAACCCTTCTATCTTCTAAACGGTTTAAGTTAGAAACTTAAAATTTAGAGGATAAATTAGATATTTGAAAATATGAGTCATTTCAGAAAATATTTTTGTATCGCCTCCCGTTTAGGAGTTGTAAGTATTTAAAAACTGAAAACTCCCTATTTTTAAACACCTGTAACTTGAACACCTGCCCAAATTTTTTTAAATAAAGTAATACATAAAGCTCCAACTTTACACTTTCAGGGTTACCTTAAAATTGACGAAAGTTTTTTAACGATTTTTTTGAATTTTTTTTTGTACTCGATAATTTGAAATTGTTGAGGATGATGTGTAGTACAAAAAAATTCGAATAAATAAAAAACTAACGGTTTCTTGAAGAATTTACATTTATATGATATTAGTATATACATACTTATACATCATGTTTATTTACATATCGTATATGTCACTGATGAATGAATGATATATAATAAGAATATTGATATTATAATAATATAATACATACATATGTATAATATATAGCGTGGTATATACGGATTTTGTTGTATTTATAAGAAATTATTCTCTAAATAAAATATTCTTAAAGAAGTAATGTAATGTATGGCGATATATAATATAATATATATGATTATATATGCATCTTAATATATATTAAATTTATATACTTTTGCGGCTAAATATTAAATAGTACTAGGTATGTATGCATATGTACATATATCTTATTTGTAAACATTTTGGATTGATAATCGTTATGTGGAAGGTTAGAATCTGCTTTTGAAGAATGTACATATAAACATATAGTTTGAATATATGTACAACCCATAGTACTAGAAATTATAAAATTCACCCAAATTATTTTAAAATACTAAAATATTAAAAAAATAATATTGTGAGCAGAGTGACAGAATATGAACATACTAACGAGTTCGTACGGGTATCTAAGAGTTGACAAAGCAAATGTATTCTTCCTCGTTTTTCTGGCATAATCTGGCATTCGGGCATAACAAAAGTAATTAGCCATAATAATTAATTAAATATATTTAATTAACCATAGTAAACATTTTTTTCTTGACGTTACTCAAGGAAAATGATTGTAGGTTTGTGTCTTTGCGAGCAATTCGAGGAAAATAAGATGAATGGAGAAGAGTTGAAAGATAATTTAAAGGCGAACCTGAACAGATTCTTTTTGAAAAACCACAAATTGAGCATTATTATCAGAATAGAACACATTGGATGGAAGCACATTCCACATTTTATTAGTTGTCACTATATCAATTTTAAATCGAGGGTGTAGAAATGGCTACAACAAGCCTTTCTACGTTTGGTTGTTTGAAGAAAAACATTACTAATTTTAGTTCAATAAAACAAGTGTAATTAAATTTTCAAGTTATATGTATAAAATTTGAAAAAAGGCTCCAATATGTTGTTACATGATCAGAGTAAACGTTATCTAATCAGTGAGATCTTTAATTAAGGATAAAGCGCAAGATACCTCAACGAAGATTTAACATTAAGAATAATGAATATCGAATGCATTATATTTTACTAACAAAATTAGAGAGATATATTTTTAACTTCGTGGCTCTTTCAATTTAATTTAATAGCAAGACTGTTAATAATAAAAACGTCTTAGAAGACATATATACTTAAAAAAAAATAAAAGAGAACAGTAAAAAAAAAATTTATTGTAAGAAAAATAAGATTAAGTGCAAAATATTGATAGAAAATTATTATCCTTTTTGTTAAAGGATTTTCTTTATGTTTTCCATATTTTTTACAATCTCTTTCTTTCATTATAATTAGTCAGAAAAATTATTATTGTTGTGCGTTTTATTTTTATACTTTTTTGTGTCTATGGTTTTTATTTTTGTTATCATTAAAAATGCAAAGAACCCAATTAAACATTTTTATTATGCACGTGGGTGTAAAATCTAGCACGTGGATTGTGTTATATATTAAAAAGACTTTATAATATGGGTACTATTTATAATGGAAAATTATAAAGCGTGCAAAAGTAGACAAAATTTAATTCTTCTAATTATGTTAAAATTTAATTCAGCTCATGTTTTTTGTGGCTTATAAATTTATATTACAGGGTTCAACAATGAAAATTTCTTATTATTATGTTTAAAGATAAAAATAAAATAACATAAATAATAATAAAAAAATTTTCAAGTTTACTTCAAATAATAAATGAAAATATAATGAATTTTAATTATAATATCTATGCATTCTTTTATATGATAAACTGACTGTTCTTATACATTTGGCTATCATATAACCCCTAAAAATATGTACAATCAATAAAATATTCATTGAACAATTTATTATTTTGTCGGAACATGGTATTTTAAAAAAAATTTTTTTTTTTTTAGTTTATTCCTCTGCCACATAAATGTGACAAGGAAATTACACAACCCTCCCTTTTCAGGCGTTGCTGTAAATGCCATAAGCGGAAATGATTCTTACATATTCCCTCGGTGTTTACAGCGTATTTTATACGCTCTTATCCACTAGGCCACCCCTATAAGTTTTCAAATAACTCGAAAACAAATATTTCACAAACTTATAATATTTTATAGAAATTGAAGATTATAGATAGCATGTACCTCAGATAGTATAGCAGACTATTTATATTAAAAAATTTTAACACTACAGTAATTTAAAATTGTCTTCTAACGAATACAAGCGTTTTGTATAAATAACAAAAACTAAACAAAGATTTTGTAACACTCATAGAGATTCTAATTTATTCTCAATAATGAATAAATAAAAAGAAAATTTGAGTGATATAAAATCTGTGGTTGAAAGTTTATTTTTTTAATTTAAAGGCAGTGTTCCACTAGTCGTTTTTAAAAGTGTTAATGACTGAGTAAAGAAAGGTACGAAAACGCCTGCAACAGAGACGGAATAACGACTATTTAAAAACAAGCTAGAATGTAAACCAACGGTTTTTAAAAGCGCACATTTCCAAAAGACAATACAAACTGTTTAGAATTGTGACTTGCACAAAAATTTGAAAATTTCATGTAATAAGAAAAAATGTGAAAATATGACTTTTCTGGAATTTTGAGGGGCTGTGCGTACGGAACTCTCTATAACTAAGAAAAACCGTAAACACATAAAACCGTTAACACGTAAAAATATATTAGTGGAGCTTCAATTTTTGTGTGTTGCGGGAGCAAAATTGGCACAGGTGCCCAAAATTAGCAAATTTTAAGTTTTTAAGCCCTAATAGCTCTTAAACAAAGTCTGGCACAAAAAAATTTTTAAGAAAACTTAATTCTAAAAGTTCTTTCTTGTCTCAAAATTTCAGGTTTCTATCTCAAAGCGTGCCGGAGTTATGAAAAAAGAAATATTATGTAAAATTTAGTTTTCACATAACGGTAAATTTAAAAAAATATATATAATTTTAATATTGATTTATAAAGATAAAGAAAATTGCTGTCGAATGGCGTTTTCAGATTTAAAAACTGTTAAGCGGAACATGAAATAGGGCTTTTTCAACGTTTGAGGGGCTGTAGTTCCCTGATGGATGGGGCTACATGAAAAAGTTCTTCCACAAAATTAATTTTTTTATGAGATATAAAAGTTTTGTAAACAGACGGACGGACGGACAGAGTGAATCTAATAGGCACATTTTTTCGAAATTTTTTTCGAAATCTGCTATAAAGAGTTGTATCGGAATAAGAAATGATTGTACCTAAAAAAAAAAATTCGTTGATACAAACAAAAAGTTGTTGTGACCGAAAAAAAGTCAATATGAGACTTTTTTTTAGACTTTTAATATAAAATCAATTTTATTATGATAAGTAAAACTTTTGATATGTCAGTAAAATAAAAAACATTAATTTTCTATTAAATATTAAAGTTAAAATTTTAAAATTTATAACTAAATTTGTTTGTTAAAATATTTTTAATCATAAAATCTAAACTTGCACTAAAATTTTTTTTATTATGATACATAAAAATTAAAAGAAAAAGAAATGTGTGTATGATTCGAATATCGCTATAACTAGTGCCTAAAAAAAATTACAATTGTTAAAAGTGTTCCGAATCTTTAAAATCTTATTTTTTCTGTACTGTGGATATGTTACAAGCTATACCTCTTTTTATTTTGGCAAGAATAAAATCAATGAGGCTTATGTTTGTAAATGCGCCGAAAACGTACGGATCGAAAAATATTATTTACCTTTATTCTATATTCTATGTTTGAAAACGTGTGAATGAATTTTAATTCGAATTTTTCGAAATTAAATGACAGCTGCTGCTGTCAAAAATTAATATAAACGTAAATTTATAAAGCAACTAAACACAAATAATTTATTTATAAAATTTAAAATTTAAGAAATGGTTTTAGATTTAAAATAAAATTCTTTTTTTAATAAAATGTGGTACTTACTAAAAAATTTGTATAGGATAAAAAATTTATTAACAGCTTGTTAAGTTTTTTCAATTGCAATTGATTTAAAACGTGAGTAGTTTTTTTCCAAAACGAAGTTTCAGGAAAATGAAGAGTTAGATGTAAAATTTGCTACCAAATTATTTTCTTTTACCATTCGCACCAATTCAGCCTATTGGTGGTTTATTATTTTTTCTTAATGACAAAATATAAAACACTAGAAAAGTTAAATTAAAAAACTTAATTTTTTTTATTCTGTTTTCTTAAAAGATTTAAAATAAATATAAAAAAACTTACTTTATATTTTTTTTTAATATTCTTTTTTAAACGCCAACAAATCCAAGTTTGTCACTTATACACAACACACTAAAGCCATACGTTTTCAATCGTACTAAATAAATAACTTCGAAAAAAACATTTTTCGCGCGTTTTCAATAATATACGATAATAGTTAATTTGACATTTCGGTAGCGTTTACATCTAAGTACAAAAGTCATAAAAAGGTCCTTAGCATGATAAAAAGACTAGTGGACAACGACCTTTATTTTAACAAATAATGTTTAATTGATAGCATATCTCTGTACTGAATACTTGGATTTAAATATTTTTCAAATTTTGGAAAATAAATTTTAATTGAACTGAACAAAATTAAAGCAACTTTTTAATTCTTCTTCTTTAATATTATTTGAAATATGCAGGAAAATGCAATTCAAGATATCGAAAGGCTAATAATATGAAAATTGCTGCCTGACGTTAGAACAGTAGTCGTATTACAATATAATAAGTTTGAACTCGATTACAATTTATAATATTATTTGATCATCCATCTAAGCCTGTAATTTCCATACTATATATATACAAGTAGATGGTGAATTTTTAAGTAAGAGAAATCGAATTAAAAGATATCTTAATATGTATTTGAAATTATATGATGAGTGCTTTATAAAAAAGCAATTCTTAAAATTTGATATTTGTTTTTAACTTAAACAATGAAATAAAAAAAATATCTATGAAATAAAATTGTTCCATATCTGAAAATCTTTCCTAAAGGAATTTCAGATATGGAACCCAAAAACAAAACAAATAAATCTCAAAAAAAAACAATCCAATGCAAATCCAGAACTTGGAATACCTTATTATAAACGATTAAAAGTAAAATACCTTATGTATTTTGTAATGTATCTTTGAACCAAGAAAAATATTATAACTGCTTACATATATATATAGTATATAATATTATATATATTTGAAGGAATTATCCTATGTTCAATCTTATATGTCTCATGGCGCAGTGGTTAAGTCGCCAACCTTTCAATCGAATGGTCTTGCGTTCAAACCCCGGTCAGGCCATAAATAGAAAGTATGTAGTACTTTTATATCGTAATAATGTATATCGTATAATTAATAGTAGTAATAATAACAATAATAATAATATT
Organism: Poecilobothrus nobilitatus; assembly: GCA_947095535.1. NCBI lineage: Eukaryota > Metazoa > Arthropoda > Insecta > Diptera > Dolichopodidae > Poecilobothrus > Poecilobothrus nobilitatus. Next base: position 26,933,978 of record OX352774.1, on the reverse strand, counting down.
AATAATAATAATAGTAATAGCAATAATAACAATAATTATAATAATTATAATAATAATAATAGCTGCTACAGTGGAGCCATCTTTGGTTATACCATGCAAGTAAGGTGTTATATACAGCTGCACGTTGTAATCCACTGATGGCCCTGCTCTGTAATAAAATAATAATAATATTAATAAGAATACTAATACCAATAATAATAGCCGCTACAGTGACAGTGGGGACTGCCTTCAATAATTACCTCATGTAGTAAGGTGTTATATACTACTACATGTTGTAACTGTTGTAACGGCTATAGTCACTGTTAGCAAAAATAGTAATAATAATAGGCGGATTCATTGTTTCCTTACAGTCCCACTACCAATTCAATGTTTCCGTATCCATTTCCTATCCTTTCCTATCCCTACTCCCTAGCCAATATACTGCGTTCTCAGGTAAGAGTTTCATCCCATTATATTGGCTAAAGGGGGAGGTGGGTTTAGTCAGTAAGAAACTGACACTACCAAGGGGGAAATTCTTGGTGTCTTTGGAAAATTCCCACCTTTTTTAGGGAAAACGAAAAAAAAAAAAAAAGGTTCTAGGATCACAAATTTTATTGAAGACAATTATTTACAAACCTTCAAAAACAACATTAGACTTCAGTTCCTTTAATTTCTTTTTCATTTACTGGGTATTTTGAAACTATAACTACTAGATACATTCGAGACCCCATTTATACCTGAACTCTGCCTATAATAATTAGTATATAAGCTAGTTATTTTAGTTATTTTATTAGTAATAAGTTAATTTAATAGGAACCAAAATTTATCTTTTATAAATAAAAATAAGAAATAAAAAAATTTAATAAATTACAGTATCAAAAAAATTTAAAATTAAAATAATAAAGTAATAATTTTATTTTTATTTGTTTTTTTTATTTATTTATTTTTTTTTTTTAATTTACAGGCCAATTTGTAATTCCCTTCTCTTCGTTAATCTTTTTTAAAATCTATTTTAAAAATATAAAAATTTATCAAAACTATATGTAGATACACACTACTGTAACTGTAACTGGTAATCATTTCTTTTAGATATAACATTAATGTTGAATATTTTAATATTTAAAGTATCTTATAGAATGGATTTAAAAAAAAAAAATCCGATTCAAAATAAAAAAAAAAAGAGATTAAATATTATAAAATAAACTCAAGAAATATTATATAGAAAAAATAAAATAGAGTTTTCTTTATTCTTATACCTTCATCTGATGTGATCTAATAATAATGTCCTTTTCAAAAAGAAAAACAAAAAAACACAAAAAATAAAAACAAAAATATAGAGAAAATCCTATTTCAAAAGTTCCTCTTAAGTATTTTGTTTATTTAGAATAAAAAAAAAATATTCTTATTTTTTTTCTTCTTTTTTCACAAAAAAATCCAATAAAAAAATGAAAAAACATAAAAAAAAAAAAATAACATTAAAAAAAAAAATATTTTATAAAAATATTTACAAATAATCATCATCATTATTATCATTATCATGATGATCATTATTATCCAGAGTACTAGGAAACAGTATAAAAGAAAAATGATACCAAAATATGTTATCCTTTTTTTTTTTTTTTCTATTTCTATTTCTATTTATGTTTCGGTTTTTTGTTTTTAGTTTTTTTTTTCGATTAATTTAAATATAAGTATATGCAGATACATAAATACAATTATAGATATAATAATATATACATTTGAGATTTATATAAATTTCTTTCTGTACTATTGAAAATAAAAAAAAATAAAAAAAAAAAAAAACAACGAAAAAAAAGTCAGGGCCAGAAAAACCAACCAAAAAAAAAAACACAATCTTTTTTTAAAAACGAATAAAATTTCATTCAAAAAGGATATTTTTCAGTAAATAAACTAAAATAATGAAAGAAAAGATTTTTAAAGAAAAATCTGTAGGATTCATTTTTCAATAAAAAAACAAAAAAAAAAACAAAACAACAAAAATACATTTTGATCCAATATTTCATTTTTGTTTATTTAATTTTCCATTTATTTTCATCTTTTCTATAGTGTGGTGGAAAACAAAACAAAAAATAAAAATAAATTTCCTTCTTCACCTTTTTGCCTTTTACATAAACACCTACTCATCCACTCACTACTACTCATTCAATATGTTTTTATGAAGTTTTGTATTTCAAAATAATTTTAAAATAATTTTTGTTTATTTTTAATTTTTTTTTGTTTTGTTTTATTTTTGTAAATTGAAAAGATTTCACTATGCAAAAACAGGACCTTTTGTCCTTATTTTTTTTTTTTTGTTATTATTTTCTATTTTTCTTTTGCTCTTTTGAGAGTCAAACTGATTTTAGATTTGTTTTTAATTTTAGTTATTTTAGTCTTATATTTAAATTTAAACTATCCTAAATTACAGTATAAGCTAATTTACAGTTACGGAAATAAAAAATGAAATGATTTGAAAATTGTTTAAGATAATGTAAAGGAAATTAATTTTCTTTATGTTATATACTGAGGTTCATCAGTAAGCAATATAATTAGGTAGGTATATATATATATATATATATATATATATATCTTTAACCATTAGGTTTAGTCCAAACATTAAAATATGGGTTTAGTTTATTAAAATGTCTTTGTTTTTATCAAAGGTGATTAAGGTTATATGATTAAAAGTGTAAATTAAAGTGATATTTGTCAATTCGACTAATAAGTAAAAATAATTAATAAGGGAGATTCTCAAAATATTTTCGTGTAACTAAAATGTCGTGGTTAAAAAAAATTCAAACGAAAAAAGTTTAAACTGAAAAAGGTGTACAATGCTACGTGCTAGATATTGTTTTTTTTTTTGTTTTATGAGAGTATAGTAAAAATCATCTCAAGACGTTATAGAGCAGTTGACCAATAATGATTCTTTTATCAACGTGTGAAACTTTAACCTAATAAAAAGCGCCTCGTTTTTATAACAAACCATATGTATTTTCATATGAATTTTAAAACTTTTATTACCTACTATTGTAGTGTTTGGGAAAACTGAAGATTCTATTAAGAAACTGAAGTTTAAGGGTCTTCATGCGTTTCTTTAATAAGTTTTCAATAAAGGCTTTACATTTTTTATTTCATCAAGATACGATATATAAGATATAGGTATCTATACTATAAAATAGAGTAAAATAATTTACTAAATGTCAAATACCAAAGGAACCAAAGAGCATTGGAATCGTTTAGTAACCAAATTATTACAAAACAGGTTTTATCTATGAATCAAAGTTTTAAGATTCATGTCCAAATATGTGCATTACAATCCATTTTTAGAGTTATATACGTTTTTTAGATATCAAAAAGAGCAAAAAACGATAAGAAAATTTTTCATTTAGTATTATAGGAGCAGGAAGGCAAAATATGGTTCGACCAACTTAGTTTTGATTAATTTTAGTGTATAGAGTTTATTTTTTTTTAGTGTACGTAAAAGTATTTAAATACAAAAAAATCATTATTATAATATCCTTAAATATAATATAAACTGTTTTTATTTATATGTCCATGATTGTTGTTATTATATTCAATTACAGTGAAATTGATGGAAGTTATATCGTATTTAAGTTATTAACAATATTATGCCAACAAATATATATACAATCTAGAATTTTAATTTAAAAATAAAATTTATTATAAAGTTTTTGTATTTAATTTAATTTCTTAAATTTATTTTTTATATAGGTACATTCTTTTCTTTTAATTGACACCTTTTATCAAAAATTTTGTACATTAAACCGATTAAAATTTTTTTTTTAAATTGATGTTTGAATAAAATTTTTCTTTTGTTTAGAAATCAGATCAAATGTTTTGAAAACTTTCAAATTTTACTTTATTTTTATTTATACCTACATATATTATATAGTAAATAAAATTCTTTATCATAAAATACATGACCAGACTTTCTACTAAATTAATTTATAAAAAAAACAGCAAAAAAAAATACAGCTTAGAAGAATGAAAAATTTGACATTAACATAGGTAAATTTTTGTATAGTGTTAAATACATTAGGCTTAGATTCTAATATAAAGTTTCCCAAAATATTGTACAACATATAGAAAAAGAAAAAAATAAAATTAAAGGTATTGTTAAAAAAAAAAAATTTTAAAGAAAACGACTTACGTGCATACAAATCTAAAGAACAAGTAAAACTTAAAACATAGCCAATATACAAAAGGCGTCACTTGACATTTAATGCAGGAATGGATGTTCTTTGCAGGAATACAATTTAAAATTTGCATAATTGTTTTAAGAATTGAGAGTTTCCACAAACTTTCAACACTTTAATCTTCATGTTACACATTAATTAGTAACAACACATTAATTAGTAAACGATATACAGAAAGCGTTGCCTGCGGCAGGTTTTCAAATTATATAAAGGCGATTATCATCGTTTATTAACAGTTTGTTTTTCGTTTACCAGGACAGATGGTTTCTTAGTTATTCATTTCCATTATCCCCGAACAAAATAATAATAATAGCTGCTACAGTAGACACCTTCCTGCATGCTGCTATCTTTGGTTACAGCATGCAGGAAGGTGTTATTTATATACTACTACACGTTGTAATCCATTGATTGGCTGGACTCTGTACTAAATAATAATAATATTAATAACTAATACCAATACCAATAATAATAGTTGCTACATTGACAGTGGAGTCGCCTTCAATCAATTAGCTCATGCAAAAAGATGTTATATACTTCTGCATGTTGTATAACTGTTGATGGATATAGTCACTGTTAGCAAAATAGTAATACTATTTGGTGGATTCACAGTCCCACTCCCAGTTCAATGTTTTCGCATCCTTGTCCTATACAGCGTTAGCATGTAGGAGTTTCATTCGATTATATTGGCTAAAGAGGGAGGTGTTTTTAGACAGTAAGTAGTGTCAGATACTACTAAAGGAGAATTCTGGTTGTCTTTGAAAGATTCCCTTAAAAAAAAATAACAGAAAAGTTATTATGTTTCTCAATAAAAGTTGTTGATTTTTTTCTTCAAAGTTTCTAGATTTTAATGGTCAAAGGGGTTATTTAAATTTCACAACAGAGAAAAAAAAAGTGGAAGCAGTAGTACAGTGTGAATATCACAAAAATCAAAATATAAATCCTCTGATAAAAAGAAGCAAAAAAGGATTTAAAACAAGAAATGGAAAAAAGAAAAATAAAATACATATGAAAAAAAATAAAATAAGAAAAGAAGGAACAAATGACAAAAGAAAAATACATAAAAAAATATAACAAAATTTCAAAGAAAATCTAAATAAAATGTATTTTGATACAATCATACATTATTATATTTCTTTGTAAAATCCTATTGCATAAACCTTATGAAACACAAAAGAAAATCTTTTCTTTTTTTTAAGTCATATGTTTTCAAAAATAAAATTTTTAAAACCCTTTTGTTAGTTTCAGTTCATTTATGCTATAAAAATAAATTTCGAAAGTTTTTGTTTCGTTATTTTGCAAAAAAACTGACTTCTGTGGAAATTTTAAAATATAGCATGATGCTTTAAATTGAATATTTAAATATTATAAATTATATATAGGGAATGCAACTATTTTGGTTGCACCAGAAATTTATTACAAACCTAAATGAGAGAGGGTTGATGACGTATTGTTGTTAAAAGTGTTTAAAAAAATCTGATTTTATAAATTTAATTTTTCTTGATTTTATTTTTTGCGAGAGTAGGTGAGAATGAGATGAACCCTTGAATTCTATTTGTTAGTGTAGGAATTTAACCAACTGAATGCCACATCCCTTTTAAACTAAACATTAGATTAGAACCTATAGTACCTACTAATGTACAGTTTGGTTTGGGGATTATAGGAAAATGGGAATAAAAGAAATTGGTAAATATCGGAAGTGATTAGGTGTTGGGAGGATTATTTAGAATAAAGATGTTGGTGTTCTTCTTGAAGTTATCGATATCATACACGTATGGTGGCCAATTTTACGGAATACTTCCGGTGACAAGCTATTCTATTTTGAGGTGTACGCATTACAAACGAATTTCCATATGTAATAATGGGGATCTTCAAGGTGAAGGGACTAGCCTGTGCAGCTCTTCTTGTATCTGGATTGAAATTTTTGAAAGGAGGCATTAATGTTTTCATTTCTTCTGAACAGTTTCCTATACCAACAAAATATCTATAAAACAGTAAGTGCTCCAATAACATGTCACTGACCTAATGGAGCTAAAGTTGAGGTATAGCAAAGGAAGGGTATTGAGGTATATCAAAGTTGAGGTTTGCCCGTTTTAAATGAATTGCTTTGTTTTGCACTTTGTCTAGGTATATCCTAATGCTGTTTGTGGAGCTCTTGCCCAAATGTGTGCATTGTACTCCATTCTAGGCCTGATGAATAAAACATTATAATTATCGTTATTTACAATATTTATTTTACTTATACAATATTTTATCTTTTTGATTAAAATACTATAAATATAATTTAAAAATTGATTAGTGTCAATTTGGCAACAAAATTCTAATTAAATTCAGTAAAAATACGAAAGAAAATATTTTTCCTTTAAATTTAACCCATTTAGTCAGAATTTTGAAATTTTGACATCCGTAAGAATAATAAATAAATTTGACATCCGTAAGAATAATAAGTAGAGATTTCCTTAGAAAATTATTTTGTACTTTCTTCTGTTTAAGAACTATTATGAAACAAAAAAAATGACAATTTCATATTGGTAGGCATCTGTAATCTGAATACTTATGCAAATTTGTTTAAAATAAGACATAAACGAAAACGAATTTTATTTCTGAAGGTAAAACTCATTTTTTCAAACATATAAATTTCAAAATAATTTCTAATATATGAGGTTAATGCTTTTAAATTTTTAAAATATTCAATAATTTTGTTAACATTGAAATATTGATAGTATATAGTTAACTGTTTACACAAACATTGATTCGATACTGTTATAGAAATTCTATCATATGTGATATATAAGATTAAATTAAAATTACATTTTAAAAATAAAAATTTTGTAAATATTAACACTATTTAATACTTTTGTTTTATTAATGGTTATTCGATTAGCGATTGATAAATTTACGTATTTATATTCTAGATTAGTAAGGTATGTATCCCTTATAAAAGATGATTCGGCCAATATATAAAGATGAGAAGAATTTGAGTTTATTTTTTTAATAGACATAATATTATTGCATAATACATATTATATACTATTTTCGTTTTTAAAACAATAAAACATTGAAAATTTTTCGATTTCGAAGAATTTATTGTTTAGATAAATATTATGTTCTCGTTCTAATAAAAATTTAAACAAAAATTTAAGTTTATGTTTTTAAAATTTTCTTCTTTGTTATATCTACATTTTATTTTTCATTTTTTACATGTACATATTAAGCATGTAACAGTTTTTTTTTTGTTTTTCTTTTTTTAACATAATATATTCGAATTGAATTTTAACGAAGGGATTTTATTTTCAAGGAAAAAAGAACAAAAAAAAATAAGAAGGATTTTTACGTATCTTGATGGATTTTAGCTCAATTCACTTACCATCTTCCTTTTCTTGTTTTTTTTCTTGTTTTTATTTAATTTTGTTTTCCTTTTTTTTTGTTTTGTATTATTTCAGTTTCCTTGTTGCTATCTGTTATCATTACTGTTATCTTGTATATGATTTTCTTTTGTCCTGTTTGAGAATAAGGAAACAAAAAATCGAAAATAATTTTTTTTTTTTTTTCTGTTATTAGGATTAAAGTTATATTCGGTCTAAATAATATTATTATGTAAATTGTGGCCTCAGATTTTTACAGCTTTTTAGTTCGGGTTGATTGAATTTTTGTTGGGTTCTACTGTATAATATCTTTTATACAAAACAAAAAATCAGCCAATCCAATACGATAAACTAAGACGAAGTATAACAAACAAAAAAACAAAAAAAAAAAAAGATTCCTTAAGAGGATAAAGTATTAATAAGGAAGAGAAAACAGAATAAAAATTGGGAAAAATGGGTTCTCAAAAGTTGATATATTGAAAATAGGATGCAAAAAAAAAAAAAAAACAAAACAAAACCAAAACGAAAAAATTATAAGAAAAGGTTAAAAATATATAAAATGAGGAAAGAGAGAAAGAAAAAAGAGATAATAATAAAAAAGGATTTCATTTTTTTTCTTTATGATATTGGTTGAATGAGTGATTCAATATCGTAATTATTAATATTAAGTTGTTCATTTATCTTTCAAACTAAAATATTTGAAAAAGAACAGAAAATCGGGATTAAATATCCTTTTTTATACCCACAAAAAAAAAAAAAATTTTTTTTTTTTTCCTTGTAAATAATAAAGAAATTAACAGAGATTAGCATTTTATTAAATTTATAAGTTTGGTTTTTGGTTTATTGTTTACTTATTTTTTTTTTCTTTTTTTAATCAAATTCTGTTACATTTTACCGGAAAAATTATATTCAGAAAAAACAAAAAAAAGTATTAATTTGGAAATTAAAAAAAAACAAGAAACAAAAAAAGGAAGTAAATTATATAAAATATTAAAATATTACATAAATAAAGAATATTAAGTTAAATAACTAAGTGAAAATTTTGTAATTCTGTCAGTGGTTGTGGCCATTTTTATTTTATTTTATTAACTTACAAATATTTAAAATAAATATTAAAATATTTTGTATTATAATCTTTTCAAATCCTATGGTTTCGCATTTTGCCATATTATTTTTTGCAATTATTGTGAAATATAATTAAATTTCCTACAATTTTCTGTTGGTTACAATCAACACAGGCGATACAAAAATCGATACAACAATAAATAGTATAACCACTAACCTACTATGAGGCTCCACTTAGGAAAACTTTAATAATTGAAATAATTAAATCTTATTTTCTATATTGACTATCTTAAAAGAAAAAAAAAAATATTTTAATATTTACGGTGGGCCTTAGTTGGTTGGATAGTTGGTAGTGTACAAGAATAATATTTTAAAGAGCAAAAATAGTACAAAACAGCTGATGTCGTTTTGATATACCATTCTCTTGCATTTTTGTTTCTCAGTAGGTCTTCCCTACAATCAATCACTAAGTTGTTACTGACGACATAATGTTTTTCTACTAGATATTGTTTACTATAGTGACATCTTTAAAATCGATTTTATTTATTATTTCATTGAATAAAGAAAGTTTATAATTTCGCTAAACTCCTTTATTTAGTTACTTTTGGGTACTTGTAAATTACAAAAAAAAAAAAGGTTTTTATAATATTGCAATGGACTTCACGTCTACACCTACAACAAAACCACAGTTTGATAAATGACGCATAGTTCAGAGAAGACTAATACTTTCTAAATATGTACACTATAAATTATTTTCTTCGATATGGTTAGATGGAGAGTATCTGTTTATCACCTTCATAACAGTCCTTGCACATGAAAAATATGGAGGCGTTATGATAAATCAAATAGGTAAGAGTTTGGTTTGTATACTAGCTGTCAGATAAGCATATAAAATCGCATCTCAAAATGCAACACTATCTGGGAAGATTGCAATATGTGTTAATAGTGAAGCAGCCATAAAAGCTGTTTATTTGATCACAATCACACAACCCAAACAATAAAAGAGTATCACATAAAACTTATTCGCTTAAATTGTCGATTTGAAGTTATTTTTCAATGTGGGTGGTAAAACATTGAGGTAACGAACGAGCAAACGAATTAGCGAGATAGGAGACCGAGTAGTACTCTCAAATAAATTTAGTAAATGCTCTTCTGAAAACTAAGAAAAGATACAATTCCTTACACCTAGTTGGGGTAGTGTCTAAGCAACTGCAAAGCATTTGTTTAGACTGAAATATGTGGTCCACTTTTAAGAAAAAAATTAGCAAAATAATTGCTGACCTATACTTGTATCAATACCACTAAAAACGTAGCGATAACTGGGTTACAGTAATCCACACAGTCCGACTAGTTTTCGTTACAAGATACTGTGTACAGTCGTTTTATGATTTTTATAACTTTAAATTATTGAATTCAATGTCAAAATTAAAGTAATTTGATTTAAATAAAATTTTTAAATAGCTATTTTTGCAAAATTAAATATTTTTGTTTTATTATTTTGCAATTTTAATTCAACATTAATTACAAAATCATTTTTTTTTTTTTTATTTGACTGGAAGATATCTAAAAATTTCATTTTGAAATGTTTTAATTAATAATTTTTCTTTTATTCAACAAAATAATTTAGTTTTTATATTCTTTTTGTTTTTTCGAAGCAGACAAAAGTATTTCCCCAAAAATTTTCCAAAATTGTAATTATACAACTGAAAATTTTCTTTTTTATCTTCTTATGGTTCGGTTCATTTCAATTCGTCTTTATTAAAAATTTTTTTTTTTTTGTTAAAGAAGAAAATAAAAACTAACTAAAAACCACAATACAATTGGCAGGAGTAAAAAAAAGAAACAAATTCAAAAAAAACTAAACAAGGTTAACTTCTTTTAGTTCTATTACCGTTATTATACTAACAGTTGATAATCCTTCCCTGTAATTTGAATTTATTTATAGGAAATTGTTCTTTAATTATGTAAGGAAGTTTTAAAAAAGAAATAAATGGTAAATTATGGAGAAATTTAAGTTGAACATTTTTAATTTTGCGTTGATTTCGCATTTTAATAAATTCATTCGCAATACAAATATGAGCCGATAATGATCCTATACTTACATACCCGTCAACTAATCTCTATTAAACAGTAATCTGCTTATACTAACTGGTAGAAGGTATTTGTTTAATTATAAAGTGAATCGTTAATCTGAATTATTTCTATAATAAAGACTGTAGCTATATTTTTTTATACAATCATTATATGTTGTAAGTTTTCAAGTATTGAGTGGTAGACTTTTAGCAGATAAAAAAAAAATCTGCCAAAAAAAAATATTAAACAGATATTTAACTAATTGCATAGTGATTAACTCACCAGATCTTCAATCGATAGGTATATATTAGGTTTAAAACATGGGTCAGACAAAACTAACAGATAATTTATACCGTAATAATTTATATCGTACTGTATATATCGTAGTGGATCACAAGATCTAGATGTGAGGAAAGTTCTTTATCCAAGTAAAATCGCAATATAAAATAAATTAAAAAACAAACAAGTTTTGTCTAAGATTTGTGTTTGATAATTTTGTATAATAGCTACAGCTGGTTAACCAAAACCTTAGTGAAACTAATAACTCCAGAAACTGAAGCTTAATTTAATATCAGTAATAAAGAACTTAGTGGATACAAATTTTAAGGAACTTTAAAAAAACAGAAAACTTATGGTACCAACTTTCTTTTCGAAGAATAGTTTTTTTTTATTTATAAATTCTCCACCCATTATTTCATTATTAGGAGCGTTTAGACTGACAATTCTTTAAAATATCTCGAGGAATAATTCAAGCAAAGTTAAAAACAAAAAAAAAACTAATTTTAAAATTTAAATATAGAAAAATTGACGGAAAATTATTCAACTAGCCCTAAGGTGATCAAAAGAGTTTAATTATTTTTTTATGATTATTCGTCTGATTTTTCTTTTCTACACCAGAATACAAAAAAAGAAAATTTTTTCCATTTCTATATATTTTATTTTCTTTTAATGAAAGGAAACCTGGTCTATCCTAGACAAAAATAAAATAATATTTAAAAAAAAAAAAAATTAAAAAAAAAACTTTCAATAAACCAAGAATTATTGTATTTATATTATATACTTGTATTTTTATATTATAGTTCTTTTTAACCAAGTTTTATTAATGGATTGAACATGGTAGAAATCATGGCCGGATTTTTAATTTTTTTTTTCACCAGAAAATAAAAAAATATCTTAAAATACAAAAGCAAAAAAAAAATGTAGAAAAAAAAAAAATTTCAAGAAAAAGAATTGCATCGTCAGCAGCAAGGTTTTAACAATAATAGGTATAGTGTTAGAAAAGGGTGGTCTTAAAAATACTCCAGAGGTCACAAAATTTTTTAACGCAATACAATAATAAAAATCAGAATAATTGGAAACAAGAAAAAGGAAGTAAATTTCAAGAACACAGTTAGCCTGAATGCTATAGTTGAATTTAATTTTCTTTTATTTTTTTTTTTATTTAATTAAATACAGTAAAATCTCTTTTATTTAAGTTAATGGTTTGTACCTGTATAGATTCATTGAATTTTGCTAACAATGTACTTTTTGTTTCAATTCGCTTCTTCAAATTATTAGGTTAACTGGCCTAGATATTGTGGTAAAAAAAATGAAAAAAAGAACATTTTTAACAGATGCTTGTGCCAAAACGGGAAACCGTAATTTGTAATCAAATTCATTTAATGAACTCTTTTGAGTCTTACTATATTCAACGCTTCTGCCAAATTTTAATTTCATTGAATTTCGAATCGAAATATTGTAATGAAGAATAACGTTTTCAAGCCTGTAACACTTTCCCAATTAGAAAATATGTGTGTTGCATTCAGATCGGTAATTTTAATTAATCAGGCAATAATTTTTCTACTTCATATTATAATAAATTTGAATTAAACCTTTCGATGGGAAATAAATCGATGGGAAATCTTTCGATGGGAAATTTTTCAAATAAAATTAGAAAACGGGGTCTCGGTGGCATAGTGGGTAAAAGCGTATAAACTACGCTGTAAAGACCGAGGGAGTCTGGGTTCGAATCCCACACATGTCGTAAGAGTTATTCTCCCTTACGACATTTACAGCCACGCATGAAAAGGAAAGGCTGTGTAATTTCCTGTTTACATTTATGTGGCAGAGAAATGCAATAAAAAAAATAAAAATTGGAAAACCAATATTAAATAATGAATACAATCAAATCTAATTGATAATAAATTTCTTAATCATAAGTTAACAACGAATCAAAAATTTTTATAAGTCGTATGACCTTGCAGTGTAACCACTAAGAAAATAGAAGAGGGGGGCATCCAAACAACACATGAAGACGAATCATTATGATCGAACTGAATCAATAAAATCTCATAAGGGAGAATGCAAAACAGCAGTAGGAAACCGTGTGATATAGCGACGTTAGGTGGAAGCCCTATTCTCCCCCGAAGAGTTGTAATGAACCAAAAAAAATATATATTATTTTACATCTCTTTTGCTTTTCGAAATTTCTTTTTCAACATCAGCTTTCTTTTCTTATAATATTTATATAGTCTGCTGATATCTTCTGATTTTCTGTTCTGTTGTGTAGACCTTGATTAACTTATTTATTTATTTATTTTTTTTTGTATGTGTAGTTATGATCTCAGTAAAAATAAATTCATTTGAAAGTTAATCTGGCTCAATTTATATAGGTATGTCCTCCATTAATACGTCCAGGAAAATTTGAAGATCTATTTTAAAATTTCTGAACGCTCCAATAACGGAGTACTTGTTTTTAGATTCATAGTTTTTACATTTAATTTAACTTGAATATGTATAAATACTATAGATTTTCAAATAATATATTTAAGATATTTTCTTAAATTAAAAAAAAAAAAAAGAAAACGGGTAGTACGCAAAATCAAAGGTTTCTAAATAAAAAATCTCCCTATAGTTGTATAAAAAAACGAATTTTCTATATTTGATCACTAACACCATTTAAGCCGGTGTAAATACCAACATTATTCTGGGGTTGCTGATGTTAATTTTCCTCCTCAACAAATTGCAAGGTTATGATTAAAAGAATTCTGAAGATATTTGCGAAAGAAGTACATAACAGCTTTAAAAACATTATTATAGTTGATTGACTTTTAAGCTTGAGATATACATATTTGAAACTGGGTGCTTCCAATGTTCTTCTGATCATAGCTCCGTAATGAAGGAAGTTTTATAAAAAAAATCTTCTAAAAAGTTGAGTTTTTTTAAATGTTTAAATTAGTTTAAATAATTTTTTTTCCATTTTCTCTTCTTAAACGGTGTACAAACTCTGTAAACAGACGTTGAACGGGCGCATTGGCAGAATAAAACGGATAAACAACTTTTATCTTCAAAACTTTTTTCAAATTATCAAAAGAAAATTGTATTTAACAAAAATAAAATACACGTAAAATAAAAATTGCAAGCGTTAAAATGAGCAAAGAAAAGGAGTTAACTTTTGTTCTTAACAAAACAAGAAAAAACAAAAAAAAAAAAAACAGAAATTTTAAAAAGAAAATACACCATTTTCCTTCAATTGATCTCTCTTTTTTTTATTCTTACAAAATTATTTTTAAGTTAAATATTTCTTGGGGCGGAATTGGTACAATTTTTTTTTTTTTTTTTTGCCTTCTTTGCAAATGTTCTGATGTACATCAAATATACCAAAAAAAAAAAACTTTAAATAGGAAAGAAAATTCTAGAATAGAAAAGTTTCAATTGAAAGAAAATTCATTATTTTTGTTTTTTTTTTTAATTTTTTTTTTTTTTTGGCAAGTAACATTAAAAAGGACGATTTTTATAACAGCATAAAAATGAACAAAATTAAAAACAAATATAAATAAGAATATATTATTTCATTGCTCGTCTATTAATAGTAAGGTAAAAAAAACATTGATGAAATTTTTCAGTTAAAAAAAATTTTTAATAACTTTACATTTCTATGGCTTTTAACATCTTACAGAATCTTTATTTTCCTATTTTATATTTAAAGGACTCTAATATATTGTAGGAAAAGATATAAAAAATAAATGATATTTCATTCTTTGGTTAATATTACCAAACTAATTGAATTTACATGAAAACATATAAGTTTTCACAAAACCGGATGTAAGTACGTGTGTGTGTGTGTGTATTCTACTCTAATATTTACTCTAAATGAAAATACATGTGTGAAGCAATTTATATATTTTTTTTGTAGAACTCTACTAATTGGTAATACATTTGCTAAATTGGAATACAATAAAATATCGTGACATTATTTTCATTGTATTTCATATGTCAAAAACTCAGGATCTTTTACAAATGAAGTTCAACATTTAAATGTCCAACATTTTAAGTTAAACATATTCAAGAAAATTAATTAAGCTCAGGCTGCTATCAGTTGACCATAGGTTTTTTTTTTGTTCTTAGTTAATTAATAAGTATTAAGAGTTCAGAGCATTTAGAGCCCCCATATGGGTGGATGCATTTTTTCCAAGAAACTAACACCACTTTTGTTGATAATGTATATAGTCTAATCTCTTACAATAAATTTCAATTTAAGACTTTTTGCAGTTACCCATTTCGTATGGTGGTATTATTTTGACAAGAATTTTTAAGAAACAATTTGAGTTGTTCCCTTTACTTTGTCTAATGTGTTGTATAAGAATTTTGAATTGTTTTACCTTTATATTATAGTGATAGTTTTTAAAAAATAAACCTGGACCTTTTATAGCGACTTTGACTGGCACAGTTCATTAAATGTAACTCTCCCGGGACCTATACAACCCATATTAATTTTATTCCTTTATTTATCGTCATTATGTCCCTGATTGCTTTGACTATAACATGTTTACCAGAAAGATTTTTAACTGCCGTTATGGGCATTTAAGAGATTAGAAAAAATATTGATTAAGTATATATTCGAGTTAAAGTCGACACCCTGACGACGCCGTACCATGATTTTTTTCACACTATGCATTTGTTATGAATATAAAGTATATATAGTATGAATATATTCATAAGAAAAGCATGTTTCCAATTAAATAAAAAAAATACGAATGTTTCCAATAAAATAAAAACAGAATAACGTCGGACGTTATGTCTGAATAGGTTACCGTTAGGTGATATTAATATAATAAAAATACGGTTTCCTCACGTGCGACGGCAGTATAGTGGGAATAAAAATATGAAGTTGTCACGGTACAGCGTCGTCAAGTTATCCTCACGTTCCCCTACAATGGAAATCGACCTTAAGAGTATATTTTTAAACCAAATATACAAGAGATGTACACGAAATTCACTATATCTTCCACTTATAATGTATTTCTGTTTCTGGTTTTAAAATTTTTTTAAGTTCCAGTTTCTGTTCATTTTCCAAACAAAGTTCTGCAAATGCAATATACAATGAAAGTTTTTTATTAAAAGTATTTTGAAATGTAATCGATACAATTTTATCATGTATGCTGTATGCGGAAAATTTTAACATTTTAAGGATTCCATTTCCAATTTAGATGTAAAAAGTTTTTGAATAATATTATTATACATACATATGTACTTAGAAATATTCTAACGTTTTGACCTTTTTCTCGCTATATTACATCTATTTTTCTTATTGAGATTTGTCAAATCTTTAATATAATATGACAGAAGGTAAAATAAAAGTAACACTCATATTATAATAATATAATCAAATATATTCACTTTAATAACCATCTTTCTCTTTTAGTACTCACTTTTTCTTACATTTCGATTTTCATTTAATCCTTTTTCTTCTGTACTTTTACCTCATCCTATTTTAAACCAAAACTATGCAATATTTTATATAAATTTATCCCTTCAAAAAAAATTTTTGTTTACTAGCGTTTCAAATAAAAATTTTTGTATTTGCCGCAACTGACAAACATACGATTTTTTTTACTTTATTGATTTTTTTATTGTGACTATCTCAATAATCTATAAAAACAAAAAAAAAATGTATCGAAAAATCGATTTTTTAACGTAAATCCAACATGGTACTATTATTGACAATTAATAAAAAGTTAAAAGTCAAAACCATTGCATTGCATTTTGTCTATTCCATCATCAAGAATATAAGAATAAAAATGTATCTAAAACATTTTTTTTTTCTTTTTTTTTTTAAATTTAAATTTCTTTTCTTTTGTAAGAACATTCAAAGAAACCATTTTAAGAAATTGTTGATCATTAGAATTGCACCAAAAATTACTAAACTCTGACAGATTTAAATAATGATTTTTTTACTTAATGCAAAATTAAAAAAAAAACAACAAAAACAAAAAATAAACAAAAAAAAATGGTATTATATTAAATTCAAAAACGATTTAGAATTTTTTTTTTTGTTTTTGTTTTAGTTTTTCTGTTCAATATGTTTTAAAAATGCAAAAAAAAAATTTTTTATTTTTAACTGGTAAACTGGGTAAGAATTACCACAAACAAAATTTAATTTTTTTTTTTTTTTTTCTTAGATACTTAATGGGTTTCAATTCATTCTTGTTTATTTGATTTCTAAAATGGTTGAGAAATTGTTTTTAAAACAAAAATCGTACATGGAAGAACGAAGAAGCAAATAAATATTTCATTAGAATCGGGCTGATTTTTTTTTTTTCGAGTAAAATATCTGAAAAGAATGAATCGAGTAAAGCAAAGCAAAGCAAGTAAAAATAACTAAAAACTAAATTTTCTGAAAAAGAAGAAAATACTTACATATACTTGTATTTTATATATACATGCATACATATGTATGTACATCTATCTCTGTTGTCAGTTTGCTTTATTTTTGGTTTTTTTTTTTTTTTTTTGATGTTTTGAAGTCATTGCTTTGCTTCGAGAAAAAAAAAAGAAACAAAATACATATACATATACATATATAAAATAAAATGCAGAACTAAAGAGAATATTGATGAAGAGTCATCAATCAATGTCTTAAAATGTTGCGAATAAATTTATGGTGGTTGTTGTTTCGGTTTGGTTTTGTTTTAATGATTCTCGTTTTTGGTTATATTTTTTTTTTGTTTTTGTATTATTGTTTCTTTTTGTATCTATAAGTATATACTTTAAGAGTTGCAAACTTACCATATACTAATAATCAAATATGTGTACAGTTATGGCAAAAATAAAGGTTTTATCTGTATAATTGTTAATTAATTTTGGGAAATATTGTCAAAATATATAATTAACAACCGATTCAAATAATTTTTTTAACAATGAATATAAATTATAAAGCAATGTATATAGTACCTGCTTTAACTCCTTTTATTGTGTGTTATTGCTTTTCTTTTGTTAGTCCTGTCGTAATTATTTATTAAGTTTGTATAAGGGGTATTGTATACGCGAGACTATATACATCTGTTTATTTTACAAGACTAACTAATAAATTGTAGATTTTATTTTGTGGTTGCATATTTTTTGCGTCCATATTCGTTTCCGTATCCTCTTCCATTTCCAGTCCCTAGCCAATAAAATGAATGAAATCTCTAACTGATAACGTAGTATTATCAGTTAGAGATTTCATTCATTTTATAGTCTAAAAGGCGAGGTGGATTTATTCAGTAAGAACCTAACTCTAACAACCGGGTATTCTTTCAGTTTTTGAAAGATTCTCACCTTCCCTAGAAAAAACAAACCTAACACTAAATAAAATTTTTATAATAGTTTGATTTTTTATGTTAGTCGTGCTTTATTTAATTGACCATAACTGTTGGTTTTTATATATATATCTACTTTAGATTATTTTGTAAGATATAATATTTGTGCTCGTTTATTTCTGTTTTATTGCTGTTGGTTATTTTCTCATATAATATGTAGGTAGTAGAAGTAAAGTATTGTAATAGTCAAAAAATTTGATTCCATGTTCTCATTAAATTTTGACGTGTTGAGGAGACTTTTTGATAACAAAATTATACCTGCGGTTACCATGTAAATGATAAAAACGGTAAAATGCTTTGATATAAGTGTAAATGAAATTTGTCGCAGTTATTTTAAAACTTTTTAAGTAGTTTTAAAAACTATTTAAGTTTTTTTTAAACTTTTTTAAAATTAATTATTTATCATACTTTAAAATCCACGCAACATTAAAATTTGAAAATTTATTCGATAAAGGTAGGTTAAGTGTAATTTTTGTCTACCATTAGGGGCAACCAATTTTGAAGGAAAGTCAGCATTGTTATTCAGAATGTGAGGTGATGGGACACTGAAATTGCTTGTTTAATTAATTACATTTTAACAGTAGGTATTTCCAAACCTGTCCTAAAATATGAAAAATTCAAGAGGAGAACATTACAGGCTATTATTTCTATTTTTAGAATTTTATTGCTTTTTGATTTTTACAATTTTTACTCACTATGACTGTTGTGCATCAATGTCTTCTTTTAGATTTTAAATTATAATATTCTAGTTTTTTTTTTTTTTTTTGTTATATTTTGAATCATTTTAATTTTGTCAGAGCAGAACGGGAAAGGAGGACTTACAGATACGTACGTAAATCACT
The DNA here is from genome assembly GCA_947095535.1 of Poecilobothrus nobilitatus. Taxonomy (NCBI): domain Eukaryota; kingdom Metazoa; phylum Arthropoda; class Insecta; order Diptera; family Dolichopodidae; genus Poecilobothrus; species Poecilobothrus nobilitatus. The sequence continues at coordinate 26,914,821 of OX352774.1, read as the reverse complement.
AAGTATTAAAGTGATTATGTAAAAAGATTTTTTTTTTTTATCTATTCTTTTTGGTTGTTTGAATTTTATTTAGTTTAATTTTATTTCGGTTCAGCACAGTTCACTGGTAAAGAACTGGAAAATCAAAAAACAACAACATCACTATACAAAGACAATTACAATAAGTATTTTAATTTAATACAAATTTATATATGTAAGTATATATGGAAAATAAAAAAAGAAAAGAAATGATATTAAATTAGGGCAATTATCTAGTAACATCATTTTTTGTCAAAATGTTTTTATTTTATTTTTATTTTTTATTTTTTTTTGTTAGTAATTCAAATCTTTGTTGGGACTGCAACTCTCAATAAAGAATTCTTAGTAGGGGGGAACTTTTTAGTTTTTTTTTTTTTCATTTTCAATATGGTTTTGGGAAAATTTATGAAACATTTTGTACATTAAATCTAAAACTATGTATAAATTTATAACAATATTTGTACATGTTTATCAGTCTGTTATCATTATAATGTCAGAGCTATTATTTTCATTTTAAAGATCTCAATTTATTTACAGATGGATGAAATGATAAGAAAAAAAAATGTTTCAAAAACAGGTTTTTTTGCCCTTCAAGGTCAATTAAATACTAAATACATATAATGAATATTTTATTGATTTAAAATAAAATGATGATTGATTAGGAGTAAAAATGCCTTCCCTCTGTAGGAAAATCTCTTTCTTAAAAGTATTTTTTATTTGGATTTTAAGTACCTTATGTTTAAATTATTTTAATTATCTATTATTAATTTATAAGGTAAGGTAATTAATTTTATAAGGTAGACATTAAATCCTAATGAATCGAACGGTTAGTTCATATTATACAAATGCCTATTAACGAAATAGCAACTAAAACTGTCATCAAGCAAAATATTGCAGAGAAGAAAACAAATACAAAATGTTACTAGAAGAAAATTAAGACCATCAATGAAGTAACCAGAAGATAAAACAATTCTAATAGATTAAATTAAAATTGTAACAAAAACAAAAATTAAATAAAATAAAGTTAACATAAGATAAAAGAATACCTTAAAAATTAACATAAATAATGGATACTCCAAGTAAGTTACCATATATTTTAATAATTTTTTACAAAATTTCTGATCTGTCTTAATTAAGGACCTACTGAGATATATTCATGTAAATTTTGTATGAGCTGTCATACACTACTCGAACTGTCATAGTGCTGTCTTACACTACTCGAACATCTTTTAGTCGAAACAACCAAATTTCAGAAAAGTTTTGCCATTAATCATGATCATCTTTTAAAAGATTTCAGATGCCTAGCTTAATTTAATAAAGAAAGATATACATAAGAATACAAATTTCGCAGCTACCTTAATCTGGTGCTCTAAACCAACATAATTTTGTAAAAGTCATTGACATAATACGTAATTTCTTTTAGATTCCCAGTTTATATAGACACTGAGATATGGTCATGTAAAAGAAGAAGTTATATGATATCTAATTGAAGTTGTTATTCTAGAGTAGACTAACAAAATTTTCTTGACGTGGACTATAATACCTAGATACCTAGCTTCAATAGACAGTGAGTTATTATCATATAAAAAAAGAAGTTGTTTGGCAAATGCTGGAAACTACCAGTCGAATTGGATCAAATACCTCTAATTGAACGAATAACGAAACTAGTAATTTTATATACATAGATAAAATGTTAAAAATATGAAAATCTTAACTCCAGTATTTTTCGAGATATCTTGTGGACGGGACTGATTCAGAATTCGATTCTGAACAAGAATATAATTATTATACTTTACCGCCATATCTATATCGCCTGCTTTAATGTATATACTATGTTCCAAGTGAATGATAAACAGTAAAAGATTCAGAAACACAATTTTTTTATGGGTTTAAATTGTCCTTGTAGTATTCTTTCTGGCATCAAGTTGAATTCAATTTAAATTTTAAAGAGAAAATCCCTTAGAGAAAATTTAAATGAAAATAAAATTTTGTAGTAAGGGACTATGTACAAAATTCTAAATTGAATAATAACATTCTTATTATTTTCTACAAAATATTCTTTATTCTTTGAAGAAAAATTATTTTTGAAATTCTTTTCAGAAAAAAGATATTCGATTTTGTTTTAACTCATAAAAAGTTGCACAATAAAAATGGAATATAATATGTATGAAATTGGAAATGAAAGGAATTTAAAAACAATGAAGACCAAAAACCAAAAAACAAAATGACCAAAAACTACAACAGGTGTTTTAATAATATAAAACTTAAACTAAAACATTTATGTATTTTATTAGCCGCAAAAAATATAATGCATTCTTATTATATTAATGGGCGCAGCTCATTGAAGAAAATTATGGATAAATATAAGTTCTGCTACATTTAAGTATTTCTTAGGTTCCATAAAGCATAAAAAAAAATAAATGATGTTATTTTTAAATAATAATGAAGTAAAAAAAACTCCACAATCTCTACTTAACTAAAGTATAATAATATGTATTATGTTTTATATACCTACATACATATATTATTACATATATGCATAATGTTCTTCATCATTCTGTTATTGTTCACGATTTTTATTACTTTTTTATTGATTTTAATCAGTTACTAACATTTATAATAATTATAATAATATTAAGACAAATTATTATCACATCTCTTAAAAAAATTCCTTCATCATTCCATTTCATCATTTCATTATGTATTTATGTAAGAACTATCAAAACTTCTTGAATCATATATGAAGTTTATAAAATAATGTGGCACATAAAAATATCTTGTATTTTTGTTTTTTTATCCTTGAATTTTAGTACGAATGTGTTGTTTTGTTATTGAAACTATATTTGTGTTTAATTATTAAAGAAATTTCTACATACAATAGGTTATAACTTATAATAATATGATAAAAAAGTGAAAGTTATTGTAGGTAAGTTAAATATGATGTAGTTTTTTTACAAAATTTTGTCATTTAGTCATATGTCTGTAGTTCTATTGTCTAATGTTAGAATAGTTTGATTGATTTACATGACTGCTCTCTTCATTTCTAGTGCATCTAGAGAGCTCAAATAACACAAGCGATGTGTCGTTTTCGATACAATTTAACCTAACCTTGGCAATCATTTATATTCCATACCGTAGAATTCCATACCCTACCATATAACCAGCCCGTAGAGTTTAGAAATAAAATTTGTTCTTTAATTTTACTTTCCGATAGATGACTATTTATGAAAGTAGGGAAAACTTAGATTTTCGGTGTGACCGTAACTAGTAATGGTAATTCACAAGTTAGGATGATTTGTCACGCGAGGTTGTCACAAGAAGGGATAAGTAAAGAAAATAATCAAGGAAAGAAAAAGTAAACTTTATAATTTATCAAGGTATTATTCAATTTAAGAAGCCAATTAATGTCTAGTTAACTAGATGAAAAAACTTAGTTTAAAAACATACATATATGTATAACTTGAACACTAAGTCATTTTAAGTCATCAATTCTTAGCAATGTCTAGGTTGTTATTTATATAACTTATTTTTGCTTATAGTTTGTAAATTATTTTCATGTTATTGTTTTATTCTAGATTCATCTTGCCTGTTGTAGGTTTTAGCAGAATAGATTTATAATTTTACATTTTTTGTCTACTTTCCATTCCCAGAAAGAACGTAGAACATCTACAAAATCAATTATTATTCATATTTGACTAAGCTTCAATTTCTGAGATAATTTGTTTCATTAACCCTTTGATTATTCGGATTTGGATAGCTTTACAGTTACTTTTTTAATAAATATTAACTGAATTTGGATTCGATTTCAAAATTCTATAGTTCATTGCATAAGAATTTAACATTCTAATCACTGTATATCATTCAAGTTTAAATAATAATAATTATCGAACCTTTTCCACAATGAAATTTCTTTTCTCTAATACATATTTCAGAATTCATTGTTTGAATCTATAATCTAAGATATTATACAAGTGATTCTCAATTATTTATAATGCTTTGATATATTCGCGATATATACGGCTTAACTAATACGATGGCTCTGCATGATATATCTATAATATTCATTTAAAAATTCACCTTTTTAATTCTTTCATGATTTCCTTTCTACATTAAAGTGTAGAAAAACTTATCACTTAATATGATCACTTAAATAATATTTCTCTATTAAATGTCTATTGATCTCTTCAAAATCACAAAATAAAAAAATTCTAGACGAAATTTCTAAAATATAATTAAAAATAAATGTATGTTTACATAAAGAAATCTAAATAAAAATTATTTTATGTAATAATAAACAACTGAAAAACAAAATAAATATACATAATATAATATTATGATAAAATAACTACATATTATTTTGAAATCATAACATTTTTAAGATTTTGAAGAGAGTCAAAATATTGAAGAAGAAAAAGCCATAAAATAATAATAAAAATATAAATATATATATATATATAATATATATATATACTTATATTTATAAGTATAAATTTATGACATACATATATTTTTAGTATAAAATGATAACAAGCCTAGAAGATAAATTACAAGTTAAAATTTAAATCAGCTTATTGGAGTTAATACATTTTAGTATTAGATATACATTTTTTCACGATAATTTAGAAAAAGACGAATAAAATTCTTATACTGTCGCTAAGAAACCTAAAAAGTTGAAAAAGTGAAGTTAAAAAAACTTAATTAAAGATAGGTACTATAAGTCATATAAATTTAAAATCAATGAAATATTCTATTTATGTATTATAATACAAATATCCTATATATATTGTGGCCACTATGCACTTCTTTGTAACATTTTATATGAAAATCCCTGTTTTCTAAACTATTACTGATACCAGTTAGGATTTAGATCAAATTTTACGTTTATGTGCTAGTGAATTACGCTGAAAGTCAATGCAAATAGTAATACAAATAAGATTATATACATAAGAACCCCATCACATAAGAATTTATCCGTTCTGGACTAGGGGAGACAAAAATTTCCAAATAATTGTATATGGTAGAGAGTCGGAGTATACTAAACTAAGAAACTCAAATATTTTTATTTGTGTGCCATATATTACAAGAATTATTGTTTCCTTTTAATTTATTATACAGGGGTTCCTACATAAGAACCATATATCCATTCTGAGGTATAATTTTGAATGGTTTTCTTTAACAAAATACATTTTATAGGTACAGAGATCCAACAAAATACATTTTACAAAGTAAATTTAGAACTTTAGTTTTTGTATTCGTTCATTCAGTTTTTATATTCATAATCTTCCCAGCAGTTAAAAAGTCATTAAGATTGAAAGGATTAAAAACATCCTGTATTTAGGGTATTTTTTATAGCATATTTGGAAAGTTCCAGGTGTGAACCAGGTCTATTTTATTATTATATTATATTTTCTATTTATTCTAGTATTTACTTTGGCTTGCAAGACTCTTGAACTTGACTGAAATAATTACGAATTTAACAGTTTCTATTGTAGATCATAATATAGAGAAAAAAACAAAGCATTTGTAAAGACAAACGAAATAATTGATATGGGATTCTTTTCTTTTTTTGTACCACATAAATTTTAAAATCTTCCAAAATCTTCCAAGAACAAAAAAAAAAGAATCTTACTTATTAAAAATGTTTACTGTTTGATTATTACAATCTGTAAACTATACACAAATATAGTGGTAATATACTACAGATGATAATGGTGATGATGATGATGATAATGGTACCCATTGACTTTAAAGATGGCAAAGAACATTAAAATGATCCAAGGTATTATTATAAAAATGTATTCAAATGTATGTTTGTATATATGTATAAAATGTATATTTTAAAAAATAGCTTCCATATTTCTGTATATATAACTATTAGTTATATACTTATATGGATGCTTGAAATGGCGTGTACAATATACGCCTTATTACTTTCGTATAAGAAATAATAAACCTTCAAAAAACAATAAAAAAAAAAACATTGTTTATATTATGATTATATTATGTCTATCTATTCTAGAATATATTCACGGATTTTGTTTTTTTTTTTTGTCTTCATCTTCAGTTGTTTATGTTTTATTTTATTTTTTATTATTCATCCTGAAATAATCATCTTGAAATTGTCTACTAGCATCCATAGACAATATTATTTATGTGTGTACTAATGTTTTAGTGTTATGTGTTGTTCTTTAATTAACATGAATTCGTATATGCTGGAAAGTGTATTGTTTTGTTTGAATATTTTCCTTCTTTTTTTTTTGTTTTACGTCATTATAACGATCATTTCAACCGTTTCACATATACTTATTATATATCCCATTATATCCAGCTGAGAAATCTATTGTTTTATTATTTACACAGAAACAACAAAAACAAAAAAAATAAAATATTATTTAAAAACTATAAGTGGATGTCAAGGATTGTACACTGTTTTGTGCATACACGTATCTGGATTGGTTTGGACTGTATCAAGTGTGTTTTGCTTCAAATGATTTGGCAGGTAGAAAATAGAATACTACATGTTAATAATTTTAATTTAATATACGTTACATATGTATATACTGCTAACTTATGTTAGTCATTAGCTTATATAATAACATGTCATATGATTTTGTGTGTCGTTTGCATGGCATTTCATATAAGTAACTATATAATAGTCATAAACTCGTAACAATCATTCGTTGTCATTTAAAAACAATAAACATTCGTCAAGTCATTATTATAAGAGAAATAGAGGATACAAATGCTATATACCCATTATTAATTTGACGTTTTTCAAATAATTTGTAATGTAATGACTATTATGATTTTGTTTATCATATCTAATCATAACCAAAATTTAACGAATATTCATATGATAGCTAAGAGTATTAAAGTTAGGGGTTATTACATAAATATCATTTATCCTGATGCATAATACGTCAAAGCAAAATAAAACTCAACTAAAAACTAACCTGGTAACACTAGAAATATCTCTTGTACCATATAGATGTAAACAGATTTGTTCTGACACTTTCTGTTTATAATGATGGTTGAAAAAAAAGTCAAAAAAGAACAAAATATAATATTGAAAATGAATTGAACATTCCCTCTTTTAGTTTATATTATGTACTTCTTTGGCATTTGACATTTTATATGACGTTTTTATAAAAATCTCTAAAAAAAAAACAATAGAATAAAAATTCAAATGAAGAGCTCCTTTTGTCAAATTACTATTGCATTAAATAATTTGTTGTGCTTGAAATGTCAAATTACTGTTAGATTAACTGTCACGAAAACAAACATGCCAGTGGAAAATGTAGTTTATTTATATGTATTCGAAAAATATTTGAATGTATTGCTATTTTGTTGCTAATAAATTTGAAGTTGAGATGCTGAGTTATTCGATATTCAAGATTGTCTCTTCAAGATTATTCGATATTCAAGATTGATTTTTGAAATTGTCTCAAATTTTCAGTCAAAAAAAATCTCTTTACATCAAATTTCAAATTTAGTTTTGGTTTACCTAATATAATTTTCCATTAATTGTAATTAAATTAAAGAAAAAACAAAAATGTCAACATAATTATTAAACTATTAAATAATTTTTTTTTTTTTTTCAATTATTTTTCGCACTTTATTTTCTACACACATCCCTTATTGTTAAATTCATTTCTCTTTTTCATGTTTAATCATTTTTTTTTTTTTGTATTAATTACAATTTTGTGTTTTTTTTTTTTTGTTTTACTCTTAAATATCTGAGTGTTTTTGTTATTTATTTTATTGTTTTATTTTTTGGTATGTATGTTTAATAACATGTCCAAACGCCTTATGAACTAAAACAAACTTGGTTGAATAAAAAAATAATATAATATTATAGTCTCTGTTTAATAATGGAATGTTTTTTTTGTTGTTTTTGATATTTTCTGCTCACATCCCTTAATTATACAGAATTAAAAATTTTAACCCTAATTGGCTCAAATATTTTTTTCATATAGAGATTTATAAATGTTGCAAAAAAAATTGTTTCAATGTCGTTTTGTTCCATTAATTTTTGAAAAGGAGCTGAAAAATCATATTATAGCTACATTTTGGTCTACATTATCACAATAATACTTTAAAATGTCTTTTATTGATTCAAACAGATTTAGTAGAGTTAATGACTTGGCGTTTAAAAAATAATATGGTTTTACTAAAAGGTACTTGTATGGATGCAGATGAAATCTAAGGAAATTTCAAAAGGTTCATTTGCTCAGACGTTTTACACTATATTTGGGATTCAAATTATTTTTTTAAACGAATTATTGGTGGTTTGAATATTGAAAAGTTGTTCTTTTCTAGAAAATATACATATTCTATTTTCAACCATTTCACTGCTATCTACAATTTTCTTGTATATGATCGTTTTTACTTCATCATTTAAAAATGTGACAGTCAGAAATCAAAATCAAGATCTTGTGACAACAAATATATTACGAACTAAATAAAATATTTATTTTGTAAAATTCCACTTTATACACCGACAGCCAAAATGGGTTAATTTATAAAAATTTTACAAGAAAAAATTCTATCAAATTACTTAAAATGATTCTAATTTAATTGGGGTAATGAGTTTTTTTTTTTTTTTTTGGGAAAATTTAGAATACAATTCTAGAAAATTAGAAAAAAGGCAAAAAAAAAAAGTATAATCAATACGAGTATTACAAGAAACCACAAAAAAATTACAAAAACAAACATAGAAAAATCTAAAAACAAAATTATAAGAGAAAAATGAAAAAAAAAAAAACAAAACAGTTTATTTATTTATTTATTTTATTTTTTGGTGTTTTTCCTTGAAAATTAAAACTAAAAACTGAAAAATAGCAGAGCAAGGAAATTACTGCCATCATCAATTCTTTTATGTTTATTTCCATTTCGTTTTGGATGATTAAAAACTTAAAAGAAATATAAAAAAAAAAAAAATACAAAATGAACAGAATATTATAAAGAAAATAATATACAAAGAACAAAAATGAACAAGAAGAGCAAGAAAACAAAAAAAAACATATAGAATAAAAATTATGTATTACAAAAACATTAAAAAAATAACGAGCAGCAAAAAAAAAAAAACAGAATAAAATCTGAAGAAAAAAAAAGTGGAAAAATGGAAACAAGATATCACAAACATAATAAAATAAATGAAAAACACATGTTGTAAACACATTTATAGAGGAGATGAAATCAAGAACATTTTAATTTGTTATTAAATTATATTAGAGTTTGTTATTTTTATTTTTTTTTTTAAATAAAGGTTAGTTTAAAACATATATGTAACATGCTTTTCAATTATATTATATATTAATTTATATTTTGAAGATTATCAAAGTCTGACAAGTCTGAAATAATTATTTTTTCAAGTACGAAATCTGTGTCTCAATTTTACTTGCTTCCTTCTTTATCTTCTCTTTTTAACTAAAACTTAAAAGTTATGAAGGTAAATATTATAATTAAAAAGTTAATATTTGATATGGCTCTTATTTTATTAATTTAACTGCACCTTTTCTATATGTTATAGCTGTATTTTTATCCAATATAATCATAAAATTTTCACTAACGCCCTTAGTTTTTCAACAACCCTAAAGTAATTAGAATTTTCCATCAAAATTGTTGGATTTAACCAAAGTTAGGTTACAAAATGAAGCTGGGAATCTTTCAAAGACACCAAGAATTTCTCCTTGGTAATGTCAGATTCTTACTGATTAAACCCATCTGCTTCTTTAGCCAATATAATGGAATATGTACCTATATATTTTAATTTAGACCAGTTATCAAAATTTTTTTTGAAAAAATTTAAGAAGGGGGGGGGGGGTATTATGATTTTATGTAATAATTGCGTGAAAAATTCAAAAATATATATGTAACATATCTGGTCTCCCTTTGTGTCACCAGCAAATATATCCCTACATTCCCCATATATACACACAATTATATACATACATGTATGTGTTTTTCATGACTTATGCATTGCTGATACATTTATTTGTGATGGGATTCTTTTTTCACTGTTCATCAATGATTCTTAAAACTGAGCATGTTGCAAACAAGTAATAAAATAGAGAGCCATCTTAAAAGGGTATCCTTAAAGTCAACTATAAGGAGATAAGGAATTATTCAATAATAAAGGCTGTTATATTAGATTATATTAGATATTAAAGGGGTTTAAGTAACATTGCGACCTTTTGATATAAATCTATTGCACTTTCCATTACTACGAGTTATGGATTGTTCCTCAGCTTTTAATACTTCTGTCAGTCCTATTGCCTTTGAGAAACCTAAAATCGCTGTAGAGGGTTTATTGTTGGCACTTCATCTTCAGTAAAGAAATATGCATATATTTTGCTGGAAATGAATTTCCGCAATTTTGGATATGTATCCTGTGGCTTTGAGTTCCTTTTACAAAGTAAGCTACATTTTTCTACTTCCAACTACACCAACCTTCGAGGAAGAGTAGATAGGAGTAAATACGATTATATTAGGTTAGCATTCCATTTACCAACTACTCCCAACTACTCTCAACTACTCTTTTCTTGTAAAAGTAAGGCAAACATTGAAAAAGTCAGAGAAATACATTTAAAAAAATTGTTATCTTAAGTATCTATTCTAAGAAATACATTTTACTTAATTGTTAGAAATGTAAACGAATCTTCAAAGTTCTTGTAGTAAACAAATCAATTAAATAAATGGAAAAGATTATTTTATGTTTTCCCTGTTATTTTTCTTTCCTTGATTCTTTTTCTTTTTTCTTTTTTTTTTGCTTCGTTTTTAAGTAAAGGAATAAAAACAGATTTTCAGAATCCTGGAACTTCTCTTATTTATACTTATATTATTGCATACAATATATTATATATGTATATGTATATGTTTTTTTTTTTTACTTTTGATTTCTTTTCATTTTAGTTTTTTTTTTTGTTTTTGTACTTTATTTTATTATTATTTCTTCTAAAAAAGTTGAACAAAAAAACGAAATAAAATAAAAAAAAAAACAAGACTTTTATGACTTATGCTATCTTTCTTTCTTTCTTATGTGTTTTGTTGTTGTTTCTTTTCTTATTTTTATTTTCTAAGGATTTTTACTTTAAAGGAAATTTTTAATGTTCGTTTTTTTTTTCTATTGTGTTTTTTTTTTTGTTTTTTTTTTTTAGTATGAGAAGAAAATACTTAAATACTTGACTCTTAAGTAATGAATTTTAACAGAATTTATTGTATCTTATTGTGTTGTGAATGCAGATCTTTTTTTTTTTTAAGTAAAATAAACGTATTAAAAATAAGGTGCCTTTTGCTATAAATTGATAAAATTTAATTTGAAAAAAAAATAAAAAAAAAATTCAAAATTGAGTTATTATTTTTATTATCTTAAAACTGTTGTAAGACAATTTATAATATTATAATCCTTTGTTTAAATAAATGATAAAAAGTCTAAGTATTTAAAATTATTTGAAAGAAATTTTACAAAAAAAATTTAAATAATTTTATTAATCCTTGATGAATCTACCCGAATATTGGGGTTTGTCTTTCTTGGTACTACAATAATGCTCTGTAATATTTCAAAATTTTCTGTACAATTTCTTTAGATTAATAAAGGAGCATTTCAAATTTCTGAAAAAACGACCACTTTGGATTAGCAAAGACTAAGGTGGTCAGGTATTATGATATCATATTTGCTAAAAGAATATGATTTTGTTAGAAGAAAGGTCATAATAATTGAAATTCGAAGATTGAGGAATCAAGTTCTTCATGTATTATTTTCCATGTAGAGTTTTTTTTATAAAATAATAAAATAAAGGCTAAATATAAATAAAAAGTTTTATTAGACTTAAATTCATTCTATTAATTAGATGCCAATTAACGGTGATTTTTAATGAAAGTTAATATTAGGGAATACAAGAACCTTTAATTTAACATTACACTTACCATTAAAAACCTAATCCTAAGAGCCTAAATTATAGAAAAGAAAGTGAAAAGTTAACAGATTAGATAGGAACGTAAAGGGACTGCAACATAAATTCTGATATTGTGGATTTCCAGTTTTGCTCGCCTAATCATACCATCTTCGACTAATCGACTTATTTTCTTTTATACTCCTTTTTCGAAACGGTTCAATAATCAATCAATTTACAAATTTAAACAAAATAAATCAAAATTGACATGAAAAACCAAGAAAATATACCCAGATTTAGTATCAGCTACTAAAAATAATAATTTTATTTAAAACAATTGTTAGTTAATTAAACCATTTAGTAATTAAGTTTATTGGTTTAATGTTGTTCAAAATTGTATATATATAAGCCTTAGGATGGATGAGGATATTTCCTTGAAGTATGTTTGGATGAGACGCCAGTTATATTAGTTGATACTTTTTGGTGTAACTTTAAATTTCGCTTTTAATATTCTCTACTTGAAAATTTTTGAGTAACAATCAACCAAGGACGTATCTAGGTGTATTACATATTTAAGTTCTTGTTTGAAATCTTTGAATTATTTCTATATTTTGATTCATATACAGTTCCCCCAATTTTGACGTCCAAAATGTTCAACAATGGCTTTGTACAAAAGTAATTTGTTTTTTAATGATAGTATGAATTTCTTTTAGGGAGCCAGCTAATTATAGATTATTTGATGGTAAGTTGCTTCCTTTTAGACTTACGACTTACATTTCCTAATAGACTTACCTATAATTTCAAAAAAAATTGAATAATAAATTTACAGGTAAAGGTAAAAAAAAAACTATTACATATTCCTTAAAAAGTGAATTTGAATATAAAGTAATGCATTGATTTATGGAAATCTACGGTTGCAAAAAACGGAATCCTTTCATTAACTGTATGGAATAATAAGAATAATCAAAATTATTTTAATAAAATAAAAAATTATTATATTATAGGTATAAAAAATATAAATTATTATATAAAAAATTTTTTATTTGTTAACTTTACTTTTTAACTTTATTTTTTTCTAACGGAATTTAAGAAGGGATTCAAAGAAGAGGTAATTGCTTAGACAGTGTAAGGCTTTTAGATAATTTGTTAGTTGAGATTTTTATGTAACTGAAAATTAACTGTAAAATTAATTATTAAATTAAAGTTAAACCAATTAAATTTATATAATAATTAAAACCTAACAACGTTTGTTGAAGATTAAAATTTATAACGTAGATATTACAATTTTTGTTCTATGAAAATCTGCAGCAGTACCAATTATTAGTCCTAAATATTTAAACATTTTTTATTGTTTTTAAGATCCTTACTAAAACAGTTAGTATCTGTAAATTTTAGAATAAATTTTATTTATTATTTTGAATAAATCAATTTAATCTAGGCTAAAAAAAAATAAAGTTATAAATTTATAGTTATAGTATCTAAACTAAAATTATTTTAATATCATAAATTGTATATACACAAAAATATCCTCGTAATAATCAAAGAAAAAGAAAAATAATTTCTTATTTTTATTTAGAAAAATAAAAAAAAAAAATTTTAATTAAAATTGATAATATTTTAGAATAAAATTTTGCTTATTTTTCAGTTCACTTCTATGAGTATCTTTATAATTACCTATCAAGAAAATTTTTATTTCATTTTCTCTTTTTATTTATGTATATATATATGTATGTATAGTATGTTATTCTTATAAAGATAAAAACATTTATGCATCTTTAGATACCCATGAGATTTTCAATAATAATTATTTATATTCTTTTTTTATTTTTTTTTTTTTTTACTTAAAAGAAACAAAACAAAAAAAAAAAAATTTTAAAAATAATAAAACTAATGTAAAACTAATGAAAAATAAAAAAATTTCAGATTACTATTTAAGAAAAACAGCACATTATGTACATAATATGAAATTAAAAAGACAAACATTAGTTGGAAGCAAAATCATATTTTTTAATAAGTAGGTATTCAATTAATTTTAATCAAACCTTTTCATTGTTATTCTATTGTTATAAAAGGTAAATTATCGCCTCAATATAAGAAAATCAATTCAAAATATAAGAAAAGTTTAAATCGAATTTGAAATTAATTAGACATTCATAAAGGAATGAGAGGTTTCGGGTTCGATTCCCGGCTGGGTACAATAATTATAATATAAAAAAAATATATTCATATATCGCAATATATAAATACTTCGATATATGAATATTTCGTACACTTCACATTCCTACCAGAAAACAGGGGTTATAGCTACCTGGCACATTTATGTACCACGGTAACTGTATATAAATAAATAAATAAGAAATTAATGAGGAAAAGAAAAAAGAAAAGCTAGAAAAATTAATAATTAATATTGCAACATAAATTAAAATAAGGGATAATTTATTTATTTATTTATATTAATATTACACACATAAATGTAATGCAATATTGAACCATCGGCTACCAAGGCCATTATAGGTTTTCATACTATTATTAAATTATATTCTAATATTATTTTATTTTGTTTATATTATATACTATTTACATTATATTTGGTCGTATGGGGGGTATGTAAAGAAAAAAACACTTACAACCTGTGCAGGGATCGAACCCACACACCTTCGGTTAATATGCCACACGCCTACCCACTAGGCTACCGAAGTCCCCAGGGATAACAAACTATGAAAATATTGTTAACACAAAAAAAAATGTCAAAAAATTGCATATATTTAGGCGGATTCAGATTTTTATTATTATTTACAAAAAAAAAAGCAAAGGTTACATATTTTATCGCTTAGCTTAAGGCTCGACGGTAGAGTTTTATTTCTAAAGTATCCTGTGTATAATAATGGTATTCATTATAATGTTAATAATATGTTTCATATTGTTGTGCAATATGATATATAGAGTAAGGGTTAGGATTTGAAAACTAAAGTAAAGATATAACAGTTCAAATTTTCGATATCACTTTAAAAATTGTCTCATTTTTCTTTTTAATATTAAATAAGACGGACATAGCTACTTTTCGAAAATATTCTTTTTTTACATATTTTTTTTTTTTCAAAAATATAACAGTACAATAAAAAAAATAACATCCATGTACTATTATCGTATAATATATAAAATTTCTTTAAAAGTTATCTAATCTCTTTGGTAACTTTTATTGTAAAACATGCATTAATTTAATTGCTTTTCTTTTTTTCTTCTTCTTTATTTCATTGCTCTTCTACTATTTAAAAAAAATCTTCGCTAGCAATTATATTATTTTGTTTAAATATGCATCCATACATAACAATATTATATAAATACATATTATATTATGTATTTGCTGAAATATACAAAAAATATGTTTATATAATATAACAAATCTATATATACACATGACCATACATATGTTGAAAAATTAAAAAAAAAATAAAAGAAAAAATTATTCCATAAAATTCATTTACACAATATACAATGTATTATATACAAATATTATAAATATGTAGATGAAATACTTAAGTATGTTAAAAAAATATTGTATCTATAAATTTTTAGATATTTTCATTATACTTAAATATGTATTTACATTTATTACGTATAAATGTTTAAAAATTGTAACAAACAATAAAAAATAAGAGAAATAAAAAAAAAAATAGAATGAAATCTTGACGCATATTCAGCACAAATAGCGTCATAAATATTCCTAAAAGTGATTATTTCAGATATATTTTATGCTGATATATTTATGTTGTGTTTATAAACATATTTATGTTGTATTATATTGTATGTTGTTTTTTTTTCTTTTTTTGCTTTTTCTTTTTGTTTAATTTATATTATTATTATTATATTATATATACATATACAGGGTGTTCCACATAAGAGTGCAAATATTTCAGGAAATGATTTCTGAGGCTAAAACTAGAAAAAAATTTGTAACAGAGAAAGGGACGGGGGGGTTTTATTAATCTTTTTCGATATATTGGAATTTTTATGTTATAATAATAACACTTGACCCACATGCTTTACTAGAAGCTAACTTAATCTTATTTGAAAGATTGTTTTTCAAGATTTCATCTGCTGAAGAAATTTTTGTCTTGGGGTAATTATTTTTTTAATTAGAGCTAACATCATAATAAACAATTTTTATATTTTTATTATTAAAAATTGCCTATTAAGGTACAGTTATTATAAATAAAATTTATATAAAAACCCAGATATAAATCAAAATTTAAAAACATTTTTGATAGAAAAATGCTTTTTTCCAATAAAAAATTTGTTTGAGTAAAAATTAGTATTTTTCAAAAATTATGTAGTAAAAAAAGTAAGTTAGCACAAGACAATAAAACTAATGTAACAGTTAACTTCTGTGGTGCATATTGGTGAAGAGCTATTTGACACTTAATTATTGTAAAACAAAAAAAACATAAAAGTCCCAATATTTCGGAAAGGACTAATAATAATAGATCTCCTCCATACATACAATTTTTTTTCAAGTTTTATTCTCTGGAATCACCTGCTGAAATATTAGCACTCTTATGCGGAACACCCTATACTATAGTTAGATGCGTAATGCTTATAAACTTATACATTGCATTGCAGATATTTTTATGCTGATATTTTATTTCTCGAATTTTTGTAAGCACATATGTATGTATATGTATGTATGTATGAATTTATAAATGTTTTTAAGTATTAATGTTTAAATCATTACAAAATATAGGGTAACATGCATTTAAAAAAAAAAATAAAATAAAAAAATGCTTCTGGATGAATTTTAAAGATTGTTGTTTTTTTTTGTTTTTGGTTTTTTGTTTTGTTGTTGTTTGCTTTTATTTTTGTTTCGGTTTTTTTTTTTTATGTGTAATGTAATGTAATGTGTGAGATATTTGTAAATAATTTGTATTTAGAGTGTTATACTTATTCATTTTTATTATTTTATAATTTTTTTTTTTTCTCTTTTTTTTTTTTGTAATATAATTATTATAAAAAAAAAAAAAAGAAAATTGTTGCTAGTGTTACAATAAACAGTGATGGTAAACGATAATTTTGATAATTATAATGACGAAAATGATGATGATAATTAATATTATAATGTTTCTTGTAAATATTTATACATGTTATATGTACAATAATACATAATATATATTATATGCATTGTATATACAAATGTATATATTTTAATTTTATTAAGGTTTTCTTATTTTTTAATATTTCTAATTTTAAAGTCTTATAAAAATTTTTACTTGGCTCTAAATATTTATTTATATTAATATTACATACATAAATGTTATGCAATATTATTGAACCATTGGCTACCAAGGCCATTATAGGTTTTTATACTATTATTAAATTATATACTAATATTATTTATTTTGTTTATTTTATATACTATATATTTACATTATATTTGGTCGTAAGGGGGGTATGTAAAGAAAAAAACACTTACAACCAGTGCAGAGATCGAAAGCACATTCCTTCGGTTGTCACACGCTTACCCACTTGGCTACCGAATCCCTTGGCTCTAAATATTGGAAAATTGTATTTATATAACATTGCATAAATATAGGCGAAATACTACATAATTATTCGGTTATGCAAAGTACTGCATTGTTTTACTTATATTAGATTTTACAGAATCATTTTAATAATAATGTATGTATGTATGTATTTTTTTATTAGTTTAAAAAACTTTTTACAACATAATCATATTATTTACAATTCATATTTTCCAAAATGCAAAAAGTTTAAATTTAATCCCATTTCCTTTTTTTCTTTTTTGTTTTAATTTAACAAGATTTAAGAAATTTTCAAATAACAAATTCCAATAAACTATGTATATTATTTAAACTATGATTAAAAATTAATAATAATTAATAAAAAAAAAAAAAAAAAAATTTTTAATAATTAAAAAAAAAAAATTAGTAATTATCTTTGATATAATTTTGAATTAGTTTAACAAAGCTTTTAATGTTTGATTCAAATTTTATTATGTTTGGCATTTCATTAAAAATCTTCGATCCTTTATAGATGACTGAATTCTGCGTTGATGTCTTCCTAAATTTTTGCAGCCGAAAATTATTTGAGCTTCTAAGGTTATAATTTGTTACATCACTGTCGTATCTTAAATTTCTAGACAAATAATGTGGGAATAGATTATGCTTCATTTTAAATATGAAAATTAGGACCTTGAAAATTGATCTCTGTTCTACACTCATCCAATTCAAAATTAAAAGCATTCTATTCCTTGGTGTATATATATCACAATTTAGTATTGCTCTCATGCCTTTATTTTGCAACATTTGTAATCTGTTCAGTGTTTCATTTTTGCTACAAAATATTATATTAGCAGAGTGATTGAAATGAGGAAGAACAAAGGCGTTGTATAATACAGTGGCAGTGTTCATGTTAATCGACTTTCTTAATCTTCTTAGAAATCCTGTTTTTTTTTTAAATCTTTTTACAAATAATATTTAAATGATCCTCAAAATTTAGTTTATTGTCAACAGTTACTCCTAAATATTTATAACTGCTAACAATTTCTATTATTTCATCGTTGATTTTAATAATGGAGGACAGTCTTGAATTAAATATCATACATTTGTATAATTCATATAATTTTACTAAATCTTCATTTAAGTTATTAACCACTTCATTAATATTCCTGCCAGAAATACAAATCAGACAGTCATCAGCAAAAAGCGCAGCCTTTGCAAATTTTAAAATACTACTAATGTCGTTAATATATATTAGGAAAAGTAATACTCCCAATACTGATCCCTGAGGAACGCCCAACTCTACTTGTCTTTTAGTTGATATTGATTGATTAATCTTAACTCTCTGCTTTCTTTCAGTTAAAAAACTTTTAAACCAATTATTCTCTTTTCCTGCTACCCCATACTTTTCCAACTTGTTTAGTAAGATTGAACGGTCAATTGTTTCAAATGCACGCTTAAAATTCAAATAAATGGTTACTATAATGTTTCCTGTATCTATTTCTTTCTTCCACTCAAAAATCGTCCAACTAAGTGCTATTTCACACGAATGTCCTTTCCTAAAACCTGACTGTTCTGTTATTAATATATGATTTTTTTCCAGGTACTGTTCTAATTGTGCACATACACATTTTTCCAAAATTTTCTCATGGATCGGCAACATATTGATTGGTCTAAAATTTTCGCATCTTATAGAGTTCTTTACTTTAGGAACTGGAATAACCATAGATTCTTTCCAATACGTCGGAAACACTCCTGAATAGATAGAGAGATTTATTATATTTAACAAATTAGGTCCAACTATTGTGAAGGAGTCCAACAATATTTTAGCATTCACACCAAGGAAATCTGTTTTATTGTTCATACTCTTCAATATTGCCTTAAGATTGTAATCTGTCACAAATTTAAATTTAAATTGTGTTCTAACTGTATTAATTCTATTTATGTATTGTGCCATTGGAATGGACTTATTATTATTTATGTATTGTGCCATTGGAATGGACTTATTAAATTTTTTTATCTGGGTTAATTATTTTAAATTGCCTTCATTTACGATAATTGTATTTATTACAGATAACTGACTTATAATTAAGATATTGGCAGTTAATTTCCTGATGTAGTAAACAACACCTTACTTTCTATATAATATTTATGTGTTATAGGATTAATTGGTTTTAAATTTTTTTTTTTATATTTAACATTAAAATTTATTTTTTTTTGTTTTAGTCAGTTAATGGCTAAATCCATATATGATGAAGTTAAATTAGTTAAATTAAAAAATTACAAATTTGATATAAAATCCATGTGTTTGAATTAATTTAAACTGCTTTGATACAATAGCTTTCATTTTTAATATTATATTAATTCCTTCAAATTCACTGACGATAATTATTATACTGTTCCATTTTATATTTTTCATATGTGTACCTTAGAAAATTTAATTTCAATAATTTTAATTGACTTTAATAAATATACATTTTATGGTACATATGTATGTATATGTGATAATCTGTCAATAAAAATTTAATACTAAAACATGTAAAAGATATTAATGGGAAGTTTGTATGTTTTTATTCTTCACGTCTCTATTAATATCAGATAATTCATTATATTAAATTGATTAAAAATTTTATCATTAAAATTACTATAGGATTCCTAAATTATGTTATTCATACAAACCCCGTGTATATATCTAAAAACCGATAAAAATTAATAATCAAATTATAGCACAGAAAAATGAAACTAAGAATATCTTGTTTAAGATAGAAATAATCAAACAAACAGCTTCAATGCTACGTTCTTTTTTACAAAGTCATTATTAAGGGAATTTAAACTTATAGCTTTTGCAGCCATCAGAATATCTTCTAAGATTAAAAATATACAACGAGCTGAATCAAAAATTTTAAGAAAGAGCTGGGAGTACCACAATTTATCAAAAATGCAAACATTAATAGAAACTTACAAATTTCAGCGGCCAGAGATGAAATTTTAAAAACAACTAGAAACTATATTATAATTGGGGCCTCGATGACCTAGTGGGTAAAAGTGTATAAAATAAGCTGTAAACACCGAGGAAGTGTGGGTTTGCCTGAACACCTGAACAGGAAAGGCTGCGTAGTTTCCTGTGCACATTTATGTGACAGAGAAATGCAAAAAAAAAAAAAAAAAAGCAAAAACTATATTAAAATTTTAACACCGTCAAAATGACTAAAATATGTTGCTTCAGAGATAGTATTAGAAGTAACAATTTAACTAATTTACTAACTTTTCAATTTTTTTTTTATTCTTTAATAAATTGTTGAAATTAAAATTTTTTGTAATACTAAAACAAAAAAAAAAAAGAATTATTACTTTACGAAGTGTATTAAGTTATTTATAGTGGGTTGATGACCAAATCCACAAATCGAAATCCATAAATAAAAATCCATAAATTCAAAAATGTGCAAAAAATATGCAAAAATCAAAAAAACTATGATTTTGTAACAAATTTTAAAATTCTTCCTAATTATTTTTATTGGATACATGTTTCAACTTAAAAAAATATAAAGTAGTAGGAGCTGCCGCCATAAGCCCCCGCTAAAAAAATTATTGGATCCTAATATGATAACCAACTCAAAAGTTCTTTTTAATGATCGTTTTTACATATATATTTACGCAACAAATAATTTAAAATAGTGGAGGCTGATATAGAGGAATTTAGGCACTCACCCTTTTATAGTATGTAGAATTTGAAGAATTGTTGTTAGTTTCTTTATTTTTAAGAAAAATTCCATAAATTACAAATACATTCAAAAACTATGGACAAAAAGAACTTATGATTACGATACTATTGAATACATAGTTCTTTTTACATAAAATTAACCGGAAATCTGTACCTACATAAAATTAATACACTTTTTACTGCTGCTATTTATAACTTGCATAAAGCTAATGTAGTGCAGGACCTAGGATGATGTCTTGAAGGTACCTGCTTTTATTTCACTTAGTGTAAAATATTCTTCAACTTGTTTAATTCTACACGTAAAATAATCTTTCAGAAACATATGATTTGTATTGTATTGATACATATGTATTTTTACGTATTGTATAAGGTGTTGGTTCTTTTTATTCATTTTAAGTAAATAAATGTTTAAAAACTATTTTTTTTTTTTAATTGATTTTGGTAAGAAAATTATACATTGTTTTTTTTTCTTTTTATAAAAACTAATCATAAAAATGTATATCAAATGAAATTGAAAGTATAAATACACGCATTTAAAATTATACATATAGCTTTCAGTAATAGATGGAAAATACTAAGAATATTATTTATTGCGGGGGAGGACAAATTTTCAAGATTTGAAGGGGACTGCTTCAAACTTTATTCGATGTAATTTAACTTGGAAACGCTAAAAAAAATTTCTGATTGTTTTAAAAAAATCTCTATAGGAAAACAAAAATTGTAACAAAAAAAATCGTGATAACATTAATTATAATAGTTGAAGGCAAAATTGAAAAAGTTTTGAAAATATAACAATGAAGGATTTTAAAAAGAAAATTATTCATCATATTATATTTTCAATTTAATTTTACAAATTCTTTAGTCAGAGATAAAATTTAGTACTTTGTTATATTTTCTAATGCATATACATATTTTGAAATCAGTTCATTGCTATTCAAAAGGGATAAAATTTATTAAACGTTATTATGTAACCTTTAAATGTAAATATCTCGAACATCTTTAGTGATGGATTTTCCTTGGCTAATTTTAATCTCTTTATTCCCTTTTTCGCACCTCCCATATTTTCATATTATTTCCTATCTCAATTAGGAACGCCATAATGTACTTTCCTCGTACACTATATCCCTTCCTTGTATACTATATGTACCTTTCTTGTACACTATATACTTTCCTCGTATACTATGTCCCTTTCTCTTACACTATATCCCTTCCTCATACATTATGTCACTTCCTTTTACAATATTTACCTCCTCCATATTATAAATTAATAAATATATAAACATTTTTTTTTAAAGTGAACAAAATGCAATGCAAATTATTGGTTTTATTTTTTTCTATTTCTTTAATAAAGTGAATGCCAAGTGTATATTCCTATAATAGGTTCAATGCTCTTTTCATGTATGTGCAAATTTTGCAAATTAACCTAGTTTATATTTTTATTTTGTTACTTTGATTTACGATTGTAATTATAGTAAATATATATAGAGAAACTTTATGAAAGTCTATTAAAACCAAGTAAAAATTAATTAAAATAATAATATAAATATATATATATATATATATATATATATATATGTACATATTACATAAAGAAAATAAAAGTTTTTTTAATTGTTTTGTTGAAGAAAACCACAATCACCACTTATCGTCAAATTGAAAATGATTGAGATCTGTCAGATACTTTTTGGTTTTTATTTTATTTTTATTTTTTTTTTTATATTTTTCATTTAAAATAAATAAAAACTTTAAAATTAAATTGAATTTATTTTGTAATTAAACAAAAAAAAATAGAAATTGAGGTGGAATTAATTAATGTAATCAACTTAATTTTTTATTGATAGTTTTTCTAAGTATAATAAATCTTTAAGTAAATAATTTTTTTTTTTTTTTTTTTGTTTTATTATATGAGTATCCACTTAAGCTGAATATATTGTAACTTCATTTTTTTTTTTTTAATTTAAATTGTTTTTAATTAAAAAAAAAATAAAATGGTTTGAAAAATGTTGATATTAAAAAGTTTGCTATAAAAAAGTTCCCCTAAATTTTTGTGAAAAAATTTTAGAAAATAAAAGGAGATAATGTTTAGTTGATTAAAGTCAACATACTACCAAAATGAATTCACGATCTGTTGACACATTAGTATTTGGTCTTTCGACACACATAAAAAAAAACTTTATTTACAATGAACCTGTAACTTTAACATAAACTTTAACTAGAGTGGAATAGTAGTGTTTACAAACATTTGAATTTCTTTTCAACAAATTTTGTCCATTAGGTGAGGTTATGTTACTCTTCAATAGTTAACAAGAATTTTCAACTATGAATACTTTAAGAAGCAGCAAAGCGCCTTATCTTCCTTTTGGTATTCTAGGGAAAACCTTGGTTATATTGATTGGTGCTTCAAAACGTCTATAAACTTTAGCTTTATATTTAAATGCCTCTATATAGTTTTAAATTAACCTATCTTGGAACCTTTTATCACTGCTCTGTTAAACCGAAAACTTATTAGTTATTATTATTCCTCATATTCCATGTGAATGTCACCAATTAAGCAGTAAACTAAAGAACAGTAATAAGCAACATAAAGACTTTGTGATTTAAACATACAAGGAATACCACAATGAGACTGATAATATATGAGAACAGAAATTTTCTAAAACAAAAATCTAAATCATAATTCCTGACTTCAACTATAATTCAACTATTAAAAAGTTCTGATATTATTACAAGTAAATCTTCACTAAAATCACTAAAAATAGAGATACATAATATATTAAACTTAATTTCAGCAAAACCAAAGTTATGCGAGCGGTTAACAAACACACAATAACCGTCGACCAATCCTCCTAGCTCATATTGGAATAGAGGAGGTTTAGTAGTTTAACTATCGAAGTAGTATTTTAACTACAGAGATAGAAGAACACAACTTGATGTTAATTTATGTGACTACCAGTACTGTTTCTTGTATCCACTCACTAGTTTGACAGTCAAGCTCAATTTGCTGTCGTATCAAATTAAGTCTTTTTAACAGTAATCTTAAATTTGTTTTCTTGTATGCCTGTTAAACTTAAAAGGGCACAAGCAACATTACAAAAAATCTACAGGTATATTATTAACCGCTAACTTTGCCGTATCATGAAGATATGACGGCCAAACATTATTTCAAATCATCAGTTATGGCAAAGCATAAGGTAAAAAATGTTTCACATCGACATCCGACATAGAAAATGGAAATGAATCGGTCACTCCTTGAGGAAACAAATCAAAAATCTAGCTAAATATTCCTTCCAATGAATCCCTCACGTCACGCTACCTGTTAAAAAAACCTTAAGAATAACCGTGTTAGCTGGGGCAAGAACGCTAATATAGCCACGAATCCAAACATCTTCCGATAATCGTAAGGAATGGGAAGCGAGTTTGTAAACGCTCTATGCCCCAAAGTGGTTAACGAAAACAAAACAAGAAGAAGAAACGAATTTTGCAGAAAATTTACAAAAAATTAATTTAAATCTTTTCAAAATACAGACTTGCCAGTTATTAGTATTAACTTCTAAAGTAGATCATTTTTCTTTACACATATTTTATTTTTTATAGTTAAATTTTAAATTTAAATTAAGAGAAAATTAATTGAAAGAAAAAAAGGTAAAAAAATCTTCAAAAAAATTAAATAGTGCAATAAAAGTTTTATTATGAAAAAGTTATATAAAGAGAAAAAAAAATTTTATTATTTTGTAATCATCAGTTTTAAAATGTAAAAATAAAAGTAAAATAAAAAAAAGTAAAAAAAAAAAATTATTGAAAGATTGCGTTTAATTGTTCACTATTTTAAACCACTTATGATAAATAAGCGCGCTATCTATCAAAATTATTTGTACCTAATGAAAATTTGACATTTCAAGTTGCTCCCGTTTTTCTTATATTCTCTTTTCATTTTTGTTTTTGTTTTTTTTTTCAATTTCATTTTTAATATATGCATAATAAAATATTTCTATTTATGTTTTTTTTTTTTTTTTATTAAATTTTGTCATATATTTTCTTTTATTTTGTCATAATAAAATTCAATAATTTCTTATCTTTTGTATGTTCAGATTTCAATTATTTACACAAAAACTAAACGTAAAAATCTCAAACAAAGAAAACTTAAATAATGAAATAAATTGAAAAAAAAAAAAAAAAAAAACAAAAATAAAGTAAAAAAACCTTTAGTTAAAAATTTAACATAAGAATATGAATTCACTTTTTCATTTTTTTTTCTTTTTTTTTTTTTTTTGTGGCCACTTCAATCAATTATGTTCATAAATTTTGATTATATATAGTGTGATATTAAAGATTCAGCCTTCAATTCAATTCGATTCAATTGAATTCATTTGAAATAAATTCAAAAAGTTTTTATTATTTAATAATAATGTGGATTTTTGTTTGTTTTTTTTTTTTGTTTTTTTTTATTGACATAAAGTGGGTGATACATTATTGATGGAAAAGTATTCTAAAAAAAAAATCTCTACTATAATTTTCTCTTCTATAGCTGTTTATAATATTTACTATTTTGTAGATGTGATGGGTTTAATTGTAATCCTGGCCGATGAATCCAAGAATTCTACTCAAGAATTCTGGTCATTTAATTTTATGAAATCTATAGATAATAGGTATATAAATAGGTATTACTTATATACATTAGGTTTGTACAACCTTTTCCTTTTACTATATTGTATAAACATTAACATTAATTGAAATTTATTATTTTTAGCACATTTTTTTAAAAAGTTTTAGGAAAAATGCTTATTACTTTCATCAGTGCGTTCGTTCATCTGTCAACTTCAACACTATATTTAAGATGGAACAATGAAGTTTTAACAATGGATTCCTAAAAAGGTTTCCTAAAAAAAATAATGTTGTGCAACCACTTTTTATGTACTCATTATAAAATTACAACCTCTCAAGGTTGACGAAGCCTTATTTTAAAAATGTATATCTCAGATTTTGCTTAACATTTTTTTAACCAAAATTTTTTGTCACATTTTTTTGGTTTTATAAATCAATATCAAAATTATACAACTTTTTGCAATTTAATATTGAAATTTACCGTTATCTGGAAACGAAAATTTTTTTTTGGCTTATATTTCCGGCACGATTTTAGATATTACCTTGAATTTTGAGAAAAGAAAGATTGGCCTATAACTAATATAAGTTTTCCCAGAAAACGTTTTTTTTACCTTTTTCGTACCACCTCCTACTTAAGGGTAAAAATTTGAAAATTTTTTATTTTTGAACAGTAAAAAGTAAAACCCTTTTAAAACTAAAACGCATAAATTAAAACTAAACTAAAAATTACACAAGGTTTCCTTAAAATTGAAAAGAGCTCTCTTAATTTTACACAATATTTTCTTATTATAAAGTTCTAAGAAGTGGTCAGAAATCCACTGTGAAAATGCTTTTTATTGTCTTTTGGAATATATACGTCTTTAAAAACTTTTCGGTTTATAACATTGCTTTGTTTTATTTAAAACTAAATCTAAAATTAATGTGATTCTAGCTTAAGACATTATTCTTTTCCAAAAGCTTTTTGTTAATATTTACGCATAATGTTTGTTGATGAAAGTATCTTTTACCTTTATAATAGTTTTATATTAAAATAGTACTTCGGAAAATTTCTATGGCATAATATAATGCGTATATTTCGAACAATTTTTCAGACTAAGAGTGAGAATTTGTTTATACATCGATGCGATGCAAAACTTCTTAAAATGTCATTTAAAGAATATCTTCTACATTGAAAACAATTTTTTTGTTTTGTAGTTTATTCCCCTGCCACATAAAAGTGGCAAGGAAATTACACAGTCTTTTCTTTATAGGTGTGGCTGTAAATATCGTATAGAATAAATAAATGGCGTAAATAATATAATGGCGTATAGAATAAATAAACGTATATCTTTGAAATTAACAAAGATAGAACCTCTAAATTGGGTACAATGGTATTCTTTCATATTTGATTTATGTCTCTGAAATTTGAGAGGATTTGTTCCATGGGTTCGGATTTTGGAAGTCCCAGAGCAAATGAGAATATTTCCAAAACCAACAAAGACAGAACCTTTAAATTTAGTAGAATGTTTTCTTTATGTCCCTGAGATGGATTTGATGAATTGCAGTGGCAATACGGGTACCTGATACACGCCTCCCAAGGACTAACAAGCATATTTTCTAAATTAATAAAGATAGAAACTTGAAATTTTCTACGAGGGTGTCAAGCATATCCCAAGAGGATGCCTCTTTTAAGTTCCTGAAATTCGAGTTGAATAAGATAGAAAAGCGAAGAAGTTCAAATTGCTGCCAAAAAACTTATGGGTTTTTAATTAAATTCGAATTATTCAGCTGTAGGATATTAATAAATCGGTTGCAACGAATTACTGTTACATTAACTTGTTAATAATTAAATTTAGTATTATTTTACTTAATTAAATTTTTATTATTTTATTTTATTTAATTTCTTCATTTCATAGTTTCCTTAAATAAATAAAAAAAAAATTAACTTGAAAAATAATAAACCATTAAAAAAAAATTGATATTCCATGCAATCAAAGAATACTTCGAAATTTAAGTCTTTAACCTATACCTGCCTAAACACAATCTTATACTCAAACATTTATAAATTATGTATAAATATACATATATTATATGATATAGGTTATATATATATATATATATACTATAAATATATATTATATAATATGAATAAATCAAAATTTTTTTTATTATTAAAATAAAGACTTTACGACACAGTTCTTATAGATAAATTGACTCAAATGAACTTTACTAACATTTTATAGGTCTATTAAAAATTTTCTTAATAAAAAAAATTTTTAAATTATATAATATAAGTAGATGGCATCTACATATTATTTGCATACAATTTCTATTTTTAGAAATTTCCTTGACATTTATTATTTATATTGTTATAAAATTATTAGAAAATTTTTAAACAGATTTAAAATTATTAAAATTCAATATGCGGTATTTTGTTTTCGTGTGCATATTTTATTATTAGCAAAAAAAAATTAAAGTGCCAAAATTTGGGAAATTTTACTGCCAAAATTGGGGTAATAAAAATTAAATTAAATAAGACTTATAGAGAAAATGTTTTGTTGTGGATTTTAATTATTGAAAGTCAGCATAATAAATTGAAGATTTAAAAAAATGAAAAAAACAAATGTTAAAAACTTTTTAGCACATTTTTAAAGAATTTTGAAAAAATGTGCTTATTAGTTTCATTATGTCTGTCTGTTCGTCCGTCCGTCCGACCGTCTGAGTGTTAACAAAACTTCTAAACCATTTGAAATAAAGCAATGAAATTTTAAATACGGATAGGCATCGCCAAAAAACTAATTTTGTGGAACAACTTTTTTCGATAGCTCCACCTGTTATGGAGCTACAGCCCTACATAGTTCGAAAAAGCTCTATTTTTAAATTGTTATAACACAGGTTCTATAAGGCATATTTTCAATCTGACGCCAAACGATAGCTGGTTTTATAAACTTTATAAATATATATAAAATAAATATGTGACTTTGCTATGCGATATTTTATTATACCGTTATGTAAAACTGAATTTTTGCAAAAATTGGACCCCTTCTATTTTTCAAAAGGTTTAACTTAGAAGCTTGAAATTTTGAGAGGAGTTAGATCTTTCGAAATCTGTATGAGTTATTTCAGAAAATGTTGAGCTGTAAGGGGTCATTTTTTTCAAGTAATATACAAAAATTAAAGCTCCAACATTATATTTTTATTTGTATTAATAATTTTTCTGAATAATATAGGGTTACTTTATAATTGACAGAAGTGTGATTAGATTTTTCTTAATTTTTTCGTACCTACCAAAAAAAAAAATTTAACAAAAACTAATTTCTTATCAAAATTTGTTTTTCAATATAAGCATCTACTTTTTACTCTAGGCTTATTATGGAATATTTTTTTATTTTGGAAATGTGCTTTTATGAAAGCCGTTGGTTTTTTCCATTATTTGTTTAAATTGGTTTATTTAGAGAATTTAAGTGTCTGAATTCGATTTTTACCATTCTGCACTACAACAGAATGAATTTATTTTTTCATATTATTTTTTCCCGTATTTAAGCTGGCCATTTAAGGGTATAATATACTGAGGGTTTCATGATCAAAATGTAATATTATTAGGGATAATAGGGGAAAGTAAAAAAAATTTATATCTATTTTCAATAATTTATGAAATATGAAGTATGAAAGATTTTTGTACTTCTAAATAAAATTCGTTTAGTACGTCTTTGAAATCTGAAGCAAAAGAACTAAAAAGGTTCAAACTATCATTTATAGCCGGTAATAACATAACATTTTTTTTATATCGTGTATTTTCGTCATATTCATATTTCTCATTCATATCATCATCATATTTCTCCCCTAAAGTTTAAGAATAATACCACAAAAAACTTTTTAGGTAATAAGTTATTTTTTTAATAAAAGCAAGCTTTAAATTAAACTTTGTAGATCAAAAATTAATTGATTTAAGGTTTCATTAGTTCTTGTCTTTATAAATTTTGTTGGGAATACTTTAATATTATTACGTTAGCCTTAAAAATTTGTGCTTAGTCTTATGCTACCTTATATGGTTCAGATACTAGCCTAAATAATTAAAAAATATACACAAACATTTAAAGTGTTATCTTTTATTTTTTTCTAACGGTAATGAAAACCCTCCAAAGAAACGAAATCTTCCACATATTCTTGGTAGTATTAATTTTTACAGTCGAAACCTATCTAATATTATTAGTATTCTAATATATAGTATACTTACTAATAGCATACTAATATCATCTGACAGGGATTTAAACATACTACTCTTGGATTGAAATCCCTACACAATGAATCAAATAAATACAATGTTTTGTTCATTTTAATCTCCTTTTTCCTTTTCATTTCTTGCCGTATTACATAGTTTATTTATAAAACGTTATTTATCCCATGTAATGCTTGAAGTAAGCCCTCTTATTTATTAGGAAAGAAACGAGGTCTTAAAATTAAATAGCCAGATGCAAGAAATTAAAATCGAAGATCTGTTAAGTTATCTCTATGAACGCCTTTTTTACAAAAATTGATTCTATTGAACTCATCATAACACAGCAGCAAAAATAATACAACTTATATCATATGATAGCTAATGTGTAGTAATAGTTAGGCCGAACTTATCAATTTTTATGAATTCTTGTGTTTAATATTAAATTTTTATTTATGATTTCTTACATTTCATATCAGTTAAAATATGTCCAAAAAATTCTTATCTGTTATTTTTTTGGACTTTTTTTAATTAACCTAACGGTTACCATCAAACTGACCTAACGGTATAGTTACCATCAAACTGACTTTTACGGCGCGCAATTTCGGTTTTCGAACGGATCGAGGGATAACTGTTAAAAAGAATAACTTAGCATTAAAAACTGAATGCAAACAATCCTAAAATTCCAAATCACTTTTTTCTGCACGCACTCTTCTAACAGTTATATTTAAAAAGTGTTCGATCAGAAAATTACTACCAGATAAATTCATTAAATCAATTTTGTGGACAGTTTATAATGGACAACTACAAAATTTAAATTTTTAAATTACTTATATTTAAATCAAATTGAAATGACATAAATCGATTTAGTTTTTTTTTTTTTTTTCTTTTAAATTAACACACAATTTTCAAAAACCAACTAAAAATAATTGCATGGTACAATATAATATCAAATTTCATTGCAGTGGGCATTGCAATTATTTTCATTATAGAGTTTTTCGCTAATGGTAACATATCCTATCCTATATACAATAAATATATCTAAAAACTGTTACTTATATGCAAAATACAATAAACAAAAAAAAAAATAAATAAATAAATTAGAAACATTAAACAAAATTAGGCTAAATATATCACTATTTCAAATTTTCTTTGGTTCCCAAACTACTAAATATAATAAAAAAAAAAAAAAAAAATGTTTTTGAATACTTTTATAGATTTCTCTTGGCCCATCATACTTTGTATTCCAGTTACCATAAATGCAATAAATTACAAAACCAAAAATGTACAAAAATAAAAGATAAAATAAAATTTAAAATAGAAAAATGTCATCATAGGTAGCAAAAATTCTTCTCGAAAATTAATTTAATGCTGACATTTGAAAATTTATTTACCAAAATACAAATTAATTGCACAAAAAAAAAAAAAAAAAAACAAAACAAAAAAGAAATAAAGAATTGAATAGAAAACAGAGAAAAATAAAATAAATAATTTTTCATTTTACTTTTTGTTTTTTTTTGCATTAGATAAACTTACATACGTTCAATCCATTTGTGAGATCACATAAAATCAACATTTCATATATGCAATTTTAAAATTGAAAACAATTTATCTAATAAATTTAAAATATTTACCGTAATCTTAATAACAGTTGCTACATATTTTCGAAATCAAATAAATCTTCAAATAAATGAATGGAAACTTCTTATCTTAAATGAACAAATACCTATTAGATATAATTTAATTAAATCTTATTATTAGGTACACCACTTGGTTACAATATAAAAATATAATGCATATTTTATGTTAGTTGAAACAACTTTTAAAGATGCAATTTTACTAAAAGTAAATAAATCTATTTTTGATATAAAATTTATAGGAAAAATATAATCCTCCTAAAAGTATGCAATTTTTTTTTTTTTAGTAAAACAAAATTAAAGAAAGTCGAATATTCTTACAAACAGAATATTTAATACGATTTTAAGATATTCTTTAAACATTGCTAAATCACTATCAATTTTATGTCTAATAATAATACATATATATTAATGTTTGGAGTAAACTGCAATAAAGTAAATATATTTAAAAGTCATCCCACCAAATGTTATAAAATTTATAAAAAAATATTTACTGATAAAAGGAAAAGATTTTGTCATATTCCAAGGTATCTAACCAATGATGTTGTTATTAAGTCGCCCTGCTTCTAAATCGTAAGGTTTTCAGTTCAACCTTCATTCATAGTAGTAGTATCAAATAGTAGTAGTTATAGACTAATGACTAATAGTAATAATAGACTGCATCATAATATAATATAAATAAATAAATATTTTTTGTACAGCCAAAATACAGCCAAATAATTAACGGCATAGTGAAATAAAACTTAAATTAGTATAAGAAACTGAACTTCAGACAATTTGTTCTTTTTAACTTGCTTATGGTTTCTTTATGCCCCTTATGAGTATATCCTTTATATTACAGACAAGAAAACGATCGAGAATGAATGCTTCATTTTCTTTTCTTGCTTATTACAAAATTATGTTTGATTGGAACAATAAGTCTATCCCCTTCACAAGAAAATTTTCGAAAAAGTTAAGGATTTGTTAATAAATTGCAGATATAATGGATAGTTGAATCAGTATTAATATAAAATAGACAAAGTAACTGAAACTAAATAGGTTTGAGATAAATTTCTTGAAAAGAATTCTTATCATACATTTTAATTGTCAACATTTAGGTAAATTTATTCATATAAATTTAAGAAAAAATTAAATTGCTAAAAACACTAGATTAAGAAAAGATCACTTACGAGATGCGATCTTCTTGAGCAGTGATCGCATCTTGTAAGTGATCCCATACAATTGTTATGATTATATATGACATAAAATTGGTAAAAAACACCATTTAAAAAATATTAAAATGGAGTCCAATTTTATCCAAAGGAAGAAACTGTTACTAGATTTAGCTTTATTACAAAAACTTGTCAGAATTTTGGGGTAATGTAATGGGGCTCTCTACATATACATAATATTATGTTCTTTTAATATTATTTATTTATTTTCCTTAGGATAATAATTAAAATTTAGTCTAAAAATAATAAAACATTGCAGATATCCTGCAATGATCATTCAGACATAAAATTAAATCAAAGTTAAATTTAAAAAAAATCTGAACTAATAAATGAACTAAAAAATACGTCCAATAAAATAAATATTTTTTTTTTTGTTTTTTTTTCTTTTCTTGTTTATTTTTTGTTTAATTTTTGCGATCACGTATTCTCCTAATGTCGTTTCTGTTACGATGATATGTGAGATACCTAAATAATCTATTCTATTCAGTTGTAAAAATCTATAGATACAATTTGTTTCATATACATACATACATATATATAATAATATGTAATATGAATTTCATATAAAATCTGTACGTAAAAATAAATAAATAAAAAATTGTTTATACCTATGTATATAAAAATATAAATAAGAATATATACATAAATATAATATATATATATATATATATGGTGTTTTTTTTTTGTAATAAAATATACATAAAAAAGATATACTTATACATATAATATAAAGCAATCATCAGAATTAAAATCGTGATTTAAAAAAAAAATTTTAAATTTGAATTGAGAATAAAAGCAAAAAAAAAAAGAAAAAAAAGAACAATAATAATAACAATTTTTTATAATAATTGTGTAAAAAAGAATTGGTTGCAATTTTAAAAAAGTGAAATTTTCAAAAACAAATTATTTTTTTTTCTAAAATTGGTGTAGGAGTAGTGCACATAATTAGAAATTTTGTATATAAGGTATTAAACAGCTAAAGAATAAAAAACTTAAAAATGATTTAATTGAATACTACTA